>CM053585.1:486807874-486850637 GCA_028646515.1 Pseudochirops corinnae | reverse complement strand
GTATTTGCAGATCCTATACACGATTGCACGCCACCATGGGGGGGGGGGGGGAAGGGAGGAGAGAAAATCTGAAACTCAAGTGATTGTGGAACTGAATCTTGTAAATTAAAAGTAAATGAGCAAATAAAAAAAAAAATAAAAAAAATAAAAAGAAAACCTGCTTAATTCCAGACACTACTAAATTTTAATGAGCTATAATCACTCAAACTTGGTATAAGGGAGTGAGTCACATAGGTGTGACGACTACGTACTCATGATGAAAGAAGCCAAGTGAATAAAATCTAAATGTATTAAAAACAGCTGACACAAGTTACATATCTGTGGCTCCTCCTAAATTCAAGCAGCTCAGATTTGTGTTTAGACATGTCCTAAACTCAAGTTCCAGAAACAGAGCTTGGTTACTTACTTAGTTTCACACCTTCTCCTGAGTTACTCTCAGAGGGATTGAATAGGAATAGATTAAAGCTATTCTCCTCCCAGTCAAACCTCTTAGAGGGTCGATGACCAATCATTTGTTGGAGGTTTCAGAACTGATAGGATATTTTTGCAGCTTTTCTTCAATCATTGCTCCCTCCATCTCTAGAGGGGACCTCTGATCTTTCCTCTGAATGCATCCTTCATGGTCAGCTCATTGGCTAGGCTGTGTAGCTACTTGAGATTGTTCATTCCTAGTAGAATGGTGGACTTTGGTTTAAAGGCAAGTCTAGACTCCTCAAGTCTAGACTCCTCCCCTATGCCTACTATTTTTTCATCTTGTTTTCTTTTTCTTCTTACAAAGCCCATATGCTGACCAGCCCTGTCTTTCTGACTAGCTCATTTCCGTATTACTTTAGCTTGTGAAACTTTGTAGAAGGATCCTTCAAGTTTTCTGGTTGCAATAACAACTAAGAAAATAAACTCAGTCTGGAGCATATTGAATATATAAGAATTTTAAAGTCTGGTTGTTGTTTTTTACTTTTGGTCTAATCTCATATAGTAGCCAACCTATAACAAAAGTCAAAATTGAATAAAGTTGCATGGCTTATAACGCAGAGAGATCGAAGAAAGAGACATAAAGACAAATTTGTTTAAAAAATACTTATAGCAGCTTTTTTGTAATGGCAAAAAGCCTAGAAATTAGAGTTGCCTATCAATTAGGAAATAATCAATCAAATTATGGTATATGAATGTAATGGAATAATATTGCACCTTAAATGAGAAAAGGGAAAGTTTCAAAGAAACTGGGAAAGATTTGTATGAATTGATGCAGTGAAGTGAGCAGAACCAAGAGAACAATTATACAATAATAATATGAAGACAAACAACTTTGGAAAATTTAAGAACTCTAATCAATTCAATACCTAACCATGATTCTTTGGGACTGATGGTGACCTTTTCTTTCCGCTGCCTGACAGGTGATGGACTCAAATTGCAAAATGAGACATACATTTTTGGATGTGGATTATCTGGGAATTTGTTTGGCTTGCCTATGCATATTTGTTACAAGGGTTTTCTTTTTGTTTTAAATTGGAGGGGGTAAGAGGATAAGAAATTTAATACTTGATAACTGAAAAACAAAATGAAAAGCTATTTTTTAAAAAGATTAGATATTTTATGCTCAGCTCAAGCTAAGCTATCCAGTTTGTCTTCACACTCACCTTGAAACTTCTCCAGAAAAGTAAACAGTGTTGCCACTTAATGATGATACCTCATTTTTATATAGCACTTTTGACTGATTCAAAATGCTTTCACAATCATTAGCTCATTTTCCCCTCAGGACGGAGGGAAAAGTAGAGTTCGGTAAGGTAGGCATTAGCTCCACCTGACAGATGAAGAAATGCATATACAAAGGTTTCAGTGACTTGGCTAAAATCACCCAGCTAGCTGATGCCAGGAGCCAGGCAATCCAGAATTTCCAACTTGCAATTCCATGCCCTTTCCACTAGACCATATATTCTTTAGCTGGGGTTTTAAGCTTTGTTTGTAAGATAGATAGATAGATAGACAGACAGACAGACAGACAGACAATTTCAATATAACTAATTTCCTTTGAAATTCTCTTTTTTTTAATTGAAGAACATTATTCTGACAAGGGCTCTGTAGTCTTCATCAGATTGCCAAGAGGGTCTATAGCACAAAACAAATTTTGAAACCCTGTAGTAGACGACCCTTCTTATCCTCCAAAGAACTAAGTCATGTTTTGCTTTTCAACATCCTCTAGTCTGCTTTACAAAGAGACTAGCCATTTGAATTTCAAATCATCTCATAGACCTATCCTTTCTTCTCCCTCTTCATAGTCCTAATCATCCTTTGACTTTACCCTTCAGTCTTTTCCTGATTAGACTACCTGCCTCTAGTATCACCTGTTCCAGTGAAGCCACTAAAATGAGCCATGCTGCTTATATCATTTCTTGAGACCCTAGACATTATATTACTTCTTCCTTTGTATACACAATTGCCCTTGTTTCCATGCCAGTTTTCTTTCCTCCCAAGTCCCCTGGAGAATAAATAGGACACATCCATAGCTTCATCTTCTTGCCTCCTGTCCTTAAGGAAACACTAAGCTCTTTTCAGGAATTCTATGAACCTTCACTTCCACAAAACTTAGGAAACCCAGAAAAGTAAAAAAAAAAAAAAATTACAAACACTGGGAAATTGAACTCATAAAATCATATATTTAAGACTGCAAGTGATCTTAAAGTCACCTAATCTAATCTTCTCCTTTTGAAGATGAGAGAGAGACCTTACAGGATCTACCCAAGGTCTTTAGGTGACAGGCAGGATTAGAAACTTAATCTAAGGTTTACCCTTTGGGGTAAGCCTATTGTGGTATAGTGGGTAGAGTGTTGAATGTGGATTTGAATCATGCATCAGACTTGTATTTCTGCAAGTCAGTCTTTACTCTGAACCTCAGTTTCTGTCTCTGTAAAATAATAGCACAAGTCTTACAGGGCTATCATAAGAATTAAATGAGGTAACATATGTAAAATTGAAAAGTGCTATATTATTCCTATTATTACTTTCCAGACTTAATATACTGTGTTGGTTCAACTAATCCTCTGATGAGATGGTCCTCTCATCATCTTGGTTCTCTTGCTGTAAATGTTTCCCAGCTTGTCACAGTCTTTCCTAAAATGCAATACCCAAAACTAAACACAGTGCATTGGAGTTAGATAGTTTACCAAAAAATGAAAACAAAAAAAACTTTAAAAGGCTTGAAGTGATACTCATTTTTGGTCCTTGTTGGAATATAAATAGAATTCAATGTGATCATGGAAAGTATAATTAATAGTAACTCATTTTTAGGACACGACATTTTAATGTGTGTCAAAATTTAATATATACAAAATTACTTTCCTTACATCAGTGCAGTGAGGTAGGCAATGCATATATTACTAGCTCCATCAAACAAATGGGGAAGCTGAGATTCAGGAAATTAAGCACTTCACTTAGATCATGCAACTAGTTAAGTGCCAGAACCCTTTATATGAACACAGATTTGCTGAATCTGAGTCCAACAGTTTCTTCGACCATTCACTAACTCATCATGTATAAAGCAGTCAGTGTCTCCTCATGTATTTGCACAAGCTCAAGTGAGATTCGTTCAGCTTTCAAAGAAAATTCACACCTGGGCTCTAGTAGGAAAATCAGCTTGGGTTATTCTTTGATATTTATATCTCATTCCCAGACTCTCCTCTTATGTAGGGGAACCATTCTAGAGAAAAGCAAAGAGATGACATGATTAGAATCCAATCAAGATTTAAAATATGTGCCAATCAGCTAGAAGTTGGTATTAAGTCAGATCTTACTATGTATTCCACACTCACCCAAAAACTAAAATAAATGATGTCTCATTAACTAGACAATAAGCATCAGGAAATTATTAACAAGAAAAAATTTACTAGTCTTTGCCATTTTTTATACCTATCTCCTGTGACATTTGTTGTTTAGAATATTCTAAAAGCAATTCCTATCTAGGTCTTTCTAATGCATTGCCTATTGACAGTTTAGGTTGATATGTGCTATTTTAAGGGTGGAAAATTTGTAATATTTTCTTACATCAAGTTAGCTAATTCATGTTTCATTCTCAAATTATCCTGTTTTTGTGACCAAGTTACTTGAAAACTCAGCCACTTTAACAGTCTTTCTTACCAGCCACACCTATGAGATAATACTGATGCCTAGTGTCTCCATTTAATGTGTAATAATTTGAGAATGAATTATAAATTAAATTAATGAGCTACTTTTTTCCTGTCTACATTAAAATGGGAAATAGTATTTCCCTAGGTAATGCAAATGGGGAACCAGGCCTAGAATATATTTTATTAAGTCATGAAATTCCTACTTGCAAGAAAATGTCATGAGACACAAGTGGAAATCTCAATCCTTCCAGCTCCAGTATGAAGTTGCTACCCAGTGAGATAGACACATGGATGAATAAATCCTGGAATTATCTATTTTAATGAGAAATCAGCAATGCCTAGTGCCCATAGAAAAAGATTTTGACTGGAAGCTGAGTTTGGGTGCCCTAAATACAGGTCTTAAGGCATAAAGTCACCTTGATATCAATGATAAGTTGCCTTTTAACTAGCTGTATGGAACAGTATCATTAAGTACATTAGATCTGGAATCAGAGAACCTATAACTGCCACTTATTCCCTGTGTGACCCTGGATAAGTCACTTCATCTCTGGTCCCCGTTTCCTCATCAGTAAAATGAGGGGATTAATCCTATACTCTCTATTAATTAGAAAAGAAGATAAA
Source organism: Pseudochirops corinnae (assembly GCA_028646515.1). Lineage (NCBI taxonomy): Eukaryota > Metazoa > Chordata > Mammalia > Diprotodontia > Pseudocheiridae > Pseudochirops > Pseudochirops corinnae. The sequence continues at coordinate 486,845,895 of CM053585.1, read as the reverse complement.
TTCCAGAGTTTACCATGTATATGCAAGCAAGAAATAAAATTAAATTTCTTTTTTTTTTCCATTAAAAAAACTTTATTTAGGACATTAAAATGCATTTAGTATCCTAAAATCATCCTCCAATCCACAAATTATTTTCGCTAATGCTATTACTTTTAAAATATTTCAATAGGATAATTAGCGATTATTATAGATGTTAATTAATAGTAACATATTCCCATACTCCCTTGACAAGCTTCTCATAGCCCCGGGATTTCCAGGCACCAAGGCTGAGAACTCCTGAACTGGATTATCTCCTTTTCAGCTATGAAGTTATTACCATTTCCAAGTGCCTTCCTATGAAGACCTGCCCCTCCTTGCCACCTCTCCCCCCTCAAACCAAGGATTTCTAAATTTGGCCAATTTGTATCCCTGTCATCAAACTTGTTTGGATAATAAAACCGTCACATCTGCGCAATAGAATGACTCAAAGGTAACCATGCCATCAATGTTAGGGGATGGCTCTAGCTGCATACAGAAAGAAGGGATGGGTAGGGGATTGCCTGAGCACAGATGACCCTCTCACCTCTGATGGATTCTGTATTAGGACCTAAGCCCTGGCCTTTGGGGTTTATTATTTTAGCATTTAGGTTGGACTCTCTCTTGATGTGACATTTTTACAGTCATTTGTTAGCTAATCCTCAAAGCATCCCTGGGAGAGAGGTCAGCATATCTTTCCCTCTTTACCAGATGAAGTGACTGAAAGAAAGAAAGAGGTTAAGGTAATTGCCCCAAGGTACATAGCTAGTCCAAGGGCTGAGCTGTCATTAGACACTGAGCTCCCCTTCCTGAGTAAAGTCTCTGGTGGCCTGGTACCTCTTGAGTTCATTTGCATTTGGAAAATTTCACCTTCTCTTTCTATGAAACAAAAGACTGAGAAGGCATTTAAAAGGCTAACGAAGCTTCTGTGTATCCAGTGTCTTCTTCATTATAATTATTATTGGATAACAGCTTTGTTTTAACACAGAGGGAATAAAGAGGAAAAAAAATAAAAGAACTAAGAATTAACTTTCTTCCCTTGAAAGGACAATGGATACTAGTGCTTCATTGAATGTTCTCCATTCTTCCCTCTGTAGCCCTGTTGGGACAGGTCCACCATTCTCTCAGAAGAGAACCTCATGTTTTATGTCTGATTTAAATATGGAGCAATAGCTTCCACATTTTCTGTTAGAGTAAAAGTCTGAAAGATCTTTCACCTGGGTGAATTGATATTTGCTTCTCTTTAGACTTTAGCTCCAAAAGACAATGTGAGGGAATGGACTTCTTAGTCCTATTCAGAATGTCCCTTTGCATACCAAAATATCTAATTGACAAGTTAAAAAAAAATTAGTCCCACCCATTGATTTCATGTCCATTAAAAACAAAGAAATTGTATGAAGTCAATAAGGGAAGTTTGAATCTGATATGCAGATAGAATGACAAAATTAGGAAGTCATACCAAAGGCTGGAAAGCTGTATTCTGAGAGAATGTTGAACTTGCGGACAAGCAAGGTTCACCAAACCAAGTAGAAGTAGAATACAGTATAAATAAAAATCAATTCATTTTACTGCTGGCATCCTGGTTAGAGGAAAAAAGAAAAAAAAGACATTGCCGCAGTACCAGGGAGGAAGAATTTGACTATGTTTGCATACAGGCCTGATCCTGTCTTGGGGGCAGAATAATAATCTCTTGCTAGAATGCTTTTTTGTTTAATTTTTCTCAATGAAGGAGAAATGCAAGATGGTTCTGCTTTGCATCAAAGGTAGAGTAATCTGTTTGCCTCCAGCAGCCACTATGGAGGAGACAAGAAAGTGATGCAAAAACTCCTGATAGCAGTGGCATGTCACATTATCTAGTGTATGTGCGCCTGGAAAAAAAAATCCTGACATTGAAACAATATAAATTGTATTACAATTGTATTTCTCTAGCAAAAGGTTGCCTCTCTCTTTGTGAGTTATTTACTGATAGAGGCCTTTTCATTTTGGTGTGCGGCAGGTAGAGTAATGAATTTATTTTAGAAATGTCACTGATGTTTTATGATGCTTGCTTTCACCGGAGACATAAAAGGGGCTGATTGTTAAAGTGCTAATTTACAGATCTTCTCTAAGTGAATGCAAACAAATTCTGGTCCTCAAAGCCCCGCTAATATACAATGTTCAATTTTTAATTTCCAGTCCATCTTAGATTATGGTGATGAAAAACAATATTTAATCCCTCGTTAACACATGAATAATCGGAAGCTGTCATTTTCAACTAGACAATAACGGGATTATCTCAAGAACTGTCAGTTTATAGGAAAACATTATGTTGCCCAAATTTTCATAAAAATTAGCAGTGGATAATATTCAAGATCAGAGCAATGGAAAGAGGAAAATCTGCATTCATGGTAATAAATATTCATATTTGTCTGCTCAGGAGATGAAAATCTAATCAAGGGGCTATTGATGCGCTGGCTTCTTCTTTCCTTTTTTTTTTTTTTAACCAAGACGTTTCATCTAAATTGGGTTTGATATGGAAATTAGTTTCACTCCAAGGCCTCCAGGCCATGAGCATGCTGGGATAACACGGGGGTGTCCAGTGCATCAGATGTTGCTTCTGGCATATGCTGCCACAGACAACAACAAATTTTTTTTTTTTTGGAAAAGTCAGCAACTCTCTAGAGTCATTGTCCCAGGAGCTTTCCAGGGTGGGATGTTTGGGGATTTTTTTTTAAATGTGATTTTATGCCAGTTAACTCCTAGCTAATGCAGGGTTAAAATCTACTATGTTTTAGCTTTTGTTGACAATTACCATAAATCAGAAGGCACTCTGCATGAAGCTTAATGAAATATGTATGATTTAAAAAAGGAAGGATGATAACTACAATATGTTGCCGTATGTGCACGCGCGTGCATGCGTGTGAGTGTATATGTATGTGTGTGTGTGTGTGTGTATCAGGGTTCATGTTTCCTAAGCATCAGCAAGCCTTTGAATATAACAGAATAAAGAGGCATGTAATTAATAAACACAGGCAAGCATCACAGTAATCTGGGAAGAATTCTGACCATTGCTGTGGTCAGTCTTCACCGTTAGACTGGACTGCAAAGTAGGCTGAGCAAGTTCCTCTGAGACCAGATGAAGTTTCAGGGTTCAGACAGCAGTTGTTCCTGCCTTTATCTAAGACCAAAAATGTGTCAAATACCCAACAGGTTCCCCCCCACCCCCAGCTGGGTCCCGTGAGAGGAGGATCCAAACCTGCCTTCTTATATGGCAAGTTCATGGAGGACAGAGACTGTATCTGAATAAAATCAAACTCTTTGAATCGGAATGGACCTCAGAGGTCATCTCGTACAATTTTCCACTCAATTCATGAGTCTGTTCTGTAATAACCATGACTGATGGCCATCCACTTCTCTTTGACTGCTTCTGTTGGTGGAAAGCCCACAACTTCATAAGGCAACACTGTTGGGCATTTTGTATTTGCTTCTTAGGGAGAACAAGAGAAATTTATCAGCTGTTAGCAATAGTTGTTTTCTTTACTGTTCAGCTGTTTTATTCCTGTCTGACTCTTTGTGGCCCCATTTGGGGATTTCTTGGAAAGATACTAGAGTGGTTTGCCATTTCCTCCTAATTTCACAGAAGAGGAAACTGAGGCAAACAGAGTTAAGTGACTTGCCCAGGGTCACACAACTATTAAGTTTCTGAGGTCCAATTTGAACTCAGAAAGATGAGTCTTCTTAACTCTGAGCCACTCTATAACTTAGGACCACGGGATCATAGATAAAGGGCAGATAACCCTCAGAGTTAGTCTATTCTTCCCCATTTGTTTTACATTTGAGGAAACTGAGGTAAAGGGTGGTTAAGTGACTTACCTAAGGTGAAAAAGGGGGCAAGGAGTAAATCCAAGGCCTCATGGTGCTCATTCCACAGTCCTGTACTTTGCCAAATGATCTTCTCTCCTGTGCAACATGTTAGCTATGTCTAATCCCTCTTCCATGTGATAATCCTTCAGATCTTTGAAGACAGTTTGCTTTCTGCCTTTTTTTTTTAGCTAGCTTTGTGATAAGTGCCCAGCATCACTAAAGATGCAGGAAGAAATAAATATTAAATTCCTTTTTCCTGAATTAGCCACTTTACTTCCTACAACTTAACAGATAGTAGGAACTGAGTTTTAAGTTAGGATTTTAGGATGTATCTTAGGAGGCTGGTATTATGGGTCCTTTTTTACAAACGAGGAAATTGAAGTTTAAATAGCTGATAATCATAGAGCTAGCAAGTGTCAGGGGCAGAATTTGAGCCCAGATCTCCCTGACTTCAGGTCCATCATACTCCCCACGACATCGCACTGATTAGCCTATATTTATAAAGGAAATCTAACAAGGACATGATCAATACCACGTTATATGGCAGAGCATCTTCTTTCTAGCATTCGGAGTATACAGGAGACTGACATCAAGCTTTCACTGATATTTACCCTCCTCTTGGTAGAATTGCTTGCATGGTTTGGATATACTTTATCCTCATATACAGTGCTCCTGTGCATGTCAGGTGGGCGTCTTGCCCAGAGAGCTTTCCCTAGTCTTTTCCCTCTTATGCTAGAACATGAAAACAATCAGCATAAACCTACATATCCTCCCATTTAGGCCAAAGATTTTCAGACTTTTCAAATTGTGTGCCCCTATCAGCAAAACATCTTTAAGAGTACATACTTACATGTGTCCATTGATAAATTATATTCACATACTACTGCATATAAAACACATAATAGCAAGGAAGAATGAGATACAGAAGGAAAAAAAAATCAGTATTTTGAAAATTTTATTTATCAATAGTACAGAACCATTTTATTTATCAATAGTACAGAACCATTTTTGCTTTCTCTAATTGTTTTCTTCCATAGATTGTAATTTAAGTCATTCTCTTCTTTTCTAACTGTCAACCTCTCCTTAACACTGGTTAAGGAAGCTTCAGTCAGCCAGTCAACAAGCATCTATTATGCATTTACTTATGCTAAAAATTGTGCTCAGCTCTAAGGATACAAAGACAGGTTAAAAACATAGTCCTTACCCTCAGTGAGCTCATATTCTAATGGCAGAAACAGCATAAAAACAACCCTGTTCATACAACATACACACACACACACACACACACAATATAAATGGGAGGTAATCTTAGGTAGAAAGCACTAGCAGTGGAAGGAGAAGAGGAGAGGAATTGATGTCATCTTTCAATATTTAAATAGTAGCATAATTTTTCCTATTTCTAAAGTAAAAATTAAATAGAAATAGAAGTTCTAACACTTCTTTGCCAGTCCCCTTAGGTGATCTTGTGGACTCCACTTTGGATCTAGATTGATTTGAGTTATGGAGTACAACCCATGCCTTTCCACTTCCCACCCCAAACTCCTACCCACATCCTACCTGCATCCTACCCAGATGCTTTGCCCTCCCACTGAATTCTATGATCACTCTTCATGTCAATACTGCTCAGCTCTTCTGGGAGGATTTTATTAATCTGGGTACTTTAACAGGTTGAAAAAGAAAAACAGGTAAATGTCTTGTTGCCATTAAGTCCTGTGGCTATTATCAAGCCAAGTAATACTGTTAATAATTCATTTTCATAGATTCAGGATGTGTTTTCCTTCTCCTTTACTGCCCCACTAAGAAATTATCAAATTCTCGTTATTTCTTGTTCACAATCAGAGAGTGGCAGATTGTCCAGATTGGGATTAGATGGGTACTAATCCTAGTCTTGTGATTCAAATTCTTTCTCTAGCTGGGCCTTGTCTTCACTGGAGTTTTATTTACAGTGCTCTTTAATTAGAGGAGAAAGTGTCCTCACTGCATAGCTGGAAGAAAAGGCTATGATGGAGCCATATTTATTAAGGATTTCAAGCTATTTCTGGCTTTAATTAAAAAAAAAAAGATTCTGCCAGCAATGAGCAAAGCTAACCCAACAAATCTTTCCATATAAAAATTTTCCATAGTGACATTCATTGTTCTCCATGATCTGACTTTTTCATTCTTATTTCCTATTACTCCCCGTAAGTCAGCCTTGTTTCCAGAAGAAGATGACCCGCTAGCTTTTAACTCTCATGAGATTTCTTCCCCTGGCCCTATGCCTTTGCATTGGTAGTGCCCTAAATCTGGCCTTTACTGCCCTCTCTCATTACTTCTCCCTCTTGGTACCTTTAGCTTCCTCCCAAACATATCTCAGATGGTATCTCATGCAAAAAGCCTTTCCTGGTATCTGAAGTTGTAGATATTTCCCTCTCTTCATATTGTTTTCCTTTGGTTTTGTCTTTATAATTCCAGAGCCCAGCATAGTGATCTGTATACAGTAGCTGCCTAATAAATGTGTATTGGTGGGTTGTTGAATTTCATCACTTATTTTCTCGGAATGCCAAATAGTCATATATGCAGAGATATTGTGCTCTGTGTGACTAAGTGTCAAAGGTACCCAGAGAAGTGCTTTCCTCAAACCAAGGACCTGAATTTGAGGAGACAGAAGTCAGTCAATCATTAAGATTTTATTAAATACCTATAATGTGCCAGACATTGGCCTATTGACAGAGCAGGAATGAGAGAAAGATGGAAGGAGAAGAAAGATCATTTTGGTCAATGTCACTGTTATTTATTTGGTAAAATGTTGAAAACCCAGAGAGTCCAACTAACTGGCACCTTAAATTATATCATTGCTATTGTTTTTATGCATTGTCTTATTTAGAGCAAGAGACAAACGACAATAAAATAGAGTAACATCAGTTATTTAGTTGCTTGCCCTCAACATCCCAAAACTACTTCCAGTTCAAGGAAAAGTCCTAGAATCATAACGGATTTGACTCCATTTTCTATATACTGCCTATATCATATATTTACTAGTGAACAGTAATGGACAATTTGTTTGGAATGATTACTGTAACTCATCATAAGATCCACCTCTGTTTACTGTCATTACTAAGGCAGGAAAATTGCTTCTTGGATGTTATAAATGTGGTGAAGGAACAAGAGTTGGCACCAAAAAGGGATTTCTAGGGAGTCTTTATCTATACAGAAGTTCAGCTGAAATCAGAAATGTCATTCCCTAAGTGTCCCACCAGTTAATTGGGGCTTTATTTTGCAATGTGAGTAGAAAGATATGAAGGCTTAAGGATAATGTGAGTAAAAGAAATAGTCTTGGGCTTAGGATTCTGTCTAAATTTCTTCCATTTCAGTGATGCAAGAAAACAATTATGTCATTATGGGGTAGAGTCTTTATAATGTTTTGCCTGTGATCTTGCCACTTAGCAGAAATGAAGTAGAAGTAGTTTTGCCAAAATCATTCATACAACGAACAATAGGGATCCTTAAGTAGAGACACAGAAATAGAGGAGCTTGTTCCTGTTTACCATTTTCTTGCTTGACACCATACCAAACTCTGAACCAGTGAAACATCCAGCTAATAAACCATGGTTGTGCAGCATGGTGCAGTAGACTCTTGGGACTTTCCTCTTAAGTGTGTTCTTGGTGTTTCTTGACCTCCCCACTGTTCCCCTGGCTTGGGTGACTATCTAAATTGTTTGAGTTCATCATCACCACTAGGGGTCATACTTACACATGTCTTATTAAGCATAAACTATGTCCCTATATCGTTGCTAAGAAAACCCCAACTGGTCTCATGAAGAGTTGGACATAACTGAAATGACCAAGCAGCGACAAAAGTACTCAGTAGTAGTTAGTTTGACTTAATTCATCACAAGGTGACATGAATGAACAGGGCTTTATGTTTGAAGGTGGAAAATAAGGAAGTACAGAATGAGAGGAAGGCCAGGGAAGGCAGGAAATGAGGAAATCGATGAGTCAGGGAATTTGTAGGAGCCCAGCATTCCAGCATGAAGACTTCTGGGGTCAGGGAGTGAAGAATAAACATGAAGAGGTGAAAAGCATCAGATTTTTCTCAAGAAAACTTGTGACTAGATGGTGATTATCTTTTTTAGCTGTGTCCACAAAGTAATTTATAACCCTAAACAAATAATAGTGACCTCCTGATCTATTTGCCCTACCCCAGCTATGGACAATTGGGTGGGATGGGCAGTTCTCTCCTCATCTAGAATATTCCACTCTTCAAACTCAGGTCTGTTTGCCATTTCCCCCTCCCTTTTTTGAAGACCTACACCTGAGTTGACTCTTAGAACAGAATATTCCATTGGCTTGCTCCAGACCATCAGGTTTTAAACTGTGTAAATAACACATACACGGAACAAGAGTATCTACTTAAAAAATCCATTGAGGAAAAAAAAAAAAAGAAACTCAAACTGCCCAGAGTTGAATTGTGATTGTTCATTTTACCAAAGGGTTCTTCCCTCTTTCACAAGGATTCACTACTGGGTCCTTTAATACAGTCAACTCTCAGTGGTGTAATTAAGTTGGTTGGTCTGGGCCATGGATCTAAGAAACTCAATTCAATTTAATATATAGGTATTGAGTCATAAAACACCATAAGAGTGAAAAGACAAGAATGAAACAATCCCTGCTCTCAAGGGGCTTATATTCTATTTGCAAAAAAAAAAAAAAAAAAAAAAAAAAAAAAAGGACATAGATAAGTAAATATAAAATACACACAATGTCATGCTGTGGGACAAGCACTAACAAATGGGAAAATCAGGAGAGGCTTCCCCTTAGAGCAGTGGTTCTCAACCTGTGGGTTATGTTCAACTTAAATACATCCTGCATATCAGATATTTACATTACTATTCATAACAGCAGCAAAATTACAGTTATGAAGTAGCAACGAAAATAATTTTATGGTTGGGGGTCACCACAACATGAGGAACTGTATTTAAGGGTCACGGCATTAGGAAGGTTGAAAACCACTGCCATAGAGTTTAAGGAAATGAGGTAATAGGGGCAGCAAGGTGGCACAGTGGATAGAGTACCAGGTCTAAAGTCAGAAAGACTCATCATTCTGAGTTCAAATCCAGCTTCAGACATTTACTAGCTTTGTGATCCTGGACAAATCACTTGACCTTGTTTGCCTCAGTTTCTTCATCAGTAAAATGAGCTAGGGAAGGAAATAGCAAACCACTCTAGTATCTCTGCAAAAAAAAAAAAAAATGAAATGGGGTCCTGAAGAGAACATGCCTGAACAACAACAAACAGTATATTGACAAGAATATTTTGAAACTGGAATATGAGCGCCTGGATCCTTATATGAATTTTTCTTCTTATTTATTTTCCGTACCTGAGTGTCACTGGGCAAGAACCTCTCTGACCTCTACTTTCTTCATCTGTAGAATCGATAGCTTCCCTTTTTCAGCTCTAGAGACACTATATGTCTAAGATTTATTCTCCCTACTTTCTCAAGGACTTGAAGTGGTTAAAATGTTGGGCATAAGATTTAGAAGAGGCAATTGTGGTATAATGGATAGGGAGCTAGTCTTAGAGTGAAGAAGACCTGAATTTGAGTTCTTTCCATGTCCCTATAGGACCCTAAAACTTTCACTTAATCTGTAAGTGTCCAAGACATTGTAAGATTGTAAGTTTCAGAGAAGATGTTGATTTGTATGGGGAGAACTTTTTTCATTGAAAGCTCCCTCTATCAACAAAATATTAGATGTAATCTATGAAAACAAAGACAAGACATTTTAGAATATGAAAGTGTTAGATTAATGGTCCCTACTAGTTTTAACTCTGTGATCTAATGATTCTCCTCTAAAAGAACAGAGGATCATTCAATGAAATAGAAGGTGCTTTCAGGAACCAGAGTTAAGTAGATTATGATATGTTGGAATTCAGTCTTCAATTTATCTGCTATACCGTTGGTATGAGCATTCCCTTTACTAATTGAGAAGGCAGTTCATTGATGCTTTCTTCTCTTGGGTGGTTCTGGTCCATGTTCTCTCATAGAGCCTCCATATATGTTAGAGGCCTTACTCTAGGCTTGCTTGGGTTTCATTTGATTTTTCACAGGTACCAGTGCAGGGCTCAGGCTTTTCATCAATTATCTCCCCCTGCTCATTTTTTCACATGATTGACCCATAGCCTTTCTTTTCTTCAGTTAAATATCTGAGAATGGCAAAGGAAAAATGCAACTAGCATATGGGGAAGAAAAGAGTAGCTTCTCAGGCAGCACTGCTTTTGCTAGTATTATGTTCTTATTCAGAAGGTTGAGGAACTTCCAAGGATTGGTGATGTTTGGTGATCACCAACTGTTATACAAAGGGCAACAAGACTTAGTCTAATATCAATCGATCACCGAAGTCACAACAGGAAAAAATATACTAAGTTCTGCCCATATAAGCCAGGATCATTTTTGTTGTTGTGTTTTGTATTGTTTTTATACTTTAATAACTATATAATTGAAAAACTAAGATTAGAATCTAGGTGTCCTGGCACCCACCCACTTCACCCACTCCATGCTCTTCCCACTAAATGGTTTTAAAATATTCAGTAAGGAATAAGTACAGCCCCTTTTAAAAACATGAGAAGTAAATAAAGAGATCATTAACCAAGACTTTGACTAGATGAATTAAGAATGTAGAGACAGTACAGTATAATGAAAAGAATCAGGACTAAGAAAAACAGGCTCTAGACTTAACTAAGCACCACCAACTTACTCTATGACATGGTGCCATTTTTAAGAGGTTGAATTTAAGGTAACAATGGGAAATCCAGGATTGGGACAGAGATGTTGAAGTGGAAATAGGTAGAGGGGTAAAGGTTAAGGTTGGGGAGATAGATAGATAGCTATATAGATAAATAGATAGATAGATAGATAGATAGATAGATAGATAGAGAGATAGATAGAGAGATGGATGAATGGATGGATAGATAGATATGTGGGCGGGTGGGTAGGAGGTAGGTAAGTAGATAAATACATAGATAGAGATACATAGATATATTAGATAGATAGATAGATAGATAGATAGATAGATAGATAGATATGATTTTTCAGATACAAATAGAAATGATAGTTGGATCCTTCAGGGCTTATGAGAGAAGAAACCAGCTGTGGAAATGCCAGCTTATCTGTGGTCCATTTCACTTCCATCCACACTGTTTGTTTTTCTTTCATGCAAGATTGGCACAGACCAATGGCCCATGGCACCAGTCTGGGGAAATGGGAGCTCTCCCTGAGAACAAAGGAAGCACAGAGACAGTATGCAGAATATCCTGGTATAACAGGGTTGCTGAGAAGTACAGTAGGGTCAGGGTAGTAGAAGTGACTTGTCTAGTGAAACTCCAAGTGTGCCCCTGAGGGTTCAGAAAGAAAACAGTGAGAAAATCCATCCATAGAATATTCCATTCTCTCCCCAAGGCTCTGTAATATACAAAAGGCTTGAATAGCTATCCATAATGCACCTTCACTGGGTGACCTGAGTGACAAAGGAATTCCTTCCTGTCTGGCCCCAAATCTCACTTGCTTTCTTTGCCCCGTCAAATCCACAGCCCTGGAATACAGAGGAATGGCATTTGGATGGATTCTGTGCCTGGCTTTCTTGTGGAAGCTTGATATCAGATAACACTCTAACCACCATAAACAGCCACTACTGTTCCTCATTGACTACTGAATAAAATCTAAACTCCTTGGCCTGGTATTTAAGGCCCCCACAAGCCAGCCCCAGCCTAAATTTTTAGGCTTATTTATGATAGTGTCACATGCTCCCTGCATGAAACCTTGGCTTAGACTTGCTCTCTGTTCCTGAAGTTGCCTTAATTTTCCTGTATTCCTACTATTTCCCCACTTAAAATGTCTCTTATATGTACTGATTTATATATACTTTGTCTGCCTCATTAGAGGTTGGAAGCAACAGAGTCAGGATGTGAATCTATGTCCTCTGAATCCAAAGGAACTCTTTCACTTGTTCTACAATTGTAACTGATTATTATTTGTATACATTTAAGGTCACCTGCTAGGTTCTAACACCTAGAATTTCAGTATCCTGTCATATATCTGCACTTTCCCCACTCCAGGGATTTCTAAGCTGGGGTCCATAAATTTGTTTGGTTTTAAATATTTAATAACCACATTTTAATCTAATTTATTTCCCTTCTAAACCTATGCATTTTATTTTGTGTATTTAAAAGCATTCTGAAAAAAACAAAAGAAACAATCAAAAAGACCCTTAGGTTTCATCTGACTGTCCCCAGGATACCAAAAAATAAAATAAAATAAAACAAAGTCGGGAATAACCTGCCCTGCAATTTCACATAGTGTCTTGCACATAGTAGGTGCCTTATAAAGTTTTTTCAGAGGGTATTGGGAAAATATCCAGAAGAGCTCCCGTACATTGTTAGGTACTGGGGATGAATTCGATGGCACTGCCTCCTTGGTAGGACTTAAAGAGGTCAGAGACATCAGAGATCTCCTGGTGAAACCTCCTCATTTTTTGGATGAGGACAATGAAATTCAGAGGAGTTAAATGACTTGTCCAAGGTCTCTCTACTAGTCAAAAGCAAAACTGGGATGTTCCTGTTGGTCCTCCGACTCCACATCCAGAGGCTGCCCCAAGACGGGAATGAGAGTCTAGCTCAGCCTCAGTCTCCCTAGCCAATCTTATTTTGAATTATTCCCCTGAAGAGAATCTCGGTCCTCTGGTCTCCTTGCTGAACACGCTGGTCACAGCTATCTGGTTCACGGAATTCCCTTGCCCAGTATGGCTTTTCCTTTTCCTCCTCCATCTGCACTAATTGTCCAGGTACTATCTACCCTTCCTTCAAGTCTTATTTCCATAAAGTCTTCCTATCAGAGAAGGCTAGAAATAAGAATTAAAAACCTTTAAATAGGAATTCTTTGGGTAAATTAAGTTGAGGATGGGGTGGGGAAAAATGATAGTACATACCAAAGTCTGGTCAAAAGTGTAGGTTTGCCTTTGAGGATGGGTCATTCTCCAGAGAGTCCAGGGCTCAGCCCTTTTGTCATTAGGAGGGGGAAAAGTTCTCAGAAAGGGACACCGTGCCTATAGGACTCTGAGATAACCTAAAGGCACTTGTGCCACAGAGCAGCTTAGATAAGGGGATGACTAAAATTCAAAGTGCAGGCATGGCAGGTTGCTATGGGGAGAGAAGGCATTCTCCTGGGGCCAAAAGTGTGACTCCCTTGGACATTGCTACGCCAGAATAAAGCCCTCTAAGTTCCTCTCAAATTCTCTAACCTTCTGGGATAACTTCCATTACTGAACTGCCTTGTCCCATGAGCTCTTTACATACATGTCCTTTTTCCCTAACAGCAAAGCCCAGAAAACATCAGCAGAGTTTTAGATTGTTTGAACCTGAGGACCTAGAATAGTACCATATTCATTGCCTGGCCTTGACAGATGTAATAAGTGCCATTGATGAAGCTATTGTAGGCATTGTGCTACAGCTTCCAGTAAACAGAAGTTCTTTGCTTTTGACAGAAAGGTTAGAACAAGAGAACAACCAAAACAGGGGCCAATTCATCAGCAAAGGTTTTTATACACAGGACCGAATTATTTAAGGCAAAAACAAAAGATACCCAAGTGGCTTTGCTCCCAGAGGAATTACTAGGAAAGAAAACTAATTCCTTCTGGCTATGGCAAGGAGATAATATGGGAGAAAAGATTGAATCCTGGCCCAGGCATCAAAAGAACTGGTTCTAGGCTTTATTCTACACGTAATACCCCTGTGACCTTGGGTGAGTCAAGTACTCTGTGACTTGGTTTCCTCTTCTGTAAAATGATGGGGCTTGACTAGATGTCTACCTTCTACCTATATACCTCAGAAATTCATTGAGAATGTCATCAAAATGCTTTTTTTCCTTTTTTTCTTTTTGTTCTTCTGTTTAAAATTTTCTTACCCAGTATAACTGAAAGAGCTCTAGACTAGACATTCTTAAAAAACCTCAGTTCTCTTCCTGATTTTGTCATTAACTAGCTGTTAATCACCTCCAGGCATGTCTCTAACCCTCAGTTTCTTCATCTGTAAAATAACCATGAATATCCCCCCTCCAATATTCTGGCATCCTACGTGTATTTAAAGCTCCACAGCTCACTCGTCAATGCCACTCATAGCTCTACAAACAAAATCTTTGCCCTGACGTGCCTTCGTTTTCACCACCAGAACAAACCCAACCAGTGAGTACATTTCTCAGTTTTCTTGTTGAGGAAATTTGTAGTTTCACTAAATCAAATTGGGAACAAGGTAGGACATGAACAATTTCTGCTTGGTACAATGTGAGAAAAAACATTTTTTTTTTTCAAAGCTTCATCTCATAAACAAAGACAGACAGTTCTTCACAGAAACCAAGGTCCCCAACCCACCCCTAGGGCTTCAACACCCTCTTTGCCTGCAAAAACATTTTGTATGCTTCCTGTATTTCCCCTTTCATATTTGAAACAGTTTGTTACAAGGACAAAAAAAAGCAGCTTAAAAAGCCCAAAACGAAGACATCACTCAATTGACTCCATCACCTTACAATATCTCTTGAGATTCAGAGCGGGAACTCAGTCAAGGTGTGTTGACTCTATCCAAAGTTTACTTATTAATAATTATATTATTGCTTTTAACGGGCTTTACCAATCTGATCTCATGTGATCCTCGCAATACCATCTGATCCTTCCAGCAACCCAAAGGGTCTGGTGCTATTATTATTCTGTTTTACAGACAAAGAAATTGAGTGATTCAAAGGTTAAATGACTTAACCAAGGTGGTACAGCTAGTAAATTTCTAAAGTGAGATGACAACCCAGTTCTCCCTAACTCCAAATCCACCATTCTATCTCCTACTTTGCTAACTGTCAATAAGATCAGAAGTTGGAGAATCACATGGGCAGGGGTACTTCATTATCCACCATTGTCAGGAAAGGAGGGATTTCTCTTAAGTGAATTTTAAGGTAAGTGAAACTCGGTCTTTAAATCCTGCAAATTGTTTCATGTTAGTCCCAGATGAAAATCTTTCTAAATTGTATTCCATACTCCTCTACTTTCTTAAAATGAAGATACTAATCATAATTGACCTTAAATCAATGTTAGCTTATATTATTACCTCTTCAGTAAGTGGATATTCCATTCAAACACAAAAATTTATCATTCCCTGCATTCCACTCCTACCTCTGAACCTTTGCTTACATCAATCACTATGGCTAGAATGGACTCCTTTTTGTTACCTGTTAAAAATTTTTGTGAACCTTAAAGGCTCATCTTGAGTTCTGATTCCTTTCTGAGGCCTTTGTCCAGAAACTTTACCTTTTTACCTCTCCTATTACATCTATATTACAATTTGTGTTATGGTTTCTCTCTCTTATCTCTCTCTCTCTCTCTCTCTCTCTCTCTCTCTCTCTCTCTCTCTGTATATATATATATATATATATATATACACATACATATATATTCATTTTTCATCACTTTTTGATTTCCAAGTTGTCTTCCTCCCAAACCTGAATTTTAAAAGACCAGCATTTGAGATAGACATATATGTGGAACCATACAGTACATAATTCTATTTATCAGTTCTTTCTCTGGAAATGGATAGCATCTTCCCTCATAAGTGCTTTATTGTTGATATGAATGATCATATTATTCAGAATAGCTCATTTATAGTTACTCTTCAAATAATATAGCTATTGCTGTATACACAATTCTCTTGGTTCTGCTCATTTCACACTGCATTATTTCGTGCAAGTCTTTCCATGTTTTTCTAAAACCATTCTGCTCATCATTTCTTACATCACAGAAATATTCCATCACAATTTTATATAACAGTTTATTCACTCATTTCCCAATTGATCAATATCCCCTCAATTTACAGTTCTTTGCCACCATGAAGAGAGCTGCTATAAATATTTTAGAACATATAGGTTCTTTTCTTTTTTCATTGATCACCTTGAGGAAACCAACCTAATAGCGATATTGTTGGATCCAAGGGTAGATACAGTTTTAGAACTCTTTGGGCACAATTTCAAATTGCTCTCCAAAATGGCTGGATGAGTTCACAGTTCCAGCAACAGTGTGTTAGTGTCCCATTTTTTTCCCACATCCTCACTAGTATTTATCAATTTCTTCTATTATTTTAGTCAGTCTGATAGATATGAGGTATCTTAAGTTGTTTTAATTTGTGTTTCTCTAATCAGTCATGTTTTAGAGCATTTTTCCCTGTGATTATATATAGCTTTGATTTCTTCTTCCAAAAATTGCCTGTTCATATCCTTTGACCATTTATCAATTGGGGAATGACTTGTATTCTTATAAATTTGACTCTGTTTCTATATAATTGAAATATGAGGCCTTTAAAAAATGAACCATAATTTTTTCCCAATGTTCTGTTTTCCTTCTAACCTTAACTATGTTGGTTTTATTTGTAAAAAAACCTTTTAATTTAATGCAATCAAAATTATCCATTTTACATCCCATAGTACTCTTTATCTATTGTTTATTCATAATATTTTTTTTACCCATCAATTTGATAGGTAATATGTTCCATGCTCCTCTAATTTACTTATGATATCTCCCTTTATATCTCCTGATATGCTTTAAGCAAGGACTGTCCCTTATTCATTTTGCCTCCAATAGCTAGTAGAATAACTCATAAAATAAAACCCTTGATATTTGCTGAGTAGAGTACAGTAGGCTGGAATGGATTATGATTGAACTGGAAGGCCAATAGGCCTAAGGGTCACTTTCTTAGTTCTAATCTCTTCCAGACCCATGAAATCAGAATAGGATTACACAATCATAGATTTAAAGCTGAAATACACTTTAGGGATCCTCTGGTTCAACCCTCTCACTTTACAGATGAAGAAACTGAGGACTAGAGAAGCATAGCAACTTTCAGATAGTAAGTGACAGAGGTGGAATTTGAACCCAGATCATGTGAACTACAGTTCAGTCTGGTTTGCTTATATAGACACAGCCTCAGAACTATTGATGACATATCTGTGTAAAGGAAGATAAAATAAACTTCAGTGAAAATAAGTTTCTGTTTGCCAGATTCCTCCATGGGGAGACTGATGAAGAGGATAGAGAGAAAAATTTCTTTTCTCTTATTTTCTTTTATTTTTTTTTAAATTAACTTTTGTTTATTTTTAGTTTACAAAAATTTCTTTTCTTTTAATAATATTAAAAGTATGAAAGGATTGTTGTGTTTACCCTGCGCCATTTGAGCATGGCTCTCAAAAATGATACCAGGGTGGAGGAAGAGGCTGACAGAGTGTTTTGAATGTCTCTCTGTCTTTTAGTAAAAACAAAACCCAGTAACTCTGACTGAAAGAGGTTGCATAGATGTGGTGACCTGAGGCTATGATGGAAGAATCTAGCCATGGGCTAAAGAAGAAACTTTTGTTGTATTAAACATCTTCCGTGTTTAGCTTCTGCCTAGTGGTCCTCACCCATCACCTGCTCTCTGCAGGAAAGGCAGGCTGCTTTCGGCCACCCTGGCTCCTATTGTTGAGTACTGGTGCTAATGAGACCAAGGTCACAAGTTTGATCTTCATATGGATCATTTGGTCTGCCTTTGTTCTGTAACCACAGACTGTACCTTTAACCCTAGCTAGCCTTCTTAAATGCATGCCACTGGCCACAAGATAGATCACCCAAGAGAATACAGAGAAATTCCTTCAAACTACTTCCCACAACTGGGAAAAAATAATATCTGATTTTATTTCACACTTTGTACTCTTATGCAACATCCTATTAGGGTGGAGAAAAAAGTATTGAGAAAAAAATATTAAGAGAAAAAACTTGAGGTAACAGTCTCTGCTGACCAGAGAAATTCATATATGTGACAGATGGCTCAGAACTCAAATGTCATCCTAAAGGCCTTGAAGGTAGCTCCTTCTTAGCTGGAAGGGCCACTGTTTTTGAAGGCATGAATATAGGCTATTGCCTCTATAAATAATTCAAGCATTAAATCCTACTGGGATTGGTTTTAATGCTCGAAGCCTCATTTGGAAAACCAGTCCTCATGCAGAGTTTCTTTGTTTGTCAAGGCCTACTACAATGTGTTCAGAGATAGAGCTCTAGATTTGGAATCCAAAGACCTAGAAGTCAAATCCTGGTTCTAACACTCAGTTGTATATGATGGTGGATTAGTCTCCTAACTTCACTGAACTTCAGCATTCTAATCTATAAAATGGGGATAATTATTCTGGTACTCTTTCATCCCAGGGTTTTTGCTAGTGGAGCACTCGAATAAAGAACTAGCTAGATAAGAAGCTCTCATCATTGTCAAACTTGTAGTCACTTCTAGAGCGTAGCTTTATGATGTCAATCTAGAATTCTCACAACATTGACAGCCTCCTATAGTAAATTAAAGGCAAAAGTGAGCTGGATCATTATAAAATAGGTCTTATAAACCAGTGGTCTCTAAATACTTTTAATCAATTAAAAAAATTTGGGCACACATCCCCACATCCCCAAAGAGTGAATAGTTACTTACTTATAAATTATATATATGTACTATTGCACTGATAATTGTATATATTATAAAAGTTACACATACAAAAATAGACATTAAAAAGGATGAGAAAAAAATAAGGCAAAAATTGGTCATAAAGTCAGTAAGTTGCTGCTGACTTTTTTCAGTAGGAGACCTACACATATCGGGAAAACTCACTTGGGTGTCTGTGGGGAATGGACTAGAGAAGTAAGAAATTTGAGTCAAGGAAACCAATTGGGGGCAGCTAGGTGGCGCAGTGAACAGAGCACTTAAACCCAATTGCCCTACTTTCCCCCTCCAAAAAAAGAGCAACCCCCCCAGGGGGTTATTGCAATTAGAAGGTTATTGCAATAGTCTATTTAAATAAGATATTCTAAAGATAGAAATGACAAGATAAGGAAAGGGATTTGGATATATGGGGTGATGAGAGTAAATTGAGAATGACACTAAGGATTGGGTCCCAGGTGACAAGGAGGATGTGGATGCCTTTTAGTAATTAGAAATGAAGAAAGAAAGAAGTGGTTGCTTAGGAGGAAAGGTAACCAGTTCTGCATTAAGTGTGTTGAGATTTGATATTCCAATAGAATATCCAGTTGTCGAAGATGTTGAAAAGACAGGAGGATGTGGGACTAGAGCTCAGGAGAGAGCGTAGATGTATAGAGTTGAGAATTGTCTGAATAGAAATTAACTCCTAGGGACTGATGAAATCACCAAGCAAGATAGAAAAAAAAGAAGGCTGAGGATAGAACTTTGGGGGACATTCCCATTTAGCAGAAGTGACGTGCATGAGGAGTTAGCAAAGGAAATTGAAGAAAAGTCAGAGTAGTGTCGTGAAAACCCAGAGAGGAGATTACAGCCAGCAGAAGAGAGTGATCAAGTGTCAAAATGCTGATGGTCAAGAAGGATGAAGATTGAGAAAATGTCACTAGATTTCAAAATTAAGAGATCATGGGTAACTTTGGAGAGAACAGTAGCAGCTAAATGATGAGGTCAAAAGGGAGAAGGAAGCAAGTACTTATTACATGCCTCCCATGTGTTAGGCACTGTGCTAAGTGCATTATAAATATTGCTTCATCTGATTCTCACAACAACCCTAGGAGGTGGGTGCTAATATAATCTCCATTTTATCCTGGGAGAAACTGAGGCAGACAGAAATCAAATGACCTGCCCAAGATCACACAGCCAGTAAGTGTCTACAGCCAGATTAGAACTCAGGTTTTCCTTACTAGCTGGGGCTAGAGTCAGGAAGAGCTGAGTCGAAATCCAGCCTCAGACACTTATAGTTGTGTGACCCTGGGCATTACACTTCTGTTTGCCTTGATCTACTGGAGATGAAAAAGATGAACCACTCTAGTATCTTTGCCAGGAAAACCCCATAGAAAGTATTGGCATCCAGTCCATGGTGTTACTGAGTCAGACGTGACTGAACAACAAGAATTTCCTCACTCCCAGCTTCCTATCCACTGTAACACCTAAGTGACTCAGAAAGCTATCTGAAGACAGATCAGAGGGTTCAGAAGAAAGATGGCTTTCTCAAGGAATTTAGCTACACAGTGGAAAGAATGGAGCAGGGGGAGACATATTGGCAGACTAAGACTGATGTGTTTGTAATGGAAACAAACCCTCCTATTGATTATCAAGGAGGCAGTGAGATGCGACCCATCATGCCCCTCTCTGACTGGTTGTTCTCTCTCTCTCCCTCTCTCTCCCTCTCTCTCTCCCTTTCCCTCTCTTTCTCTCCCTCTCTTCCTCCCTTCCTCTCTCTGTCTCTCCCTCCCCCTATCTCTTCCCTCCCATCTCTCTTTCCCTCTCACACATACACTTGGGGTCAAGTCATTACCTTCTTGAGATCAGTCTATGGACCCTCTTAAAAAATCATTGTTAAAAACCACAAATGCTAAGATTTCGGATCATATAAATCACTAAGAGTTCAAGCAGACTGGAAAGGCTTCATGGAGGAGGATAAATTTGAATTGGATTTTGACTGATGAGTAAAATTTTAATAGGGAGTTGACCAAGAGGATTGGAGAAGCAATTTCAGGTAAGATGAGTAGTTTGAACAAAGGTCCAAGGGTGCAGATATTTGAAGGGGTAAGCGAACTTGGTTGGCATTAAAAATTCCCATCAGGGAGAGGACATCTAAGAAGATAATATTGGGACAGGTAAGTGGTGCAGTGAATAGAGCACTGGCCCTGGAGTCAGGAGGACCTGAGTTGAAATACAGCTTCAGACACTTGACACTTAACTGGCTGTGTGACTTTGGGCAAGTCACTTAACCCCAATTGCCTTATCTTCCCCCCCTCAAAAAAAGTAAGATAATATTTTGTCTTGGCAAAACCATTGATTTGGAGTCAGAGGCCTCAGGTTTGTATTTGGACTCAGTAATTTAAGAGTAATAAGAAATCACATTAATTTAGTATTTTAAGGTATACAGGATACTTCCATCACAACACTCCTGTGATACTAAATATTATAAGCATTTTCCTAGTTTCATAGATTAAAAAAAAAGTTTCTGAGACAACATGATCCAATCAGGGCCAGTGTCAAAAAGCAATTAATCAATCAGAATTTATTGATTATCTACTATGTGTCAGACACTTTGCTAGGCAGTGGGGCTACAAAGACAAAAACCAAACCAGACCCAGCCTTCGGGGTGCTTACATCATGGGGAACAATGTACACTCAGGTAAGAAATGGACCCAATGAATACAAAGTAAATTCTAGGGAGAGTGTCCTACCCCGATATGAACAGAGACTTTACCTGACTCTGGGCACAGTTCCTGGCTCATAGTAGGTGATTTAAAAATGTTTATTAACTACTGCTCATCAACTAACCCCAATCACAACGATCTTATGACTGTGCCACACTTTCTCTCAGTTTATTTCCTCTATGACTAGTACAGTTTCTGAAATACCAGCTCTAAATCCCATGACACACACGGATGGAAGCTAGCTTATAGAAGACAATATATCTTAGTGCTTCATTGTTTATTAGTGCCCTTTGTGAAGGCCTAAATGAGCCCAAGACCAGCAATGCTTTAATGCATTCCCAAGTCAGAGGCTCCTAGAATAATCAGACCTTGACGTCACAGCACTTCAGGGGAACAATTCAGCGAACTCCCTGGACTGCCTGGTAGCTCTTAGCAACTTACATGATTATGTCTATCAGGAGTCCAGCACAGGGCTATGAAAAGGGTGTTATTGTTATTCAGCCATCTTTCAGTCATGCCTGGTTCTTTGTGTCTCCATTTGGGAATTTCTTGGTGAAGACACTGGAGTGGTTTGCCATTTCCTTTTCAACTCATTTTACAGATGAGGAAACTGAGGCAGACATGGTTAAGAGACTTGTCCAAGGTTACACAGCTAGTAAGTGTCTGAAGCCATATTTGACCTCAGGAAGATGAGTCTTCCTGACTCAAGGCCAGGTAGTCTATCCACTGGGCCACCCAGCTGAACAGAGTAGGTGCTCACTAAATATTCATTCATTTGAATTGAATTAGTTGCAAGTTTTGGCATTTCAGCATCCTGGATGGACACGAAGCAGAGTTAACTGATAAAAACACACAAATCACCCCTCTCTGGTATGTGAAGACAACTTTACCTTAAATGGTTACCTGTGCAAGAACAGCGAGGAAATGGGGTGGGGAATGGGGGCAGGGAATTTTACTGGGGCAGCTCAGAACAGTAGAAAGAATGATGGAAGCAAGGTTAGAGAACTTGAGCTCCTGTGGCCCCTCTGTTGCTTACAAGCTGTGTGATGTTGTCAGTGATCTTTTCTTACCCCCAATTTCTTATCTATAATGTGATAGAGTTGGCCTAGGTTCCTTTCCACTCTAAATTTATGCTCATGTAGCTTTTAGAATGCTTCCCATTGTTTTCTATTCAATAGTTTCATTCTATACCTCTACAAAATATTATATATATATATATGTATACACAATATATATTATACACATATATTAATATATGTACACATATATATGTATTTTGGCAAAAAACACTTGTATGTATAATCTATACATATGTGTGTATGCTGGGCCAATCCAGACTAAATGAACCTGGTCAGTTCAATGAAATAAGTAAGCCCGTTTGTTGGATTGAACTGATATTCAGTCCAAATGATCGATCTGGGCCTTTCACAGAGACAGAGAGGGATACAGTCAGTGTTTCTGTTTTACTTAAGACGTATGTATTTGTATAAACATGAGAAACTGCCTGCTCTCTTTGCCCACTGAGTAATTGTCTCCTTCTATTACCTAATTATGTGAACACATTTTGCAAGGGAGATATTAAAGCAGAAGATTAGATATTAAAAGGGGCCATTAAAGAACAGAAATGAGGTTTGCAGAGACGTATTTCCAATTCCAGGCTGAAGAAGCAGCCATACAGCATATGATTAGATATGTAAACTTGGGGGAGAACCATTAATATAGGAGAGGAAAAATGAAAACACATTTCTGGAACCTGAAAATAGGGACTTTGTCACACAAGTGAAATGGTACAGATCTCCTCGGGATGCTTGGTGATTAATGAGATGTGGGACCATGTTTGCCAAACCTCCTGAGCTCCTTGGGGAAAAAAAAAAGGCTCCTCCTAGTTATAAAAGCCATGACTGCTGGAGTAAGGGACTTCCAGCATTACCTAGCTAGATTCCTGGGCTGCTATTTCCATACTCAGATGGCTTACCATTCTTCAGCAAGTCACGAATGCCTGGGACTGATGCAGTCAGCAGAAAGAGCTTACTTCCATGCTAAGTGCACCCGACTCTGTAAATTCTGGACGACTACCAGAGGAGTAATTACACGTTCCTGCGCCCCTGTCACCTCAAGCTGTGATTTCATCTGGATCTCACTGCTTAACAGGGGGTTGTGTCTGGTTAATAATTAGACAAGATCTCCCAAGCTGAGCTGGCGATTCAGTAGATGGCACTCTTTGCCCTAAGTCGATTAGAAACCACTTTGTGAAAGGGGTTCCCTGTGCTGTGTACAGACAGTTATCTCTGAATAATGCAAAACTCAGGCTTGTCTAGGACCTCTTAAGTCCACTGGTTATTGGCAATGAGTCAACTTCGTCAATGCTTGGTGGTTGGTAATGTTGACACCTGTATTTGGAAAAAAATAGAAATGATGCTGATGATGTGATAATTAACAACAACAATAACTAGTATTTATAGGAGCTTTAGAGTTTACAAAATACTTCACATGCTGTTTCATTTGATCCTTATAACAATCCAGAGAGGTACCGATAAGGAGACTGAGGCTGGAAGAGGTTAAGTTATTGTCCAGAGTTACGTAGCACATATCTGAGAAAAATTGGAGCTTATATCTTCTTGACGTCAGATCTAGCACCCACAACACCTAGCTGTTGTCTCCTCTTCCATACTGCTCTGGGTCTAATCCTGCCTCATCCTTATCAGTGATGCTTCTCTCCCCTAGATATCACTGATTTCACCTTCCATGAAACCCTTTCCATATGTATTGTCGGTACTAAGCATACAATACCTAGTAGTGTTAATTGTTTCTGTACACATCCTGCCTTCTAAATCCAATACCAAGAAATCCAAGAGCAGAGGCTGCAATTTTTATTCCAACTGTCTCTTTGTATCTCATTTTCCTAGCACTAAGCCTACCTCTACTAGACACACAAAAATAAGTTCTACCATTGTAGGTGATGATGGCACTCTTACCTACCCATGTGGATCAAAAAATGATGAGTGGTCATCATTGCCAATAGCAGAAAATAGTTTTGAGGGTCTCCCATGGCCCTTTGCTAAGAAATCAATATACCAGAAAGTATAAATAAAATTAATTAATGTTGTTTCTACTTTTGAAAGAGACTGTGTTCCCAATCATGGCAGATGAAGATGAGGGAGGACTCCAGGATAGGATGAACCTTTTGTGGTGAACCAGAGGGAAGACAAGTGCAAGAGGCCCAAAGGATGGTCAGTTATGTATGACAGATAAGGCTATGCTCTGCATGGTAGAAAGGATCATTTAAATTGATGAGCCCCCAGTTCTGTTTGAGTATCATTTGAATTGGTGATGGTGTTGCTGAAGAATCAGAATCCATCACTTGTGCAATAATGGAATGTCTCACCAACCATATTCTCCCAAAACAGTTTAGGCTCCATTATTAAAGACAGTATTTTGAGTCAGTCCCCATATCAAGCAAAACAATAGTTGACGGATGGCTACTAGATGTTTGTATTTATTTTTTCGATAGTCTCCTAATGGCTCTGGTGGAATGAGAGTAGGTGGTGTGAGAAGACAGGACACTGGCAAATCTTCATGAAGATCTTCTGTCTCCATAGTGTCTTATGGTAGGGGTCTGGATTCATAGTACTCTATCTACTGTAGGCAGCTAGGTGGAACAATGTACATTGTTGGACTTGTATTCAGGAAAAGCTGAGTTCAAATCCTGCTCTGAGCAGTATACCTAAACCTCTATTTGCTTCTGTTTCCTCATCTATAAAATGGAGATAAGAATAGGTCCTTGTTATTTTCCAGTCAAGAGAGACTCCTTGAGACCTCATTTGGGGTTTTCTTGACACTGATACTGGAGTGATTTGCCATTATCCTCCTCCAGCTCATTTTTACAGATAAGAAAACTGAGGCAAACAGGGTTAAGTGACTTGCCCAGCATCAAGCAGTAAGTGTCTGGTGTCAAATTTGAACTCAGCACCTGGAATCTTCCTGATTCCATGCCTGGTACTCTATCCCTTGTGCCACCTCACTGCCCAATAACTGGTCTACCTTCCCAGACAGTTACTAAGATTAAATGAGATAACACCGAAAGTGTTTGGAAACCTTAAAGTGCTAAATGAATGTCAACTCTGATTAAATGCCAGCTATTTTTCCCTCTAAATACATGATTATAACAGACTTGATCTCTCTCCTACACTTCTCTATCCACTCCCTTCACACTGAGGGTTGCTGCTAGAATAAATGTATTACGAGGTTGAGTCAGCCCACAGAAAGACTAAAAAGGGAAAAGGAAAGTGACCAAATCAGTGATTCAATTTTTAAAACAGCCAAGAGAAAATTGTATAGCTTTCCTCATTACACAATAAAAAACAAAACTGGGGAGTTGGCCACATTTAGACCCCCAGCCTACTTTCAGAGCTTCTGCCCCCAGGTCTCATTCTACCAGACTGACTTGTGTCAGGAGGTGATGAGCAGCTGTAGCTATGCATCTGGGTAAATAATGTGTAAATTACCCTACCAAGGCAGTTCTTTGTAGATGCAATTGCTAGTTGTGTAAATACTTGTCAACAGTTGGCTTCAGTGTTTGTAAATGATGAACACTGGGCTGTTTACAGAGGAGAGCTGAGCTAAGAAGAGATCTGATACAGCTCTCTTCTCCTCTACCAATACCTGAGTGCCAGGTAACTGTATAGACCAGATATTGTTTACTATGGGAAAGGCCATGAATTCATCTGCACCTTCACTGTCCAAGGTCTGGATTCCCTCTCCACTCTAATGGGTTCCTTAAATTAAAGTGGCAGCTAGAAGTCTTCACATAGATGACCACTTCTAAAGAATAGCATTCTGACGGACTCAGACTCTACCAGATGAACTCTGGGGTCCCTTTAGACTCAGAGATCCTGTGCTTTTGAAACAGGGCCCTAAGGAATCTCTTCTTCACTATAGTCACACTTTTCTTCTGCATCTCTACTTTGCTATTTATCCAAATACCTAGCCCATGACATTTCCTTATATTTGCACACAGTAGGGAGCAGGGAAAGGTCAAGGAAAGACTTTGCCAGGCCCTCCCTTGGCCTCCCTCCATTGTTAAGTCTTCCAAGCCCTGGCCCATTGACATTCCCAAAACTTAACTGCCTTGCTTTGCATTTCTATAAGAGGTCTCCAGAGTCCTTTCATTTTTTTTCCCTCCCACGGAGACTGGCTATACCAGGAGAGAGAATTTGGGTTATTCATAGCAGAAAATGCTTTACAGAAAGTAAATCAACAAAGCCCCTCTTTTCTTGAGCTCCACTTCCAAAAATGACCCTTACTTTCTAAGTTCTCCAGGGCTCCACAGCCCTGGTAAAGAAGGGCTGTGGGAGGTGTCCACACTGCAATAATGCTTTCCAATTTCAAGACAGATCTCTCCCCCACCAAAAAAACAAACAGAAAACAACAACAGTAACAAAACACCTTGGTTCTGGCAGTCAGAAAGCACGTAATGAGTGATCTCAAGTTATTGGGCACTCTGCCGGCTGTGAAGGATACAAAGAAAGGCAAATCAGTCCCTGACCTCCAGGAGTACAAGTTCTGATTGGGATATGTGTAAAAAAAAAAATAGGCACCCCCAAGATGCATACAGATTAAATGGAAGGTAATGACAACAATGATTAATAATAATAATAAATAACAACTAGCCCTTATATACTACTTTAAGGTATGCAAAGCACTTCGCAAATATATCTTGTTATCCTGACAATAACTCAGGGAGGCAAGCGCTATTATTATCCCCTTTTAACAAATGAGGAAACTGAGGCAGACTATGGTCAGGTGATTTGCCAAGGGTCACACAGTGGCTGAGGCTGGATTTGACTCCCATTTCACTCTAATACTCTGCACCACCTAGATGCCTCAGGGGAATCAGAGAGGGGGAGTTACCAGCAGCTGGGGGACAGGCAGTAGCCGATGTGTGAGAGGAAAGAGTTCGGAGTCTGAGTCCAAGATCAGAAAAGGTCTTTATTCTTTCTCATGAAAAAGGGCACTGCCCCTGTCACTCAAATGGCATCTGCCAGGGAAAGAGCACCATGTGGAAGCAAGCCCACGGTTATATATCCCCTAACTCTGAAACCTCAACCCCCAACTGGCCTTCACTCCCATTGGTGGTGAGGCTGGCTCACAATCTAAGCTCAGGAATCTATGTGGGAGACAAAGGACATGGAAACATGTGGGTGTCCGATGCAAGGCCAGGAAAGCAGTTGTGTACTTATTTGGCATATCTTGTGCTGGGGTGGCCCTGGGGAGGGTCTCCATTGCTCTAAGTCCCAGATTCCTGTAAGATCAGGTGACTTCTAAACTTGGGCCTAGTGGATGCTGAAATCATTTTAGATTTGATTTTTCAGAATGGGGAAACTTCACTACAAGTTATCTCTCACATCAGTATATTCGCCCTCTCTCTTTTTTTTTTTTTTTTGCCACTAGATTAGCACCCCAGACCCACAATGGACTAAAATGTTTGGTCTGCTGAACCAGAGAAGACACACCCTGAATGTGCCCAGGGTGTGACAAGTAATTCAATATGATAAGCATATATTTGGCTCCGGTTTTAAATCAGACAATATGCTAGGTACCATTGGTACCAATAAAAAAACAAATGTTTGCCAGACCTCATGGAATTTGTTTTCCAAGGAAGGGATACAAAAAAGTGAACAATTAAGTAAAAACAAGATAATTTGAGGAGACGGCCTCAGTGGCTCAGCGTAACTGGAATCAGGAAGGCCTGGGTTCAAATTTAGCTTCAGACCTTTGCCAGGTATGTTGTGTTGTGTTTGTCCTTCATTCTCGAAGAGGATCAGGACATCAGGGAGTTGATGGCATGACTTACAGTTGACTTTGGTTCAAGCAAGGGAGGGCTGACCAGCTATGTGACCTTAGACAAATGACTTAACCTGTATCTGCTCAGTTTCTTAATTGAGAAAATGAGGGTGATAATAGCACTTATTTCCATTATTGTGCGAATGAGATCATCTTTATAAGACACTCTGCAAACTTTACGATGCTATAGAAATGGTGTCTATGATAATAGTGAGCATCTAGGTGGGTGCAGTGAATAGAGTACTGGGCTTGGGATCAGAAAAACTCATCTTCATGAGTTCAAATCTGGCCTCAGACACATTATCTGGGCAAGTCACTTAACCCTATTTGCCTCAGTTTCCTCATCTGTAAAATGAGCTGGAGAAGAAAATGGCAAATCACTTCAACATCTTTGCCAAGAAAACCCCAAATGGGGTCACAAAAAGTCAGACATGACTCAACAACAACAACAATAATAGTGATGATGATAACTACTAATGGGGGGATCAGGAAAGGCAAAGAGCTCTCATATTAATCTGATTTGCTCACGATGGTAACGATAGCTTTTATTTATGTAACCTTTTAAGGTTTGCACAATGCTTTACAAATACCATCTTATTTGTGCATCTTCACCATGTTCTTGGGGGAAGTATTTTTGTCTCAGTTGTTCATGTAGAAAAACTGAAATCTAAGAATATGAAGGGAACTGGTCAAAGTCACCAAAGTTAGTGGTGCAGCGGGGACTAGAATTTGGTGTTCTGAATACTTGGCCTAGTGTTTTGGGGTTTTTTTGGCCAGTTGTAGAAGAACCGTAAAATAGGTGAATCACGGAGTCTTATTTTGGAACAGGCCTCAGAGGCCATCTAGTCTGACTTGTACATGGACAAAATATCCCCACACAGCATGGCCCATCCTTGTTTTGCCCTCTGAGGCTAAGAAGAACAAATCTAATCCCCTTTTAACTCTTCTCCTTGATAGTCCTTCAAATGCTTGAAGACAAATACTCTACCTTCACTCCCAGAACCTCTCTTCTCTAGGCTAAACAGCCCTACCTCTTTTAACCACTCCTCGAATGATTTGATGTTGAGCCTCCTCATAATCATAGACACTCAAGTGAGTTTCTGAGTCTCAATTTACTTATCAAGTTTAATCAAAATTTACTTCCCCTAAGTTCCAATGGACCAAGAACCTCCTCTTGGTTAAGGAACAGCCACTTAATTAATCCACCTCTATGCATTAATGAACACTAAATAGCTCAACGTATAATTTCTCCAGATAACATTCATATGTTGTAAAATGGTCTTCAGAATGACACAATGCATCAAGTCAGGCGAACTAAACTAGGGTCTGTGAACTTTATAAAAAAAATATTTTAGTATTATAATTGTATTTCAGTGTAGTCAGTTCTACAATGAGATAACATATGAATTCCTAAAAATAATCTCAAAATTGCCTGATAAAAACCACAAGGCTTTATGGGGGAAATGGAGTTAAAGAATACAATACTCAAAAATGTCATTATTTGGACTTTTTAAAAGATAGGAGACTAATAAAAATGATAGTACAATTTTATATACAGATATGTTTTATAGTATGTGTGTCTGGGTCTGTCACATGTGTAATCTATATGAAGAAATGTGTAAATACTACAATAAAAAGTGATGACATACTCCCTTTAAACCAGCCCTCCTCCGCCTACAGTTCCTATTGCACCAGACAAAAAATAAATGACCCTTGACCTTGAAAACGACTTGAAGTTTTTGTTTTTGTTTTATTTAATAGAAGTGTACATAGGAAGAGTTGAAAATTAGGAGTAATTGTGAAGTGATATAGTTATCTGTGTTTTCTCTATTTCTCTAGGAGGAAATCATGTATAAACAAAGGAAAAATTTGGGTTATGCTCAAAATGTTCCCTAGTATATCATGCACATTTCCAAAAGAAGCATTTTAGTGTAACTGGCTATAATTGGTTTTCTTTGTAATCCTACGTATTTTATTTTATACATTTAAGTGGCAGGTAAATGGTGTGATGGGTAGAATCCTGGACCTCAGTGCATCCAGAGACACTTACGAGCTGTGTGACCCTGGACAAATCATGTAACCTCTGTCTGCCTCTGTTTTCTCATCTGTATAATTCAGACAATAATAGTATCTACCTCCCAAGGTAGTTGTAAGGATCAAATTAAAGAATATTTGTAAAATGCTTTAAAAACCTTAAAGTAATACATATATATATGTGCATATATGCGTGTGTACATAAATGTGTGCATGTCTTTGATATTAATTTAAAAATTCATTATACTGTGAAAGGACCATAGACATCATCCAAAGTCCCCTGTTGTATTGGTAATGGAATTTGGAGATGCCCCGGTATTGGCTTGGTTTTTGGGTTGAGTGTTAAAACCCAGAGCTTGTGAATCCCACTTGTGGGATGGACTTGTTGACATGAAGAGAGAGGGCTGAACTGGGAGGAGCCTTGAATTGGGAGAGAGGCCCAAGCCTAGAGAAGGCCAGAAGGACTTTGGGAGGGCAGTATCCAGTATCGTGGAGCCTGAGCTGCTGAGAGAAAGACTGCTAAGAGTCTATTGGAACTGCCACATGGAACTGCCAAGGACTGAGGAGGCATGGCTGTGATGCTGGTATTTTGTCAGTCTCTTTTGATGTTGTTTTGCCAGATTCACCTGATGGTGAAGGACAGTGCTGCTGTTGTAGAGGTCTTGGAACCTGGCTGTTGGTTCAGAAGCCCTGAAGGAGGATTTTCTTGTGGTACCTGCACAGAAATCCTGGGAGAGGGCCTTGCTGATGTTTTCAGGGATTCTGGGACTGTTCTACAGGCAGAGAGTGACTTGATGAGGACACTACACTGGCTGTGGCTTTGTTGAGCCTTGTTTCCTCAGGAACTGAGATTGCTGAGGGCTTGCCTTGAGTGAAGATGAAAGAAGGCCCTTTCCTTGGGTATTCAATGCTGAGATGATATCTTAATCTTGTTGTAACTTAAGGGTGGATGGCCTATTGTGTTCTCCTGCCCCTTTTGAGATTCAGGGGTGGGAAGCCTTTGAGTGATTGATGAAATGAGTGTACTTTGTTTATGGTTGGAGACTAATCTCCATTTGAGAAGAGACTTTTGACTGACTAAATGAATGTACTGTCTAGGGGTGGAGTAGTAGCTGGATTGAATTGAGAACTTACTTGCTAAAGGAACAAGTTACACTGTATTTTGACTTTCTCTGTTCTGTGAATGTTTGCTGAATAAATGGGGTTTACTATGCTGGTAATCCGAACCTTGGAAGTTGCCTTTGCTTGGCATTACACCTGTCTAATAAGGTGTTTATGATACAAAAAGGTGAAGAATCCCTGTCTTAAACTAGAGCAACTCTACTGGTAGAAAATCTACTCACTATTTACTTGCTAGTTTCGGGCTAAACTGTATCTGGGTAGGGACATTTTTCTTTGGCCCTCTTTTCATAGTATATCTGTTATTGTTCTTGTTCAGTCATTTCAGTCATGCTCAACTCTTTTTCTTGGCAAAGATACTGCAGTAGTTTAAAATTTCCTTTTCCATACCATATATAGGTAGGCTATCTGCCTTCCTCTTCATTCTCAAATCCTAGTCTTTTTGAAATTAGTTTCCCCATTTTGTTTACATGAAGGATGGTTAGGATAGTACTTATAAGCTTGTGTTTCTAGAATATTTCTTTAGGACTGTGTGGAAGTCAGGATTTAATTATAAAATTATATCTATCCCCAGAGAAGGGAAATGTTGCTTTGAGCCACCTACTTCCTCTCCACTGTCATTCCTAGTCTTGCTGTTAAATCCATTTTTCCTTGACAAGAATCCCACCTGCAAGCTTCAATCTCACTCTCCAGGTTCAAGATGGCACATAGCTACTTTGCCTTTGAAATATGAAAATAAGTCATATGACACATGGAAATAGTGTGAATGAATTAGGCCAGGCTCAGGAGTGATAGTGAATGAGTTACATTTCCCCCTAGTATATCTTACTCTCCTTCCCATGTGTTTCACCACCACTACCACCAAATTCCCCAGTAGGGCTAGCCCACAATGATATGTCTTCCGTAGTATAATTAATAAACCCTTATTAAATACCCGTTGAGTGCACATCACTGTGCTAGGTGTACTGGAGAGAAAATCAGGTAAGATTTCATGGAAAAAATACATTTAAATTTGGTCTTGAAAGAATGTGTAGAGATTCAAAACTTGATGGGAGGAAGGCCATTGCAGGCATAGGAATCAATGGGAACAAAAATATGGGCATGTCACAGTATTGGATGGAGAATATTACCATCTTCCCCTTTAGTACCCATCCCTGCTAGGGAATGGATCAGACTGACCAATCAGCTGTATTTATTAAATATATACGATATGCCAAGCACTGTGAACCCAGTGTTAAGAGCTAGGGATACAATTGAAGGTAAAAGAAAATCCTTGCTGTCAAGGACCATGAAAATGCAGATACTGTCCTGCCAGATGTTCTTTGTGGGGGAACGGATGAATAGTTATCTAAGCACCAAAGTGGTAGCAAATACTAAGTATTTAAAGTTTAAGCATCCCCATGTGGTCATTTTTTTTTCCCCTGAAAGTCTAATCAAGGTACAACTAACTCACTGAATGGTTGCAACATAAAGTCCTTTACCAATGAATCAGTCCTTGAAAGCAGTTTTGATTTTGTCTGATTTCCTTTTTGCTCTTTTGGATTTATACTTCATGAATCTGATAGGAGATTAGACTAAATGATCTCTGAGGACTCTTCTCACTCTTAAGATTCCAGGATTCTGGAAGTCTACTCTAGATACCCCAGTCTTTCAAGGGATACACCTACAATCTCACTAATCATGGGTACTCCTTCCCATTGTATAGATCCCAAGTTATCTATGCTACATCTTATGCAATTATTATCTGCAATCAGATGTCAGTGTTCCATAGAGGATCTACCCATTGTGGTAGTTTTCTTTTTCTTTATCATACTATAGGTACTCATATAGAATGTGGGCTTACTATTATTTCTCAGTCTCTATCATCTCTAAACAGATATCAATAAGTTTCATTTAAGAGTTTTGAATCTATAGTTCCTTGTATGTACAACTTCTCTGAGAACTTAGAGAAGAGACAAGTACAGAGGTAAGGGAAAGGTAGACACAAAAGCAAGAGGGGGATATGTTAGGGCTTTGTGTGCTTAGATACTCCTGCCTAGTATCTGTCTACAAACCAATCCTCTGCCTTAAAGGAAAGACCAGAGACACTAAGTAACCAACCCAGCCAGTGTGTCAGTAAGTAGTGGACCTGAGTTCTAAGCCATAGCCTAGAAGACACTGGCTTTGGTGCTGGAGTACTTTGTTTCAAATCCCAGCTAGTCATTTAGCCAGTTCCTATATTTTAAGTATCTATTCTGCGCCAGGACACAGTGCTAAGTGCTGGGAATACGAAGGAAGTCCCTGCTCTCAAGGAGACCACAGCCTAATGGGAAACACATGGAAACAAAATATTTAAAGGATAAATTGGGGGTAATTTCAGAAGGAGGGCATTAGCATTGAATAGTACTGCCACCTATCTGTGTGACCTTGGATAACTTATTTAAATTCTTTCAGTTTTAGGACCTTGATTTCTTTCTCTAACCAATGACAAAGAATAGAAGAGATGACCTCTACGGCCTCTTTCCTTTCTAAGTCTACAGTGCAATGTGTCTAGCATACCACTTCCCATGTCTCTTATCAGCAGCCCATCAAGAAGACTGTCTTCCTAAGTAATACAAAGAATTTTGGATTAAACTCAGGAGAACAGAGACCATCAGATTTAATGCTGTTGGAACTTCAGAAAGTATGGAATCCAACCCTCTTTGTTTTACAGATGATGACAACTGAGGGACAGAAAAGTTGGTCCCATCTTCTACAAGAAGCCTTTCCTTATTTCCCTTAATACTAGAGTTGTCCGGTGGTGTCTGACTCTTTGTGACGCCATTTGGGGTTTTCTTGTCAAAGTTACTGGAGTGGTTTGCTATTTCTTTATACCCCCAGAATTAAGCAGAGAACCTGACACATAATAAGCACTTAAATGCTTGTTGACTGGCCGACTTAGTCAAGGTTTCAGCCAGTGAGTCAATAAGCGTGTTTTATTAAGTGCCTACTATGTGCCAAGCTCTGTGCCAAATGCTGGGAATGCAAAGAAAGGCAAAGAGGTGGGCTGATAACAAGAACTCAAGCATCAGGGAATTATAGGAGCTAGATTTAGGACCCAAAGGGTCTTTTTTCTGCTCTTGCTCTGTTTCCTTGAGTAACTGCTCACAGTTCTAGAGCCCTTTGTGCTCTCACCACAACAAAGTAGTGAGCTAAGTTGCGCAAGTATTGGTTTTCCCCATTTTATAAGACAATTAGAGTTGAGGGGCAGAGAAGTTAACTGACTTCTCAAAGATTTTGCTTCTAAGAAGTCAATGAGCTGAGATGTGAACTGAGGTCCTGCTGACCCCAAATCCAGTGCTTTTCCCATTATACCATGATAATTTTGGTTATTGTTGTTGGTTATAATGTTATTGTCCTATAGAGGCAGCTAGGTGGCTCAGGGGATTGAATTCTGGGCCAAGAGTTAGAAAAAGCTGAGTTCAAATCCTGTCTCAAACACACTCAACTGCATGTTCCTGGACAAGTCAGTTAACTTTTCTATGCCTTAGTTTCTTCATCTGTAAAATGGGGATAGTAATAGATGGCTTTTTGGTCCATTCGTGGTATCCAACCCTTTGTGACCCTATTTTTGGAGCTTTCTTTGCAAAGATACTAGAGTGGTTTGCCATTTCCTTCTCTATCTCATTTTAGAGATGAGAAAATTGAGGCAAATGGAGTTGACCCTTACCCAGGGTCACACAGCTAGTAAATATAGCAGGTGAAATTTGAACTTAGGCACTCCTGAATCCAGGGCAGGCACATCACCACCTAGCTGCCCATAAATCACATTAAATTAAATTAACTGATTTGAGTGCTATATAA
The DNA here is from genome assembly GCA_028646515.1 of Pseudochirops corinnae. Taxonomy (NCBI): domain Eukaryota; kingdom Metazoa; phylum Chordata; class Mammalia; order Diprotodontia; family Pseudocheiridae; genus Pseudochirops; species Pseudochirops corinnae. The sequence continues at coordinate 486,811,003 of CM053585.1, read as the reverse complement.
TATTTGGTGAGGGGAATGAGAGGACAACCACAGCTTTCCTTCAGTGATCATCCCCCACAGCTGACAACTGGGGACCACTTCCAGGCCATATTTCTTAGTTATTGTTGATAAAAGTGCAAACGTGATTGTGAAAAATCCTACAGAGATTTCCTTTCATAGACTTTTGCTATTTCTTGTCCGAATGCTACCTCCAGGCTTGATCTTCACAAGTCCCATTTCTGAGTGATGGGTGTGATTAAAAGAAGAAGAAAAAAGCATGAGGGAGACATGAGGAGACGATAAAGAGGCCCCTTTCCATCTCCTCTGGTATTGCTACTCTAGAAGAAGGTTTAAGTCTTTGATTTCAGGGATTTCCCATTTCAGCTTTTAAACAAAGATCAAACCAAAGGAATCTTGTGAATTGGGGATATGGGGGTTGGGGAGTCCAAACAAGAGCAAATACCCTTTATTAGAATTTTAGTCAAGTTTCTTTGTGTTCAATGACTTTTTCCTCTGGACCAGAGAATGAGATCCTTATCTCCTGGTTGTCTTTTCAGGCAATTTTTTTAGGGGTACAGATCATCCCAGGTTGGAATACTTCCTAGGTCTTTCTCTTCCAAGTATCTCATTATGAGGCCCTGGATCATCTTAAAGAAAACTTAAGAAAAACTTCCTCCCTTCTGTCGCATCCTAAGCAAGGGCCACCAGCAGCGCCTTGTTAATAATCCCAGTTCATTTGTAGCCTTGGCATCAGTCCATGTTTGGTGATCATGAATGCCATGCCATTAAGGAATGCTGACCACAGAATGAGGCCCGCAATTACAAGCTAATAATGGGTTATTTTGGCACGATGACTGGCGAGGCAATCGTTCCTCATTTACCAATTTGCTCAAAGTAACTTGCTTGGGATTAAGTAAGGCAACATGCCCTAGTCCCATCCTGGTTCCCCAGTTTGTTAAGAGGGAGTCTGGGGAAGGGGTGAAGAGGAGATTTATTGTCGTTGAGTTGTTTCAGTCATGTTTGACTCTCTGTGACCCCATTTGGAGTTTTCTTGGCAGAGAGACTGGAGTGGTTTGCCATTTCCTTCTCCAGCTCATTTTATAGATGTGAAAACTGAAGTAAACATTGTTAAGTAATTTCCCCACGGTCATACAGCTAGCAAGTATCTGAGGCTGAATTTACACTCAGATTGTCTTGACTTCAGGTCTGGTGTTCTATTCACTAGCTGCCTAGCTGCCGCAAAGAGAAGATAGACTGGAAGAAAGAATAAGCATCGTTTTCTCATTGGAAGCTTAAGTACTGAATCTCATTGTCATTTTCTATCGAGTAGTTTTCTCCCATACATTCTCCCAGAATACACTGATGAGTTAGTATTGCATAGTGGGAGCAGTGGTATTTGGAAATAAAGAATCAGGTTCAAATCTTATTTGCCCTCTCTTTGATCTTGGGCACATCAATTAACTTCACTGGGACTCTAGTTCCTAAATTGTAAAATAAGGAGGTTGGAATAGGTGATCTCAGGTCCTTCTGTTCTCTAAATCCATGTCGGGGAATGGGGCGCAAAATGTTTCTTTGCTGAAGAAAATAAGGTCTTATCTCTTCCTTCTGTTTTATAGTGAAAGTAAACGTCAAAAATATTTAATAAATAAAATAATGTACAAGCATAAATGACTGATCTTTGCATGTTAAAGGACTACAAATCCTTTAAAGGATCATGAAAACTTTATGAATCTTTACCTGCCAAAAATGTTTTTCTTGGTTTTTTGATTCCCTGGCCTGCTTCTCCCCCTCCAAAAAAAAAAGTGATCAAGAAGCTTGGACCATCATTTTTCTTCAAGAAGAATTACATTTTGTTGATACCTGTTGTCTTTATATCATCATTTCTGGAGGAGGAAATACTTCACACCGCACAGAATTATCATTTTATCAAAGAAAAATAATTAAGCAAATAGGAACCATGTATACAACAACCTGTACTAGTAAACTCCCTCCTCTTGGGCATAAGGAACAAGGTAATATTTCATTATCTGTTCTCCAGAAAAATCATTGGTTTTTACTTCTTTTTGATGATCTTTTCACATACATTATTATCACTGTATATATAGTTCTTTTGCTGAATCATAATTTTCCCATAATCATTACACACACACACACACACACACACACACACACACACACACACACAATTGTTGTTCAGTCATTTTTTTCAGTTGTGTCCAACTTTTTGTGATCCCATTTGGGGTTTTCTTGCAAAGATACTACAGTGGTTTGCCATTTCCTTCTCCTGTTCATTTTATAGATGAGAAATCTAAGACAAACAAGCCAAACAGGATCACACAGCTAGTAAGTGTTTGAGATCAGATTTGAACTCAGGAAATTGAGTCTTCTTGACCCCAGGCCCAGTGGTCTATCTACTGCATTAGGATCAAACTATGCAAACATTTTCACTCCTTTGCATTTTTTTCATTAATTCCCTTGATAGTCTCAACTTTTTGTACTTGCAGATGAATTTTGCTATTATTTTTCCAGCTCTGTAAGATAATTTTTGGTAGTTTGATTGGTATAGCACTGAATAAGTAATTTAGGTGGAATTTAGGTAGAATTGTCATGTTTTGTTTTTTGCTTTTTTGGAGGGGGGAAGTCAGGGCAATTGGGGTTGCGTGACTTGCCCAAGCTCCCATGGCCAGTTGTTGTGTGTGTGTGTGTGTGTGTGTGTGTGTGTGTGTGTGCATGCGTGTATGTGTGTGTGCGTGTGTGTGTGTGTGTGTGTATGTGTGTTAAGTGTCTGAGGCCAGATTTGAACTCAGGTCCTCCTGACTCCAGGGCTTCTGATCCATTCACTGTGCCACCTAGCTGCCCCAAGAATTGTCATTTTTATTATATTAGCCTGACCTAGGCACAAGCAATTGATATTTTTCCAGTTGTTTATTTGTGTGAAAAGTGTTTTGTAATTGTGTTCATATAGTTCCTGGGTTTGTCTTGGCAGGTAGACTCCTAAGTATTTTATATTGTTTACAGTTATTTTAACCGAAATTTCTCTTTCTATCTCTTGCTACTTGGCTTTGTTGGTAATAGATAGAAATGCTAGTGATTTATGTGGATTTATTCTATATTTTGCAACTTTGCTAAAGATGTTAATTATTTCAAGTA
>CM053585.1:486790807-486807374 GCA_028646515.1 Pseudochirops corinnae | reverse complement strand
TTCAAGTAGCTTGTTAGTTGATTCTTTAAGTATACCATCATTTCATCTACAAAGAGTGATAGTTTTATTTCCTCATTGCTTATTCTAAGTTCCTTAATTTCTTTTTTCTTCTTTTATTACTAACACTAATTTTTCTAGTACAATATGGAATAATAGTACTGATAATAGGTATCCTTATTTCACCACTGATCTTATTGGGAAAGCTTCTAACTTATCCCTATTACATTTAATGTTTGCTTGTGATTTTAGATAGATACTACTTATTTTAAGGAAAGTTCCATTTATTCCTATGCTCTCTAGTGTTTTTAAAAGGAATAGGTGCTGTATTTTGTCAAAAAGCTTTTTCTGTATCTATTGAGATAATCATATGATTTCTGTTAGTTTTGTTCTTGATATAGTCAGTTATGTTGACAGTTTTCCTAATATTGAATCAGCCTTACATTTCTGATATAAATCCCACCTGGTCATAGTGTATTATGCTGGTGATAAATTGCTGTAATTTCTTTGCTAATATTTTATTTTTTTTTTGCATCAGTATTCATTACAGAATTTGGTATATAATTTACCTTCTCTGTTTTGACTTTTCCTGAATATATTAGGTATCAGCACCATATTAGTGAATTCAAACATTTTCAATATAAAAAATTATGGCACCCAGGGAAGGGTAGCTCATTAATAGAACATAGGACTGAAGCATCCAGGACTCTATCTATTTATTTTCTGAAATATGTCCTCCTTGAAAATACTGTGTCCTAAGAGCACCTCATTTTACTTGTCCTAGTAATAGGTTGAATAATACCTGTTTCTGGATTCTTAAATTTCACTAGTAATAGCAATGATGATGATTGACATTTAGAGTATTTTAAAGTCTCCCAAGCATTTTGTCTTGTTATCTTGTTTATGCCTCCTTCTGTCCTCAAAATCCTATGAAATAGGTACTATAGGCAGTACTATCTACATTTTACAGTTCAGTCAATTAACCAGGCATTAAGCATTTATTAAATACATCTTGTATTCCAGGCATCATTCAAGAGTCTGGAGATAAAAATATAGAGAATGAAGCCCTCTATTTTCCCAAGAAATTTATATTCCAATGGTGGAAACAAGTACATGCATACATCATAAGAATTTTTAAAAATGAATTTAGAAAAAAAATATACAGTAGTTAGGGAGACAAGGCACTAGTTGCTTTGCGATCAGGAAAGGTTTAGTATAGAAGATGGTGTTTTGACTAAATCTCAAGGGCGGTAATAGAATTTTAAATGTAGTTTGGACAGGATGGGTCTCTAACCTGTAAGTAACCAGAGTTCACAAAGCAGACCAGAGACAGGAATGCCAGAAAATAAGTAGCAGTGTAATTCATTACTTAGAGAGTGGGGAATGTATTCTGCAGACCTTTGACATTCTCCTGAGGAGAGCTCTACTTGCTGGAATAAAGATACCATTTATAGTCATATTTCAGAGTGGGATACAGGGGTAGAGGGAAGGTGAATTACAGCACAATCATTTCCAGGGCCAAAGTGATTCCCTACACCAAGTTAAAGAGTGCAAGACACTACAGGTGTTCTTCAGTCCTATGGGAATAGTATTGTTTCAAATCTTGGGGGTCAGGATTACTTGGTAGGGCACAGGACCAGAGTTCTATGAGGGGAACAGGTTCTGCAATCTTTGATTCACTTTACTTAAGATACACAGGCATAGGAATGTAATGATTCTGAAAGGGTTTGATTGATCATTTCAAGCTGCATTGTCAGTTTCTGACTCCTAAGCCAGAAAAGGCAGCTCTGAGTAATCTAAATGATTAGTATATTCATTATACACATCGTATTGATTAATATGAAAATCATAATTCCCTTTACAAAGGAAAAAAGGAAACTCTTTGACAGGCTTTTACAACCTGTGGCCCACAGAATGATTTCATAAAGGATCCAAATGTAAAGGATATAAAACATGCCTCCACAACATGTTGTGCAGCCTGCTACATGAGATAGAGATGAAAAGGGATTGTATTTTCAGCATGGGTCGATGGCTTTGAGAAACAGATATAATGGCTGTTTGGCTAGATCAGATTGTGAGAGGTAGAGTGCTATATAATGAGGCTAGAAAGATAGGCTAGGGTCAGGTTGTGGAAAAACCTCTAAAAAAAACATACAAGAGACTCCACTCCCTAACTGTGACTTTTTACTGGCTATCCCTCCTCATCTAGAATAATAAGTGTATTCCCACTCTCCCCACTTGGATGATAGTGTCTTCTCTCTGAGATGACCTTACACTGTTTGTTTATATCTATCTGTACCTATATCTATCTATATATTATCTATATCTATCTATCTCTATGGACATACATACATACATACATACATACATACATACATACACACGCATGTGGTACAAAGGTACAATTATTTGTATATTGTCTCCCCTATACTCAAGTGGAACTCTTTGAGGTCAGAGACTGTTTTTCCTTTTCTCTGTATTCTCAGTACTCAGCATAGTACCTGATATATAGTAAGTACTTAATAAATACTTGTTGACTAATGGACTGACTGATGGGAAGCAGAAGGAAAGAAACCAGTATTAAGGAGAGGTTAAAGATTCTAGAGAAAGAGAATAATTTAAGTTGCAATCTATAAGAGAAATGGGATGGAAAGAGATCAAATGCTTTTGTAGAAGAGTTGGCCTTGGCAATGAGAAGGGCTACCAGGTAGGTGTCACCATGCTGGCCCTGGAGTTAGGAGGACCCAAGGTCATATTCAGGTTAGCTAAGTGGTGCAGTAGATAAAAAGCCCAGTCTGAAGTCAGGAAGACTCATCTTCCTGAATTCAAATTCTACCTCAGACACTTACTAGCTATGTGACCCTGGGCAAGTCACTTCACCCTGTTTTCCTTAGTATCCTCATCTGTAAAATGGATATGATAATTGCCCCTATCCCCTCCAAGGTCATTGTGAGAATAAGATACATAGCATTTGTAAAGTCACTTGCAAATCTTAAATGTATTACTATTATTGTTACCTTTAGTGTTATTATCATTGTTGTCACAGATTAGGGGAAAGAAGGAGATAGTGGAGAATAACATCAAGAGGTTTTGACATCAAGAAAATGAGAGACAAGAGATTTCCAGTCAAATAGTCCCAATTTTCCTGACTCCAGGTGGAGCACTCTATGATGTTTTCTGGCCAGAGGACAAGCAGAAGAGGACCATTACACATGTGGCCAGGGAATGTATGTGGTTAAGGAAAGCACAAAACTGGGAAAATTCTCACTTCTAAGGTGGTATCCCTGCTGAGATGCTTCTCTGCTTTCTACATGGCTGCTTGCTCCTCTACAGAGCAGCCCGTGGCATGAGGCTAATAGCTAGCATCTCTGCTGAGCTGCTGTTTGCCACTCTGATGCTACCTGCTGCTGTGTGACTTCTTTCCTCAGGGTAGGAAGGGTCTATCAGCTCTTTTAGCTCACAGCCACAGGGGGCGTGTAGCTCTATTGTGATTCCAGACCTCATCTAGTCACATCCATCTGGTTAGGTAGCTAGAGAAGCCCTTTGGCATTTAAGCTTGTCTTTTCAAATGAACTTCTCTGCAGGTACTCAGACTCCCCCAGGATAATCTTTTATCTGATCTATGGTCAGATAATTCCTTTTAACTAGTTGTACCATTAATTGGCAACCTGGGTTACAACAAATCATCCTAAGAGTATGACTGAAAGGACCCCACTGAGGATAGTAAAGCTGGGAACTGAATGGGTGACTGAATAACTGGGAGTGGGATCAAGACTTAATAAAATGCCATGGAATTCCATTTGAGAGGGACAGCCCAATATTTTCTATCAAGACATCAAAGATAGGATGTGATTTGACTTAAAATGGTATACCTGGATAGAATGCAAAATGTAGAGTCACGAAAATCTGAGGTCAAATTCTGCCTCAGACACTTATTATCTGTGTGGCCCTAAGCGAGTCACTTATCCTTTCTCTACCTCAGTTTCCTCATCTGTAAAATGGTGATTATAATAGCATCTACCTCCCAGGGTTATTGTGTGGATCAAATGAATTAACATATATAAAACAGTTTGCAAACCTTAAAGTAATATATGTGTGTGTGTATATACATATATATATATATATATATATAAAATAGCTATTATAATAATTATTCTTACCTTGATATGATACAAGATTATATAAGACAAAGTATGATAGGACACAATAGGATTCAGTGCAATGAGATATTTTATGCCACATCCTGGACTTCATATACATATAAATTGTGAGTCTGTGTGTCTGTATGCGTGTGTGTCTGTATACATATATGTGCTTGACTCAAATTGCTTGTACATAACAGGGAAATATAAGGTGAGAGAAGTGGGAATCTTCTGTCTGTTTACATTAGATTTCATTTGCTTTTGAACAAGGCTGTCATTCTTTATGAATCTGTATGTGTTTAAATACATATTTAGACACATATAGAAAGGCAAAGCACATTTTTATTCATGAATTGTATTTCTATGAATTTTAAAATGAATGTAATGAAGATTTTTAAAAGTTAAAGGATAATTTAGATTCTCAACTGATATTCTTTTTATTATTTAAACAGCCTGTGTGTTTATTAAGCATTAACTACCACTCTGTAGGAGGCGGGAACAAGATGCAGCCTCATTAAGCCTGCGATAAAACGTAGCCTTGTTAGAAAACCCTTTTCAGGAGGTTAGTAATTACTGAAAGGTAGTTATTGGGAGGCGGGAGGAAGAGAAATGTGGGAGAGGATTCTGGATTCAGTATAGAGTCACAAATGTAAGGAAGATATAATGGGGCTGACCCACTCATAATCCTGCTTGGGAGCTAGAGACCAATCATGCCTGTCTTTTGTTCTGAGTGGACTTTCCATCCTTTCTCTTCCCTCTAGTACTGGTTCCTAGTTTCCAAAATGTGTGTGTGTGTGTGTGTGTGTGTGTGTGTGTGTGAGAGAGAGAGAGAGAGAGAGACAGAGAGAGAGAGAGAGAGAGAGAGAGAGAGAGAGAGAGAGAGAGAGTTGCTTTATGGTAAACATCCTTAACCTGAGGTCCACAAATTATAGATAAATTTCAGGAGTTCTGTGAAATTATATGGGGAAAAAAATTCCATCTTTATTTCAGCGTAATTGGTTTCCTTTGTAAGCCTAAATATTTCATTTTGTGTATTTAAAAACTCAGTGCCTGGTGTATAGTAAGGAACATGAATAAATGCTTCTTGACTTAACTTGAAAAGGGTGTCATAGGATTCACCAGACTGCCAGAATGATCTGTGAAACAAAGGTTAAGAACAACTGTTTTAAGGAAACCCAGTACATGGAAATATATGAAAATTCTGAAGTACAAAACAGTTAAATAGGTTGGGGTGGTGGGATTTCTTTGCCTTACACAGCAAGCTCCCTTAGTGAATGCCAAGTGATTTGTGAAAATGAAAGGAAGGCTTCCAAGTGTTAGATGGATCATAAGGATATTTATGGGGAATGAATGACACAGAAGGATTCTAAGCTAACTCAAGAAAGGAAGAGCCTTCCACAAATCTTTCAAAGGGAGGTCATATGGAATATATTATTCACAATAATAATAATTAAAATAACATCATTTTTATAGAGCTTTAATGTTTGCAAAGCACTTTACCTATGTTATCTGACCCTCAATAGCCCTGTGCAGTAGATGCTATTACTATCCCTATTATCCCAGTTAAGGAAACTGAGGCAGGCACAGGTTAAGTGCCCAGGTTCATGTAGCTAGTGTGTGAGGCAGGATATGAATTTGGGTTTTTTCTGAGTCCAAGTCCACAATTCTGATCACTAAATTTGGAGCCAGGAGGCCTTAATGTGATTTGTAACTCTGACACATAATAGCCATGAACAAGGCATGTCTGTACTACTGAAAGTAGTGGTCCAGAAGCCTTCAAATTTCTTGTCCAGATCCAACATTCTATAATTCTGTAAAATAACAATTCCTTACCAAAAGATATCTCTTTTATCAATTTTATATATATATATATATATATATATTTTGCTTTTTGGAGGGGGAAGGCAGGGCAACTGGGGTTAAGTGACTTGCCCAAGGTCACACAGCTAGTAAGTGTTAAGTGTCTGAGGTGAGATTTGAACTTAGGTCCTCCTGACTCCAGGGCCAGGGCTCTATTCACTGCACCACCTAGCTGCCCCAATTATATCTTTTAATAATTATTTGAATTTTTAATAAATTTTATAAATTAATCTGTCTTCTTAACACTCATCAGGATGGATCTATGAGGGATAATTTGCAGTGAAGTTTCCTCATTCTGAAAAATCAAATCTAGAGTGGCTTTGGTATCCACTAGGCCTAAGTTTAGAGGTCACCTGACCTTACAGGAATCTGAGACTTAGAGCATTGGATACCCTCCCCTGTGCCACCTCAGCACAAGATGTGCCAAATAAGGATAAAACTTTCCTGGCCTTGTATTGGACACCCACATGTTTCCGGGTCCTTTGTCTCCAAGATAGATTCCCGTGCTTAGGTTGTGGGCCAGCCCCCCTACCAATGAGAATGAAGGCCAGTTAGGGGGTTGGGTTTCTGCATTAGAAGGTTATATAACCATGGGCTTGCTTCTACCTGTTGTTCTCTCCCTGGAAGACGCCATTTGAGCAACAGGGGCAGAGTCTTTTCTCATGAGAAAGAATAAAAACCACTTCTGATCTCAGATTCAGACTCCGAATTCTTTCATCTCACACCGATCCATTGGAGCTCCATGGACCAACTTTAATGGCTGGTTTTGGGTTTTTTAATGGAATATCATGTTGCTTTTTAGGAAGAGATGGAGTTCAGACTCCTACAAGAGAATCATCATGGTAAGAAACAGGATTGGATATTTGGGGGGAAAAGGATCAACCCCCTTCAATATTGACCTTGGATAGGGTAAAGAAGGAAGACCTTGGCTACAGTGGAGAACATATGTACTGGTAAAATAAAAACCAAGAACTCTCTCCCCAGTACGCACACACACATGCACACACACACACACACACACACACACACACATACACACACACAAATACAAAACCAGTCATCATGGGCAGCTGAAGTCTCCATCTTGTACTTATTTTATACAAAGTGAAGCACAAAACCCATAGATCTGCATTAATACAGGCAAAAAAACCAATTTATATGGTTGAATGGCAAAAGCATCTCAAAGGCTCCATGACAGAGTGAATAGAGTGCCTGGCCTAGAGTCAAGAAGATCTAAGTTCAAATCCAGCCTCAGACACTTAACTAGCTGTGTGACCCTGGGCAAGTCACTTAACTTCTTCCTGTATCAGTTTTTTCATCTATAAAATGGGGATGATAATACCATATACTCTCAGGATTGTTTTGAAGATAAAAATGAGATAATTTTTATAAAGAGTTTTGCAAATTTTGACATGCTTTGGGAATGATAGCTATTTTTGTAGGTTTTTTTTTCAGTGCCTTACTTGGGAAAATGTTGTTGAAGGTCCCCTAAAACTCTAAAATTCTCTGATTCTATGATGTCTCAGCATAAATACCCTTTGATCCAGCTCCCTCGATAGCTTACCTTTCATTTTCAACCTCACTCCCTTTTTTTTTAACTAGAAGAAATTTGCAAAATTCATGTGATATGTTTACTTTGTCCTCAGCAAAATACTGCCTATAGCCAGTTGACTCTAGTGGTCTAGGCTCAAAGGCATGGGCTCAGTTTCCATGTGGGGCAGTTGGCATTGTACTTTTTTTTACTCTGGTCATAGGCCTTACTTCCCCAGGCAACTCTCTAACTAACCACTTTGTCAATGTGTGCCATCATCCCAAGAAGAATGACTTAAGAAGATGTGGCTTTCTCAGTGAAAATCTTCCTCTATTACTAAGATGGAAAAAACCCTCAGAGTGCATGCAATTCTGGTGCAAGGGAAATGGAATCTGAAGAAGAACCCACATCAGTTTTGAGTTTTGTTTTTCATAAAAATTTGGGCAAAATAAGCCAGATTTGACTAGTGGTGATCTACTAATTGACTTAAAACTCTGTCAAATTATTTTTAAACAGATGACAGACATGCAGCTCAGAAACAGAAATGATTAACATTTTTGGAAACAATTCCTCTTTAAGAAAAAAAATCTAAGATTGTTGCCTAATAGAATACCATTATGAGTATTTTGAACCAAAAAAGAATTACATATTGTGAGGAACATAAAAGCAGATAAGCAGATGCTAGTGCTGTCCCATGTACCAGGAAATACTTTAAATGTGTCTTTACTGAAATATTCCTTAAGAGTAAATAAACAGGTCTGAATAGTGTTTCTATTTTTGTAAATCAAATTCCCTTCCCTTTGATGACAGATAAATATGGATCTCCTGGCCTTTTGCCCACCCAGAAAATAAATGCCAAATTTGAAACCCACACTGTCATTTTGAACTTCAAAGACCGTATCTGATATTGGGAAGAGCACTAGATTTAGAGACGAGGGGGATCTGAGTTCCAATCCTGCCTCCTAGCACTTACTAGCACCATGACCATGGACAGGTCATTTAAACTCCCCAAACTTCAATTTCCTCCTGTCCAAGGTGGGAATAATAGTGATTTATTGCCAACATCCCAAGTTTGCTGGAAAGAAAGTATTTTATAATCCTTAAATATTGATTGTCCCAAATTGAAGAGCAGTTGGCAGTCTTGAAACAGGTTTTCATGAGCATCCCACAAGCCAGTATGTTGGACAGTGTCAGAGCAAGGCTGTTCTAGAGTAGAGGACGAAAACCAAAGAAGGTTTTTTGAAATACTATTTGTTGTTGTTCAGTCATTTCAGTCAAGTCTGATTCTTCATGGCCCCATTCGGGGTTTTCTTGGCAAAGATAATGGAGTAGTTTACTATTTCTTTCTCCAGCTAATTTTACAAATGAGGAAACTGAGATAAACAGGGTTAAGTGACTTGCCCAGGGTCACAGAGCTAGTAAAGTGTCCTGACTCTAGGCCTGGTATTCCATCTACTAAGTCTCATAGGTACCCTTTTTGAACTACTTCAGCTATATAAATATAAGTTGAATTGTTTGTTGGATGGCATTAATATTTTTACTAGTGAACTTAATTTTTACTGTAAACTCAGTCCCCCAGGAAAGGTAAAAGATAGTAAACATGGAAAGTTCTATATTAATAATGGCAATTGCTTATGCTGGGGTCATACTCAAGGGCTTCCCAGGAGCAGGAGAACACCAATTCATAAAAATACCTCTTTATTGATTTGCAGTAAACATTCTTGACTTACTGGTCAAGCTGCCCCCCTCACATTCCACAGAATCTCATTGTTGTAAGGAACCTCCAGGGTCCTCTAGTCCAACTCATACCTAAATGAGAATCTCCTCTCCATCATAACTAACATCCTATGATGTTTCCTTGGCTGGAAAACCACCAGTGAGGGGGGACCCACTACCCCCTTGGCATCCTATTCCACTCTGAGACTATGCAAACTAGTAGAGTTTTTTTCCTCTCTTACATCAAACCTAAATGTCAGCCTCAGAATTCTGCTGAAAGCCTCTACAGAACATCTCCAGGAAAGAATATGGTAACACCTCTCCTAGAAATGATTTAATCCAACCTACTCATTTTAACAAGTGAGGAAATTTAGGTGCAGAGAGAGACCTTCTCCGTGGTCACACAGGCAATATGGAACAGAGCTACGATTTGAACCTAGCTTGCTTAGAGGCAGGTAGGTGGTGCAGTAAATAGAGGCCTGAACTTCACAACAGAAAGATTTTAGTGCAAATATGGTCTCAAACACCCACTAGTTTTATGATCCTGGAAAAGTCACTTAATCTTTGCATACTCATTTTTTTCTCGACTGCAAAAAAATAGAGATGAGTACCTCCCTCAAAGATAACATGACAATCAAATGATAGATTTATTAAATGCTCAACTATATAGTAGGTGCTTCAAAAAATGCTTGTTTCTTTCCTTCCCTTCCTCTTCCCTAAAGATTGTTCAAGTCTATTTTCAAGGAGGCAGAGAATTTGAGCCTATAGTGAAGTCAAGGTACTCTGGTCCATTTTCCTTTTCTTTGACCTTGACCAACATATTTCTACTGTTTTAATTCTGCTTTGGGTCTAAGTTCTGTCCTTCTAGGGAGCCTGGCAGCCCCACATCCTAATAAGGGATCCACATGTCTCTGTAGGACTTTCCCCTCTCTCTCACCAGAGACCCACAAGCTCAAATAAGTTATTTTAAGATCTGTAGTTATTCCTAGGTCTACTTGTACACATAGACAAGTAGTCCCAACCAGGACTCTTTTGGAGTCCACATTCAGATGTGTGAACTCTTTTAGCCAGGAGAACCACAAGTGTATTTGGCATAATAATGGATAGTATATTTGCATATAATTTGCATGTTCTGTGTATTTTTGTTCCAGAAACCTTTCAAGTTAAAATAGTTATTAATAAGTTTGAGTTTTTTATTCCTGCCTCTCTGTATATACCTTTAAGAAAAACTCTCTTATTTTCTACCCACTCTTATTGACTTCCATTTAAGCTATTATTGACATCCATTTAAACATCTGAACCTAAAGAACTCAGCATATTCTTTCATTTTACTAAACTTCTTTCATTTCAAAGCAGCTCAAATCTCTCAAGAACAAGTGTGATATCTATTTCATTTCCCTTTCTCCTGAGTTTTCACACTTTCATAACTTCATTCATTCTGTTACTTTGCCTAGCATGTCCTCCTTGCCAATTTTCACCTGCTGAATTTGCACCCATCTTTCTCATTTGTCACAATCTTGAGGAGACTTCCCCTGATCCTCTTCCAAATTCACTACTCATTAAGGTTCATTTTGGACTTATCCCCAAATTAGAACAAAATCTCCCTGAGAGTAGAAACTATATCTTATCTGAACTTTGGGATTTCCAAGTATACCGCCTTGTTTCTCCACACCTAGTGAACTTTCTCTACTAACAAAGAAAAAGAGTTTCATAAAAACAGCCACAAATTTGAGAGCATGTACAACATTACTACCTATAGTCAGTCCCTCACTTCTTCAAGGCTCTTTTCCAGAAAATAAATGAGGAAACTAATGCTCATAGAAGTTAAGTAGCTTAATAGATGTCATACATAGGATCAGTCAATAAATGGTCATCAAGCACCATGTGCCAGATACTGTGCCCAGCACTTGGGACACCAAAAGAGGCAAAAGCCTGTCCCTGCCCTCAAGGAGCTTACAATCTGATAGTTCATAGATTTAAAGCTGGCAATCTCTTCATTCTATAGATGTAGAAACAAATGGCAAGAAAGATGAGGTGACTCAGGTTGTAAGTGGCAAAATGTACAATCAGATTCAAGCCTGATGGCTCCCATTCAGACCTCTTCCCCTCATCATTCTTTCCAGTACCCTCCAGCAAGTGTCAGATTGAGCTTGACTGGTCATAATGAAAGCTACATCTCCTACATTCCTGGTATACCATTCTATACCAAATGTTGTCCCCCTCTAGCTGTTTGGGGGTTCCAATTATACTGGCTCATCCTGGTCAGCCCTATCCTGCCAGCACCCAAATATTCAGACCTTTCCCTTTCCTTTCTTGTCTTTAAAATCTCACCTGTCCTATATTGTTTCTGAAGGTGTTTGCTCTGGCCTCTGTGACCGCCAACTGATTTGATGAATTTGCTATTGCAATAATGTGCTACACATCCCAGGTAACGTATTTACATTTTAATGGTTTTCTGGAGATTGTCCTCCAAAGGGACCATTCTAATGCTAGGAATTTCAGGTAACAGGACAGTCTACAGGCATGGCATATTTTGTTTTTGCACTGACCCGGATCTATTTTATCTTAGCTTTTATTGAGGCTTGGGGTTTGAGAATGGCTCAAGAAATCTTTCTGGCTTCCCCTTTCTGCCTATTCCTTAGACTTCTAAAACTAGTGTTCAACATTTTTAACACGTGGCAGGTCTGAATTCCTTCTTCTGAAACTTTTCTTACCATGGAAAGGCTAATGTTTCCGGTAGTTAGGTAGAGATGGCATCAGATCAAAAGAATCTTGGATGTGGAGACATCACAATACAGTTGTCTAGCAGTGAGAGCCCCCATCCACAGCTTCAGGTCCCCTCCCCCTTTTATCAACAAATTAACATCCTGTGCAATAAACCCTCAGCACATGAATAATCAACTCCAAAACAGAGATTTCTTTTTTAAATGTGTGTACGAAACAAAGAACCCTATTTATTAATATGTTGTGTAGCATTTAGGAGAGAAACCAAAAGATATTTATGTATGTTAATATATGTTCATTAATTTTCTCAGACACCTGCACTCAATGAGCAACACCAGGCTTTACATAATTTTTAATATGCCTAGATTTCTCCCTGCCTTCCCTCCTCCAAAGAGTGTTTCCAATTTTTAGTAGCCAGGAAGAGGATGATGGGGGTTTAGGATTTAAAAACAAAAATGACCAAAGTCTCTTACTCTCCAAGGGAAAACTGACAAACACATTTGCTTGGGGGAAAATGCCTTTTTTCTGGCAGATTCTTTTGTTATAGAGCAAGCTTTAAGTTTGGGGAGGTAGACAAAGCAAGGTGTAACTACTTACATGAATGGGAAGCTAGCCTAGAAAACCCATGGGGGAATGGGGGGAGCCTTCCAACTATCAATTCATTAATGCTTGAGACCGTCATTGCATTGTTTTCTTGTAATTATACACACCTCATATGCTTGCTTTTTAAGACATTAATTGCATGATTAGTTTTATGATTTCTTCTGATTACCAATTAAGTTACCTTTTTTTGTATTTCATACATACCATTAGACTTTATAGTGCTGCTTTTTTAATTTCTCACCTAGCAGGGGTTCTCACACATTCGAAGGCTACATTATCCACTCAATAAACAGAGAGAGTTTAATTTTCTGTGTAAAGTATTGGTGTGGACTTGGAAAGATGATGTTTCAGATATTATGCTATCGGGAGTGACATTTAGTTTTACAGGGGGGAAAAAAATCTTGTTTTTCACTGTCATAATGATGTTCACAGAGCATGATTTTAAAGATGTGTGGAGGCCGAATCAAGGGACTGGATGCCTGGTGGATGGTTTGAAGCTGTCACACAATCAAGAGAGAAAGAAAGAAAGAATGAGAGAAAGAGAGACGGAGAGAGAAGAAAGAAAGAAAGAAAGAAAGAAAGAAAGAAAGAAAGAAAGAAAGAAAGAAAGAAAGAAAGAAAAAGAAAGAAAGAAAAGAAAAGAAAAGAAATGTTTTGTCAGACCTACTATTTGGGCCTTTTTGTTTGTTTCATAAATACTTGTGCCTTTAATATGTGGATACATGACATAGTTTTTATTGCATTTGTTTTTTATGAAGATAGGTATATGCAGATTTTAAGAAATAGTTAGGGCCTGGCAGGATTCTGGGAAAGATTTTCGCACCAGATTTCCAGGGAAGATAACTTAGGCAAACTCCTGCAGCTGCTCACAAAACAGCCCCCGTTGTCCTCTTTGGCCACCCCAACCTTCTCCCCACCCCCAACCAAAATGAACGCCAGATCAGCAGAACAACTTCATACAGTGTGCCCTTCTAAGGAGGGGGGCTGGTTTCATAGCATTGATTCCCAGCCCTTTACACAAAGGGTTTGGCCAGTAATGCCATTTATAATATTGTATAGGGTCTACAGGCATGCCACATTGATTTGAATGGATGTCCAGTCCTGATGCCCTGGCAGTCACATGGGCTTTAAAGGATGAATCCTCCAGGAGGTCCAGGATACCTTTAATTGGATGGGGCTCTGGAAAATGAAACTCCCAATTTTGATGTTGATCCTTAAAGTGTTAGATTGACAAAGCTATTCATTGTGGACCCCTCAGAGTGAGGGAGAGAAAGGGGTGGGGAAATATCCAGGAGGTACCATATGCTGTCCTCCTAGTGCTCTGCAGGCTGTGAGTCAGCGTGGAGAAATGTGCAAAATTGAAGGTGTTTCTGTGATAACAAGTATGAACATCCCTAACTCCTTAAAAGCTACCTTTTTTTCATAAATTGTAGGAAAAAATAGTAGTTTCCTCAAATAACTCTTATTTTGTTCTGGTGGTGGGTTCCTTTTTTAATGACACATTAAAAAAAAGCGAGTCTCCTGCATTTATTATCCTCATTATTGTTGAATAATGTATGAGTTAGAGAGAAAGTTTGTCCATCTTGAAAGCACAAAGAGTTTCCACTAGCTGGGAGGCCAGTTTTAAATGGAGGAGGCCAGACAATAATAGGCATCTGTCTCCACCCTCCCTCCCCGTCTGTAGTTCCCTTTATCTGCTGTGAGTGAACAGTTACTGTTTATTGAGGGAGGGTTCCCTGCTCAGAACATATTTGTCTAAAATAATAAAGTCTTACTTAGTGTCATATCTTAGAGAATTAAAAGGGAATCACGTAGGGAACTTCAACTTGATTCCACTCAAAACAAAATCAAAGTCTGAGTGATTATTTTTATTGTTTGTGTCTTCATTGAAAGAAACAGAGACAGGGGGAAGAGAGAGAGAGAGGGGGAGAGAGAGAGAGAGAGAGAGAGAGAGAGAGAGAGAGAGAGAGAGAGAGAGAGAGAGAGAGATGGAATAGAATGGTTGCTGGTGATAGAGCTGTAGGCAGCAGAAACCTGTGTTCAAATCCTGCATCTGACCAGGGGAAATCTCTTTCCTTTTCAGAGCTTCCTCCTCATCTGTAAAATGGGAGTGATATTTATAGTATTTACCTCACACGGTTGCACAAGATCATAGCTTTTCAAGACTAGAAGAGAGACTTTTTAGAAGCCATATAGTCTAACCCCTTTATTTTACAGATGAACAATGTGAGAACCCCACAGATCGTAATTGACAGACAGGTTCTTGAGTCTGAGTCTTCTGATTCTGAATCCAGAGCTCTGTCCACTGCACTAAGTCATAGATAGGTCCCACTATGTGTTGGGGGAGGGTCCCCCTCTGTCCACTGCACTAAGTTATAGATAGGTCCCACTAAAAAGCCAGTGAATACTAGGGGGTACCTTGGGAGGACTCAAAAAAAGGACATTGATGCCATCCTTTCAGAGGTGTACACCACCTTGGTCACGTGTGTTCTTTACATGTGTACCTCCCTGCTATTATAATCTAAGTTTATGCCCACTCTTACCAAAGAGGCTCTGTGTATTTGTGGGAGAGTGCACTCCCACTTCATGGGGGATATTTTATAGTTAGTCTTTCTGCTATGTTTTCTTCAGATAAAAATATTACATAAAGTGCTTTGCAAACATGGAAGTACTATATGTTAACTATTAGCTATTACTAGCTGACTGTAAATGAAAAGCATGCTGATGGGACCTCAGAAGGGAAGGGAAGGTAGTAGGAACCAGGACTCACAGGGAAACACTGGAATCAGGAAGTATCAGTCACTTCTCTGGACCTAACATATATTCTTAGAAATCCATTGAGTATCCTGGAAGAAGGTACTATAGATATATTCTGTATTGATTTATCTGCAAACATGTTGTGTTTCCCCACATAGAAAGTAAGCTCTTCAAGGGCAGGAACTCTCACTTTTGTATATGTATCGCCAAGATCTGCTAGAGTACCAGGTACAATAAAGATGCTTTCTATATACTCATAGATTCAAAAGATGAGCCAGTAACTGTTTTTGCCACTGCATCATGAACTCATGCTCGTAAAATAACTTGTAAATTTCAAAGTAATATGTGTATGCAGACTATTATTTTTATTTTTGGTGATGATGGCTTTTAGAGCTGATTGAAAACTGTGATTTCATCAAGTTTGAAAAACTCCAGGTGTTGAAATTCTATCCACCTCATGGAGATCGGCTATTGATGATCTTGGAGAGTTGCCGAGGTTTTCAATTCCATGTGGTCACTTACCTCCTACATGGCAGAGACTTCACTTCAGGTTTCTTCATTACAAGACAGATCCTCTCCTTCTTATACTTCACTGATTCTCATTGTTACTGCTTCAATTCATAGAAAAATGAAGACACTGCTTTCTCTATCTGTTGTGCATGATGACAAGAGCTCAAGGCAAAGATTTTACTTTTGACTGCTGTCTTTCTCTGGTTACCTACTTATAACCAACTGTAAGAAATTATGCAAATTGTGCACCAGGTCACAGAGCTCTCTAGAGTACCATAGCCACTACTTTATAAAAAAAAAAAAGAGGCCAGAGTAATAACCATGGTCTCCTTCAGCTGAAGTACTTAGAGACTTCTGCAAAGATATTGGGATAAAGGGCAAGTAGGATTGACTGAGAAAAAGAAAACTGGTGAAAAATTTCACTCAAAAACATAAATCATTTGTGTGACTTAGACTTTAGAACTGGTCCATCAAACCACCTGTCTCTATCTTCATTATTCATGTTTGTTTCTTATTTCTGTCATGGGCTCCTCCAGGCTGGTGGGTCAACCAGGGCATAAGGAGTCTTGGCAGGCAGTTGCTAATATCATCTGGTCCTTCAAGACAATTTGGAATCATTGTTAAGTGTTCTTCACTTCTTTCTTTTTTTTTTTTATTTACTCATTTACTTTTAATTTACAAGATTCAGTTCCACAATCACTTGAGTTCCAGATTTTCTCCCCTCCCC
>CM053585.1:486728604-486790307 GCA_028646515.1 Pseudochirops corinnae | reverse complement strand
TAAGATTTTGGGGATACTTAGTATATCTGTGTATCTGTATATAGATAAATAGATATATCAGTATTCTTAGTTATGTCTATGTTTGTACTTATATTTATAGTCCTTTGTTATCCTCCCTCCCAAACCCCCAAATAAAGGAATATGTATACTTATATAGAGATATATACACATATATATCTATTTATGTACAGATATAGAATCTATAATATCTCTAAGTTGTATATATCAATAGGTAGATATCTATATGTAGATATATAGAAATATGCATAAATGTATACAAATAAATATGGCCAGGTATGTGTATTTGCAGGTTATATAGAATATATACATATATTATTTATATACATGTTTATATAATATATGCATATATTATTTATATATACACACACATATTCCTTTATTGGTAGGGGGAGGTTTGAGAGTGAAAATGACAAAAGAATCCAGTTCCCATGTTAAAGCTTGTTTGATATGGAAATGCTATATGCGTGGCCACTTTTAAAGCCACCTACTTACATACCAAGTTTATGAATCATCACTAAAATCTACAGCCTTTCTTTTGTGCACCAACAAATTCAGTTTTTAGTATGCACCTGCTTAAGCAATTGCTTTGAGAATGGAGTCCTTGAATTTTTGTTTTTGCCTTTAAATAGCTTTCCTTTGTAGATGGCAGCTTATTACAGGCTCTTTAAAATACATTTCTAAGGAAACAAATTTGGTTGTCCTTATTAAAAATGTATTACATATTTCAAAATTAAAGTTACGGCTCACAGGAATCCAGTGTGCTGTCGCATCTTCTGCTGGCATCAGCATAGCCCACATGAAAGGGAGTGCTGTGAATATCCTCAAAATTAAAATTGTGTTTTAGTTTTAAGATGGGGATGTAATCAATTTTCCTTAGAAAATTACAGAAACTTTGATGCACAGCGAAATGTGGCATTAAGGAGCAGTGACGACATCTTTTTATTGAATTTATGACTCCAAATGACTTTCCCCCTTGGCACTCACTTCCTTACATGGCATTGTATAAAGGAAACTGAGTGGAATCATTAAAATTTTGCACTGTTTGCTCCCATTTGTCTTTGATGGGCATTATTCAGGAATCGATGACCCAAGCAGGTCCCTAAGAATTTATCAGATGCTGTGGACTGGGGTTTTTTTTGTTGTTATTATTGTGATTGGGTTTTTTTTTTTTGTTAGGAAGTTGGTTCTTTGCCACAGATACAAGTTTGCCTGGTTTTGTTTAACTTTTCCCAAACAGATATTTGATTTAATTACACCATCTCTGCAGTACCAGAACCCTCATCAAGATCTCTTTATGAGATAGGATGACATTGCTAAACATTTCCTTTTGCTCCATTCACTCAACAGTAAGAATACAGATGGCAGCAGCGGCTGGGAGGCAGCCATGCTGAGGCCAGGTCTGGGGATGGGAAGACTGGCTGAAGGAGCTGACGATTCATTTTCCTTGTTGCTCCTCTGATCTTGCATCTGTTGTCCTCACTTTCACACAGAGTTGCTCAAATGTTCTCAGCTCCTTCAATGGGATGTGATGAAAGATCTGGTCAGTTTTGCGTCCAAAAAATGAGCCAAGTTGTCCTGGGGGTGGCAGGAGCAAGGGCTGCAGAGAATAATAACATTTACAAGAATGACCAGTTATCTTTTATTAACACTGTACAGTTAATAGTGTAAATAGTATTATCCCCATTTTACAAATGGAGAAATTAGAGACTTGATTTGCCTTTGGCCTAATATAGCCAGTAAGGGTAGAAGCTATGGCCCAAACCCAGTTCTTCTAACTCCCAGTCCAGTGCTCCTTCGACTCAGTTTCCAAATGCTGTTGTTGGAGGGGGAAAGAGGTCAGAAATAAAAGATTGTGGTTATCCTAGGAAATGTAAAAGTGATAAATGCCAGAGCACATCTACTATGATATCCCTATGAGATATGTTTGAATGGGTCTTTATAAACTCACTTTTGCAAGTGGAAAAACCAAGATAATTGTAGATGATTGAATTGTGTCATCATATAACTAAATCCAAAGAATCACAAAATTTTAAAGTTGGAAGGGCCTTCAGTAATTATTCCATCCAACACATGCCTGAAGGACATCCCCACCATGTCAAGCTTAATAGGTAATCACAGAACTGCTGCCTGAAGACAAACAATAAGGAGAATTGGCCACCCTCTGAGACTGTAAATTATAAGTAAGGGAAGGGGGAGGGCATGGCGCTCTGTTTTCTTGTTTTTCTTTACTTTGCTTCCTTTTTGTCTTCCCCTTACTGGAAGGCTAAATTTGCCTCTTTGAAGGATCCTTCCCCATCATTCCTGGTTCTTCCCTCTGTGGCCCATCAGATTAAGTGTGATCCCTCTTCCAGTTATAGTAATTCAAGTATTTGAAGGCGTCTTTCACTGTCACTGAATTGACAGCCATTTATTAGGTGCCAGGCATTGGGGCAACAAAGATAAAGGAAATGTTCCATGCTCTAAGGGAGTTTATATTCTTTTTGGAGACACTATCAATTCTTTTAAGACCTGGACATTTTTTCATATTTTTCCCCAGTTGCTTCCCTTTGCTCCCATCTTCTGTACATTTTATCAGAGTAGGTGGATGGTACTACTACATGCCCAAAGAGAGAAAAGAGGCTTCTGATATGCAGAATGAGATAGAGAGCTAATCAGGGAGGAATAAAAGCTCTCTTGTGCAACAGTGAATGGGTATGACAAATTCATATGTCAGCATGGTTGCATAACATCTTCCATCACTGTTTCCTAACATTAGTAGGAGCCCTGAAGGGGGATGCCCTGGGTAACTCAGGGCTGCAGTTTGGGAAGTTTTGGCGGAGGAGAAGAGGGCAATGGTTTCAAAGGGAAACAAATGGCTAAATTGTTAAAAAGAAGAAAATGAGGCCAGAGCAGGAGAAATGCACTAGAAAAGCAAAATACCTCATGATGATCGGAGATTGAACTGTGAGGACAAACTTAAGCTAGAAGAAGTGAGACAAGAGTACTGGAAAGGATGGAGGAAGAGGCAGGGCCTGATGGCAAACCAAGGTTTCCATGAGTGCCACAGATGGTAGAGTGAGGGGTGAGAGGAAGAAGTCTAAGATCAGTCAGTCACAAGCACTTATTAGACACCTGTTGCATGTCAGGTAATGTGCTCAACACAGGGGAGACAGAAACAAAAGATGGAACAGTCTCTGCTCTCAAGGAACTTACACTCTATCAGAGGTTATGATGAAGGGATATTAGACTGTTATATGGGGGCAGTCCTAAAGAGCACAATGGTAAGGGAAGAAAGAGAAGGAGTATTTAGGAAGAGTAGATTTGAGGTACATGAAGAGAGAGGAACAGAGGAAGAGATTTTTCGTTTACTCTGCCAAAGAATCTGAAGCATAGAAACTACGAGAGGAGATCAGGGAAGGATCAACCCAATGGTAGAAGCCCTGCGGTGAGTATCAGAAGTGGAGAGAAGAATTGTTATGTTCTCCAGCCAGCCCCATACAAGGAAGGGAGATTGGATCAGGCATCTGAATCAGTACAGCTAGCACATTTGATTCTCACAACAACCCTTTGAAGTGGTGCTATTATTCTCATTTTACAGATGAGGAAACTGAGGCCAAAAGAGATTTCTGGGTATTTGATGGTTTTGGAAGTCTGAGGCATTATTACTACCTTGATGTGGCCCATTGAAACAAAAAGGTGGGGTTACCACACATGGCATTAGATTTAAGTTTTCACATCCAGTCACTAGGTGCTGGGTGGCAAGGTAAGGCTGTCATAGTACTTTCCCCCTGCCCATACTAGTCATGTGACCTTGGACAAGACACTTCACCTCCTGGGGCCTTACTTAATATAAAATGAAGGATTCAGACAAGCTGATATCAAAAGTGCCCTCCTTGACATTCTGTGATCTGTTCCTCAATTTTAATACATAAACGACTTTGACAGTCACATTCTTTGAACAGTAACCTCTGGCTCTCCCCCACAAGACGTTGGCAAGAAACCCAAATGACGTCTTTGTCAAAGTAAAATGCACACTGATCTAGAGAGTAAGGAGTGGGCTGTGATTCTCCAGACAGGTCTTCGTAGGCTCAGTGAACCAGATAGTTCAAGCTAAGGTGTTTCACCTGTCTAAATAACGCAAGGGAACTCAGGGAAGGGATTTTCTGCCCACCATCTACTTCACTTAGCTTCGAAGTCATTCTCCAAAAGAGCATCTTCGATGGAACTCCACAAAACTGGACTCATCTGCCTTTGCATCTCTGGACGATGTCTGCTTTGCTCTCCTCTTGTTACCCCCTTCTTATGAGGACTCAAAACCATCAGTAACAGCTTGCCTCCATGCTGTCACAGTGCTTGTGCCCAGATCTGAGACATATCCATAAATTGAAATTTTCCTGACATGATGGACAATATTTTAGCAGTAATTAGAGCAAAAGGTGATGTGATCTCCTCACTGAAACACCTCCAGCTCAAAATCCCCCTGTGCTGCCAGGGACAGAGATATGACATGCCTGCCCACTCTCTGTTCTTTTTTTAAGGACCATCCATGTCATTTGACTGCCTCAGCCCTCAATGAAGCTCATGCTCTATCCCACAGTTGTTTCACATACACAAAGCATTTTCTATTCCCTCACCTTCTGGAGGAGAGAAGGAAAAAAAATCAAAAGAGGCAGGTCAGGGAGACTGCGTATCCTCAGAAAATCATCCATGAGGCAACAATAATCTCTGGAACCAAAAACACCACAGACACATAAAATAACAGTGAGAGTGCCAGGCAGGTGTTTTGACTGCTTTCCTGGATTTGTTTATTTTTTAAGAAGTTAATTGTTTGGTTAGCAGGTGAATCTGCATCTTTGAGAAGAGGTTTCTCACCAAAATGCTGCTTTATTTCTCCTGTATTTCCTTGGCTGGAGGTTATTTCCGTAGGCCACATTATAGCATCTCACAGCCAACGTTGGCTTCATAGAACACAATAAATGGATTGCACGTGAAAAATCACAGGTTACATTTACATAGCATTTCAGTATTGGAAAAAAAAAAAACCAACAACAACCCTCTATCCTTCTGACAGCTATGTGACAAGAAATCATCTTCTGTTCAGGACAAAAAGACTAAAAGACCTCAAGAGGTCATTTTGTAAATCCCTCTACCTCCACACAGGATTGTATCTAAATAATGAGCTAAATAGTATGAGGTGAAAGTGGATAATTTTGAAAATATGTACAGTAGACTGAAGCCCTCAACCTGTCTTAGCTGTAAAATCATCTGCACTCAGTCTGTGCCTTTTTAGCAGACCAAACAAGATATAGATAGATAGATAGATAGATAGATAGATAGATAGATAGATAGATAGAAATAGATATAGATATAGATATGTGTGTGTATTATACATATATACTTTAAAAGTAGAACATTTAGTTGACACTGAAAGAATTAGCAAATGAATAAGAAAATACATCTCACCATTTAGTCCCAAATGATTACAAATTCATATCTAATTTTCATGAGAGTGGATGGACAAAATAAAG
The DNA here is from genome assembly GCA_028646515.1 of Pseudochirops corinnae. Classification (NCBI taxonomy): domain Eukaryota; kingdom Metazoa; phylum Chordata; class Mammalia; order Diprotodontia; family Pseudocheiridae; genus Pseudochirops; species Pseudochirops corinnae. The sequence goes on along the minus strand of CM053585.1, from coordinate 486,784,779 downwards.
TCTCTAAAATTTATGCTTCTGAAATAAGGAATAATTTGCCTGTCTCTAACCCTGTCTCTGACTTTCTATCTCTCTATTCCTGTGTCTATTTGTCTTTTTCTGTCTCTCTTTCTCTCTCTGGCTCTGGCTCTCTCGGTGTCTCTGTCTTTGCTTCTGTCTGTCTGTCTCTGTCTCTCTCCGTCTCTGTGTCTATGTATATCTGTGTGTGTGTGTATCAGTCTCTGTCTATCTCTCTTTGTCTCTGTCTCTTTGTCTCTGTCTTTTTCTCTGTCTCTCTGTAGCACATGTTCTCTCTCTTTCTCTCTTTCACACACACACACACACACACACACACACACACACACACACACACACACACACACACACACACACTGAAGTAGATGTAATTTTCATTGCACATGGCCTTAAAGTTGAAAAGTATTCTAGCTACCTCTATAGCTCAACTAGCAGTACCTGGGAAATAATCTCCATGTCCATCAAAGTCTCTAGCATGATTAGACTGAGGTTAGCCAGCTGCTTAGTTTCCTTGCATCTAGCAAGCCACAATACCTCTTATACTCATTCTGTGGGAATCTCAAGAACATGCCACATTCATTTAGCTCCTGGACAGTGCCATTGCAGTGTCTGTCAACATGGCTACCCTTCCTCCAGGCCAGAAGTTTTGGCTGACTTTCCTGTGCAACCAGGCTATACTTCTGGTACACAGTCTTTTGGGAATTATAGACATGTAATCTTTTACCAATAAAAAAATTACTCTCTGTGCTCAGGAATCATGGAAAATGGAGACCATTCTTTCATATTTTCACCTATAGTATGTGTATGGAAGTATCCTGAAAAATTCATAATGCTACTAAGTTGCAATATATTAGTGAAATATCCCACCAAAAGCAATTTTAAAACACCATAGTTCTTGAATGTTATTTAATAACTTCTGATAATTTTTTTTATCCAAATGTTGTTTGTAGATTTATAATTATACCTCTCTTCTCCAGGGAAGACTAAAACACCTTCAAAGCCCATAGGCTCTAGTGTCCCAAGAGTCAGTTGTGTTGCCAATAAATAGTGGTGTTATATAGTAGATAATGTACTTAGTATAAAGTTAGGAAGACCTAGATTCAAATGCTGATTCTGAGTTTAATTCATTGTGTGACCATGGGCGTGTTACATAAAAGTCTTGGACTCAAGTTTCCTCATCTGTAAAATAGTCATAATGATACCTACAGTAACTACCTGACTGGGTTGTTAACATATGAGATAATGTAGGTAAAGTGCTTTGTAAATTTTAAGGGTCCATATAAATGTCAGCTATTATATTACAAGAAAAACAAAAGCAATCTATCAGTAGCATTTTTTTTTATACCTGGACATGAATGGCATGGACAATTTTAAATAAAAGATCCAAGTATAACCTCTTTTAAATGGACCACTGTACTACACGAGAGAAACCCAGTACAGTGTAAACGACATGCTACATTTCCTTGATCAACATACGCTGGAACAAACCAATTAAGCACATCCTTGAGACATTGTGGGCAAGGTGCCATCTGAGTGAGAACAGGCCTTCCCAAAGCCAGTTTTCAAACATTCTTTCAGGGGGCTCTTTCAGGCAGCTGATCACCTCTCTTGGTTTTGCCCTCCTAAGCCTTCCTTCCCTGTTACATCCTGCCATGTGGGTCTCCAGAGGTGTTGGGGTTGATGGTGATGACTCCCCAGAGGAGCTGCTGATTCTCAATGCAGCTTGGTCAGAGGCATGGATTGCTACAAATGCTGACATGTTCTGTTTAAGGGCCTTCAAAATCCTGCCTGTGGTCAGATAATTTCCTGAAGATATTCTCACAGTAATTCTTTTGAGGCTCCTTCCAGATACTAAAGAGAGGCTGGGTATTTCCAGATGCCACTCTGATTGGATTCAACTATTTTCACATTAGTCTCATTTCATAATAATCAGTTAGCCTAAATTTACTGAAATACTCATGTTTTAGTGACATGAATTTTACAGAAAGATATTAGTAGCAGTTTTAAGGGTACTCCTGATAGGAAATATAAGTGAACTCACCTAAACTTTTTTTTGTAAGTTCTCTAAGTCTGCCTCTCTCTTCCTTTATTCTCTCCCCACCCCCCACCCCCATCACCTGATCCTTGCTCCCATGCTATGATGATCTTTAGGCTCTGGGGAAAGGAAATATTTTTATATGTTAATTTGTATACAGTCAGCATCTTTTTCTCTGAGAGCACTAAATCCTTTATTTAATATTTCTCATTTTATTTTCTGCACCTAATACCTCTACTTCCTTACCTCCTACTCTTGAATCAGCTCTTTGCATTGTGATTTCTGTCCCCATCAATTCTACTGAAACTGTCATCAAAGGTCACTAATGACAACCGATGGCCAGATTCAGTGGCTTTAGTCATTCCTCACCCTTCTAAGCTTTCTTGTTGTTGGTAGTCTGCCCACCTAACCATTTTTGGCCATATCAAAATACTAACTGATAACTAGATAACTTCTAGCTATTTAGGCTTGATCATAATGCATGATAACCCATGCCTAGCCATTGTGTTTACAGTGAGACCTCCACATCCCTATAGCTTGTTTTGAGAAGGTACTTTTCTATTGTTATTATGGCAGGAAACTCTTGATTGAAAACTGACATGGAGGGAGGGAGGTCATTGACCCGCTAGTCTAGCAAAGAACTTGGAATGAATGTATGGTGTTGTCTCCAGTCCCCAACGAGGAGGTGCAAGAATGTGAACTGGGGATTCTCGTATGTGAACCAACTAGGAATTTGACCTAGCTTGACCAAAAGCAATGAGTGAAGCTTGATAGTCTTCTGAGGAGAGTCTCATTTCCTTCTCTCTTCTTCCTGGTGGACAAAGGAGCATTCCTTGGCTTCAGAGATACTCTACCCTCCTTGTTCTGATCCTACAACTCTAACTCTCTGCTGTCTTCTTTATTGGGTCATTTTCTTCTTCCTGATCCCGGAAGATTGGGGTTATAGACAACCTTACCTCTCCCTTTCCACTTTCTCTAGTTGAAATTTCCCATAGCTTCAACTCTAGGTTCTGTACTAATAACAATCAAATTTATATCACTAGACCACACTTTTCCTCTGAGCTCCAGGCCTATGTACTCAGGTACCAATAGGATCTCAGTATTTGGTTGTCTCACCTCCTGCAGAAAGCCTTTCCTGGTCCTCTCCCCTCTACCTCTCTGGTGCCTTCTCTCTGAGTCTGCCTTCTATTTCATCTACATGTATCTTGTATGTGCAATTTGTCTTTGAATGTTGTTTCCTCTGAAAAAATGCCAATTCCTTGAGGGCAGGGACTATATTTTTTGCCTTTCTTTGAATTCTTAATGCTTAGCACAGTGCCTGATACATAGTAATCAATTCCTTAATAAAGGCACATTGTGGGGCTGCTAGACGGCGCAGTAAATAGAGCATGGGCCCTAGAGTCAGGAAGACCTGAGTTCAAATCCAGCCTCAGACAATTAACACAAAACTAGCTGTGTGACCTTGGGCAAGTCACTTAACCCCAATTGCCCTGCCTTCCCTCCTCCAAAAAGCAAATAATAATAATAAAGGCACATTGACTGACCTAAGATTTGATATCACCACGGTTAGGGAGTGAGGGGCTGAGGGTGAGGAGATACTGCCTGCAAGGTCCCTGAGCAATGACCGAGGTCATTGGAGAGACATTGGAGTGCTGGCAATGCTGGCAGTGCCCTCCTTAGTCCTTTCCCCATTAGAATCCCAGGAAATCAAAGAAAGAAGGGTCATGGTGAAATGGAGGTGGCAACAGTTATTTTGATGAGCAGATGGAGGGAGGACTAGACCATCTTTCACTGGTTGGGGACTTTTTCTTCCAGATTAAAAGATGGCCACATTCAGGGTGTGATACCCTAAAAATTCTCTGATTGGGGAGCTTTGTTCAAGGTACTGAACAACTAACGCAGTCTTGGCATAGCACCTCCTGAGTGGGAAGAAACCAGTCATTTTACTTTCTTCTTCTGCCAGCTGCCTCCTTCATTCTTAACCCCTAGCTTTGGGTTTAGTAACTAAGGGTGAGATTTCCCCCATCCCCATCATTTTTCTTAAAGGCAAAGGACTAATTGAGACCTTTGCAAGAGGTAGGCATTTTTAACCTAATGGAAATTCTCTATTATTGAAACGTTAAGTCCAAAGTACATCAGGGCTGCGGATCAGTTTATAAGGGACTTAAAAGGTAAAAACATTGGAAATTTAAAGAATGCCACATGTAAGGGAAGAGGAGGAGAAAAAAAAAAAGCTTAATCAGTCTGCACCTGGCATATGATTGTGGTGAACTAAACAGCAACATCAGATGTTAGGAAGCCTTAGAGGCCAAACTTCCCAATGAAAATATCTCAAGAGGGGGAGGGCATCAGGGAAACCAAGAATCCTGTTCCAAACAGGGTCTCTCCACTTCAAGAATGAATAATAGATGAAGTCCAACTGTTTTGTGGCAGAGCACAAATTAGTGATTCATTGATTGTAATCAAAAGCAGCTGCTTGTAATCAAAGCTTAGGTACTGATAGGTCATCATCAAGTGCTATGCTAATTCTCCGCATACACCAAGTGGCATTGTGGTTTCTTTCTGGGGTGGTCTTGATATAAAAGACACTCTGTGTTAAAGATTCATCTGGGTTTCTTTAATTTATTCCATTAGCAATTTGTTATTTTATGAGGCTTTTAATATTTTAATTTTTATGCATATTTATTAAAAGATCATTTTTAGATATAAAGACATATAATATATGGTCCTTGCCTTACCCTACACTTTCTATTCTTCGCTTTTAATGGGTACTCTGTAATTATCAGCTGAATAAATGGTTTAAATTGGCTTAAATGGTTTGAATAGAGGCCATATATCATAGTAGATAAGACATCGACTGAACTTGGAGTCTGGAATATCTGAGTTTAAATTCCTCCTCAGACATTTACTAGCTGTGTGATCCTGGACAAGTCACTTAACCCTGTTTGCCTCGGTTTCATCATATGTAAAATTAGGTAGTTCGACTTGATGGTCTCTAACGTCTCTTCCTGCTCCAAATTGATGGTAGTATGTTCTATGGTCCTGGGAAATTCAGAATCATAATTTAGGACAATAACCATTAAGCAGGATGTGCAAATTAATGTGATTATAGAATAATAGGATTATAGATTTAAAGCTAGGGGGGCCCTTAAAGGTCCAACAGCTGCTTCATTTTATAGATGTGGAAATTGAGGCACAGAGAAGCTAAGTTTCTTGTCCAAGGCAATGACTGCTAAGCCTCTAGGGAATTAAGCCACAAGTTCCTGCTCCTTTCTTTCTAAAAATATGTGTATTTTTAAATAGGCTACCCCACATCCTGAAGACAAATGCTGGTATATTATAACATCATAAATCATAAGAGCTAGAGGGGTCCTGAGAGATTTTTAAGTCCAGTCCCTTCATTTTATCGATGCTGAAATAAATTTGGAGAAAAATAACTTGCAAACCACAGCTAGAAATGCAGTGTTAGTTCCTAAAATATCCTATATTCCCTTAACTGGTCAACAGATATTTACTGCTGGATTGTTATTCCTTGAGAATCATGGCTGTGCAGGATTTTAGAATTGGACCTAGAGAAAAGCTAGTTCAGCTTTTAGGTTTAAAATTATGTTTTAATAATCACTGACTTTGATGCAGAGCCTCAAGGTTTGCATTGCAGAGCATTTTACAAGTGATCTCATTCAGTCCTCACTACAGTCCTGTAAGCATAGGTGCTATTATTATCTTCATTTTACAGATGAGGAAACTGAGGTCTTGAGATGTTAAGAGACTTGCCCAAGGTCACACTGCTAGTAAGTAAACACTGGAGGTGGAAATTGAACTCAGGTCTTCCTGATTCCAAATCCTCTAGTCTCTTCACTGTATCACCTGGCTACCAGATTTTATAGGCAAGGAAACTGAGTTCCATGGCTTATCTAGATTCCCATAGATAATAAATATTGTAGCAGAGCTAGTATTCACACCCAAGTCTTCCTGATGTAAGTTCAGTGCTCTTGCCACTAATAAAAATAATAATGATAGCTAACATTTATATAAAGCTTATATAAATGCTAGTTATTAATTATATAAGGGCATATATATTATATTTATTCTAAATAATATATTAATATATTATGTATAATATATTCATATATGTTATATAGGAATTATATAGGGCTTGTATATAAGCTCTAAATAAATGCTACTATTATTATTATTTAAGGTTTATAAAGCACTTTACAAATATTATCTACATCATCCTCACAACTAGGTAGGTAGGTGCAAGGAGGAAAATGTCCCCATTTTACAGATGACAAACCTGAGGCAGATTGAGATAAAATACCACCATTTCTATATAATCTTTCCTGATCCCTTTAACTGCTAGTGCAGTTTAATGCACTATTTGGTGCAGTGTATTTAAATGCCTATATTACATCTGGGAAACAACAAATGCATACATAAGTATATATCAAATCAATGCAAGATATGCTTGTATTTCTTGTATTTAAATCCACATGCACCTAGTTTGATAAAGATCATCATCCTTCCACAAGACAAACCAGAGGAAGGTTCTTTTGTCAATATGAAAAGCTCTTTGCGCTCCATCTCTAGTTCCTTCTAAGAGTGGATTCTCATGTAAACACAATTGTTTTGCTGTTCTTCATTTCCCTTTGTGGCAGAAAAAAATCTGTAGCTGTCTTTTATTGAAGATGACACAGAATGACTCACCAAGAATTCAACTCAATTAATTCCTTCTTTCAGTAAGCATCTCTGAAGCCCTTCTTGTGTATAGAGCTCAATATGTGGCAAAGAGGAGACTACAGAGAGATATCTGGGATGGCCCCAGATCCAAGGAGATTAGAATCTGGTGGGAGACATAAGTAATTACACAGATACATTTCATCCACATTGTAATATGAACTAGGGGCCCATAGCTAATACAACAGCTAGAGCACTAATATGTTTTTATATTAGCACCAAGCCTGGAGTCAAGAAGACCTGATTTCAAATCCAGACTTAGATACTTACTAGTTATGTGGGAAAGTATTATAAAAAAAAAAATACACTTTGACTCAGTTTCCCCATCACTAAAATGAGGATAATAATAGCACCTGGGATTGTTGTGAGGATCAAATGAGATAATAGTTGTAAAAGTGCTTGGCACAGTGTCTGGCATGTAGTAAGCACTATATAAATGTTATTTATTGTTATTATTATCTAGCATTTATTATTATTATATTATATATAATTAACAATAATAGACAACACAAAATTATTTTACTATTAATAGTCAATATTTATAGCTATAATCATTGATAATATTATTAATATATTAAATACAGATGAAGAATACTATGTGCTGTGGAATCATATGGGGGCAATCACTTCTGCTGAGCATGAGAAGCAAGCTCAGGAAGTGGTATCTAAACTAGACATTGAAAGATCGAAAGACAGATGTCAATAACTGGAGATTATTATATGGAAAAAATACTCTGGAATAATCCACAGGAGAAAATATGCTTTTACCACCACCCTCTGCTTATCTAACAAGCGCAATTTCCCAAGACACAATGGAAGAGAGGGAAGGAAGGAAAAAGAGAGAGAAAGAGGGAGAGAGAAGGGAGGGAGGGAGGAGGAGAGAAGGGGAGAAAGGGAAAGGGGGGAGAGAGAGAAGAGAGGGAGGGAGGGCAAAAGAGAGAGAGAGAGAGAGGGAGAGAGAGAGAGGGAGAGAGAGAGAGAGAGAGAATATGAATATAAAGATGCCAGATGAGGAAATTAAACAACAATGCATCTTAACACTGTTAGAATGGAAGTACCTTCCAGACAGGTACTGTATCTTCTCTGTCCTCTAGATCCCAAGAGGTTATTCAGTAAATGATTCTGACTGACTACTTAGACTCCTAGAGATGAAGCTAGTTTAGTGAAGTGGATTAAACAATTCCACTTGACCCACTTTCAAAAGAGGCTGTCAGACATATGCTAATAAGACACTAGAGTATGGGGATTTCTTCAAAGGACCCGATGTTAAATTAGCCTACTTCCAGTCTCTCCTTGGAGCCCTCTTTAAGTCTCCTTTCTCCATAGGCTGACCACCATTAGATGACTGTCGGTGCTCTCCTGTTCCTTCGCACCTGCTGTTCCTTATACCTAAAATGGTCTGCCTCCTCACCTTTCTTCCTCTTCACTTCCCTGCCTTTCTTCATATCCCTTCTTGTGTAGGAGTCCTTCCGCAGTCTTCCTATCTGCTGCTCCCTATCCCTCCCATATCACTTTCCATCTGTTTTGTACAAATTTTGTATGTACCAAGCTATTCCTATGTGTTTTCCCATATTAGCACGTAAGCTGTTTCAGCTCACTCTGAGGTCAGAGGCAGTTCTTATCTTTCTTTGGATCTTCTACGCTCAGCGCAGTGTTGGTCATGTCGTAAGTGCTTACTAAATGTTTTTTGACTGACTGACCAGAGATCCTCAGGAAGGTTGCACACCATCCATTCTCACTGGAGCCTCCTTCACAGGAGCTGAATACAGAATAGCTATCTGCCAGTAACATTTATCCTACCTCGTTGAGCAGGGATGCTATCTGCTCACTAGCTTTCCCTCTTCTCCAACCTATAATCTCACTCTGACCCTGCCTATGAGGAAGACCAGCTTATTTCCATCCTCATATGGCAAAATCTTGCTTCTGTATCAATGAGACTTTTGGCAAGAGGAAAGAGGTGATGGTATGATTCTTGTGACATTGCTCACTCTGGTCTGCCATATCGCTCTAGGGCAGCGGTTCTCAATCTGTGGGTTATGTTCAATTTGAAACAATGAAAATACATCCTGCATATGAGATATTTACAGTATGATTCATAACAGTAGCAAAATTACAGTTATGAAGTAGCAACAAAAATAATTTTATGGTTGGGGGTCACCACAACATGAGGAACTGTATTAAAGGGTTGTGGCATTAGGAAGGTTGAGAACCACTGGTCTAGGGAATAGTACCTCACATTTGCAGAGTACTTTCTGGTTTATGATGTACTTCATTCACAATAGCCCTTTGAGACAAAGTCAAATCAAATCAAGTCAACAAGCATTTATTAAGTACTTACTATGGACTAGGCATATGCAGCTAGGTGGCACAGTGGGTAGAGAACACAATTGGGAATCAGGAAGACTCATCTTCCTGATTTCAAATCTGGCCTCAGACATTTACTAGTTGTGTCATCCTGGGAAAGTCTCTTACCCTATTTGGCTCAGTTTCCTTATCTGTAAAATGAGCTGGAGAAGGAAATGGGAAACCACTCCAGTATCTTTGCCAAGAAAACCCCAAATGGAGTCATGAAGAGTTAGCCGCTACTGAAAAATGACTCAACAACAACATGTTCCAAGCACTGTGATGAGTGCTGGGAATATAAAGTCAAGAAAACTAAAGATAGTCCCCCACCTACCTCTGCCCAGTAGACCTTACATTGTAGTTGAGAAAGGCAATGCATAAAAAGGGTAGTAGTATGAATATTATTCAATGTACTTTAAGTAAAAGGAAACTAAATCTTAGGTTAAGTGGCTATCTTGGCTACTCAGGTATTAAGTTTTAGAGCTAGAATTAAAATTTAGGTTTCCAAAGCATGGTCAGTGTAGTCTACAATGATAAGGATGCATTGCATCATTGAAGGTAGAGCCTTCACCTTTAGAGTCTGAGGTTGTAGACAAAAGCAACCAGGTATCATGGAAAAATCATTGAACTTAGAGCTAAAAATTTGGATGTTCCAATCTCCATTTTTACATTTATTTGCTGCAAGGCCTTGGGCAAGCAAGTCACTTAGCCTCTCTGAGGCTGTGTTCTGATTTATAAAGTGGAGAAAGAATACACTTCCTACCTTGAGGGGATGGTGTGAGCAAAGTGGTTGGTGAACCTTAAAATGTTATAAAAACATGAGTGATTAGAGTCTAGGCTCTAGTCTAGGCTGCTAGTTTTAAAATTCTAAGTCTAAGGAAAAGATGAGAAGGGTCCAAGAAGTAACCAGTAGAAAGAAAATGGAAGGGCCACTACCTCAGACATAGGAGGTCTCTCCCTCCCAGTACTGGGAGAAAAAGAGAAAGCCACCAGTGGGGTCTTCCACTTCCACTTCCAGCTATTGTTTCTAGGTCTCTTCAGGTTCAACTTTAAAAGGTAAAAGTGTTCCCTCCCCTTGTTCTGTAAGGAAGATCTAGAATAAATGCTGCCCATGGACTGCAGAGCAGGCAAATCCAAAGTCCCCTCCCTTCTTGTCTCTTCCTTTGTTTATGACCCCAGCATTCCCTCCTTATATTAGTTCGTGAGGGCTAGATGGGTCCCTTGTCAACAGGTAATAAAAGTTAGATTTTTTTTCCCCTTTCCCTCAGAGGCTAAATCTGGCATTATTTGGTCTTTGCTGCCTGGGCAGTGAAGAAGATTTGATGGGAGTGAAATAGTGCACTGATAACTACCCTAGTGCCAGGGATCTGGCAATAAGGCCATCAGGCTGATATTCCTTTAATCACTGGACTATATTTCTTTCCCCTCCTCCCTCTATACTCAACTTGTCATGCTCTCAGCAACTAAATTATTTCTCTTTGGAAGAAAGAAAAAACCAGGGAGAAGTATGTGGCCATGGGGGCATTCCCAACTAATGACAAACATTTTGGAGAACACATGTGCTCCAGTCTAGATGTTACCATCTGAAGTAGGCCAGGCAAAATGTCTTCAGTTAGTTTGCAAAGGGGAAGGATAGAAAGTGGCCCTCTTAAAGCATGGAAAGCATTTTGCTTTTAAAATAAGAATTTAAGGCTGATGGATGTGAATGCAAATGAGAATTGCCATTCCAATCGTCTGATACTGTCAGTAACAGCTGAGAGGGCAGCTGGAGAGGGGCAGAGGCAGAAGGGAAGTATAGAGTTTAGCTGCCCACCTACCTCCTGCCAGTGACCAAGCAGTCCCCCTCAAAGCAGCCTGTACCTCAAAAGGGAAAACTGAGCTTGAAGTTAGAACATCATAGATTTTAAGCTAGAGAGACCTAAGAAACTGTTGAGTACAGTTCCTCATCTTACGAATGAAGAAACTATGACGGAACTGAGGAAGAATTAAAGCATCACAGTATTAGTAGTGTTGATATAACTTTTTTATCGTGTAGATTTGAAACTCAACTTTTTTTGGCATGAAACCTCTTGGGAGTTAGATCAAGCCTCTGAACAACTCCAAATTATGTTTTTAAATAATTGAAGGAAATGCCAAATTTTACTTTGAATTTATATAATATTTTTTTCCCATCTGAGGTTAAGGACCCTCGATGGATTTCAGAGGGTCCTTAGGAACCTTTAGAACTCAGAGTAAGAAATCCTTATCTAGTGCAAGTCCTAGAAACTGAGACTTGAAAATACCTTGGAACGTGTATAAGTGGAAATCCAAGATGTTTGGAAGAAAAGGAAGCTAAGGTAAGAGCTTTTGATGCCTTGACTCAAGCCCTACCCCTGCTTTGACTGTGCAGGGGGTTCATTTTGTGGAATAGAAGAGATTTTAGGGAGAGTCTGTGTTAAAATGCCCAAGGAGGCAACTGGTGTCATAATAAATAAACTGGAAGACTCAGAATCTTCAGAATCAAGATCTGTTCAAGTCCTACCAATAATGGAAGAGTGTGACTCTGGGGAAATCACCTAATCTCTCAGTGCCCCCAAGCAACTCTTAGCATGGGTTGAGGGAGTTCCTTCCTAAGAAATCCTTTTACCTATGAAATCTCAGGTTAATTTCTTTTTTTTTTTTAAGGGAAAGGGATGTCATTTGGGCTGCAAATGAAAGAGAACTGGATACCTTTAGATCCACTACACTTTCTGTTCCCTATCTCTTCTGTCATTGGGTCTAGGTGTGGGGTCAAGTGCTTAATGTACCCCCAGGAATGCCAGGTGACATCTGTTCTAGTTAGTAGTGCTAGAATCTAAGATTTTAGAGTTGGAAGAGATCAGAGAGATCACCGAATCCAACCCACTTAGGTTATACATATACTGAGACTCATGATTTCCCAAGGTAATGCAGCTAGTTAGTGGCAAAGACAGGGCTAAAAACCACAGGGCAATTAGGTGGCGCAGTGAATAGAACACCAGCCCTGGAGTTAGAATTACCTGAGTTCAAATCTAGCCTCAGACACTTAACACTTACTAGCAGTGTAACCTTGGGCAGTCACTTGACCCTAGTTACCCCGCCTTCCCCCCTCCAAAAAGAAAAGAAAAAAATACATGTACATATATAAAAAAGTACAAGACTTGTGGGTTTTCCATTTCATTTCCATTCTCAGGTCCTGTTTTGACATGGAATGTTGAAACTAAATCTCATGTACAGTTGGTTGAATCCCAGGAAGCTAGCCTAGGTCCAGATAAACTTTTGGTTCTGTATACCCACAGATGTTAAGAGACAATGGTATATTTTAAGTTCAGAATGAAATAACTTTTAAAAATTAAACATATGTGTGTGTGTGTGTGTGTGCATGTGTGTCCCTCCATTGGGGGTGGGGGAGTGTAAGCCCCTTGAGAGGAGATCCTATGTATTATCTATCTTTTTAATTCCTTTCTATACCTACCACTGTTCCTTGCACATAGTAGGTGCTAAATAAATATTTCTTGATTGTTGGATTTAATTAAAGTGACTAGTCTGAGGTCATAGAAATAGGTTACACAGAAGGAGTTAATGCAAAAATAGTCAGTTTGGATAATTTCTCTCCTTGGATAGGTTATTCAGTCAGGCAATAATTAAATTAACATTTACCAAATGCCTACTAAGTGTCAGGTGCCATTATAAGCACTGGGGACTACAAGAAAAAAAAACATTCTCTGCCCTCAAGAAGCTTCCATACATCCTTTACCACACTTACTGGGCAGTATGTAGTATGTGCTCTGGGCAGTATGTAGTACTACAGCTGTTCAAAGTCTCTATTTCCATGTCTTTTCCTATATCGTCTCTGATAAACTATTGTCTGGACTTACTTGAGGGGTTTCAAAGCAGGCAGGCAATGAGGCACCAAACTAATGTAATAATAAAGGTCCAGATATTTCTGGGTGAAAAGGACTTCTGATGTGAAAATTTCCTCTACCAATACTGATCAATACCCGCTCTTCAATTCAGTGTCCCCAGGAGTAGCCTTGGGTACCAAGACGTGAAGGGACTTGCCCTGCGTCATGGAGCTTCGTGTCCAAAGCAGGACATCTTCCTGACTGGAGGCTGGCTTCTTATGTATCACACCATGTTGCCTGTCTTAGAAATAATGATACTTTATATTCCCATGGCTTGAGAGAGTTAGGAAGATCTGAGGAGGGGATAGGTATGAAATATTAGTGACCCTAGTTTTTTTAGATATGGAGAAAAAAGAGCACAGAGACCTGAAATTACTTACCCAAGATCACACAAATTAGTAACTATAGAGGCCTTCCCACTTTGAGACTCTCTCTTATTCCTTTCCCTTAGACTGTACCACAAAGAAAGATCCATATAAATGAGTTATTTTTAAGGTTAAGAAGCACTTTCCTGACAACAGACCTGAGCAATCTAAGGCTCAGGGGAAGGGGAGAAGTTTTCCAATGTCACATGTCTAGTAAGTTATTAAGCATGAACTCATACCCAACCCAATGCTTCTCCTACTGTATTATAATATTACAAAAAATAGGGTGTTCATGGAACCTTTCACCTGACCTCCAGTTTCCATGCTCATACAGTTAAGCCTTGGGTTTATAAGCAGCTGTCAATGACTTAGCAGAGAAATAAGCATTAACATCCATAGTACAAACCCATTTGTTCTCAGCCACTCACATTCACTTAAGAGGCAGGTGGCTGGAGCACTAAGCTGGGAGTCAAGACAGACCTGCATTTGAATCCCAGCTCTGACCCCTACTTTTTCTGTGATGGGCAAATGGTGTCGCTGCTTCATGACTCAGTTTCCTTAGCTGCAAAATAGAGATAATAACACATGCCCTCCCTATTCTACAGGGTTGTTTTGAGGAATGGTTTTTTTGGATACCTTAAAATATTAATATAAGTGTGAGTTGCTTTGATTACTCACTTTGTCTGAAGCCAATTACAGGATTGATACAGTCAAACCACTGAACTCTGCTCCAGAAATGAAGCTTTCTGTAAAAGTCAACCTCAAACAGCTAGCCATTTGCTCTTTTGTTTTCTCTTCTTGGCTTTCCAATGTAGGGGAGTACAGGGAAGAAAGAGCAATTGAAGGTTATTAGAGGGAGGGAGTGTATTCTTCAAGTTGGAGAAACTATAACAAGCCAGTCGTCTCATCATGGTCTAAGAGGGCAGGGGTTGTTCTTTGCTGATTTCCTCTTCTAGTTCTTTTAGAAAGGCAGAAAGCAAGTTAAAGGATGGGCAACCAATTTTAAAAAGAGCAAGATGAAGGTCTCCAGCCCAATAGTAATAATAATTTACATGTGATTATTCAGCTTCAGTGAAACAATCATTTAGAGGAGGCTGAGATTGGTTTCTTTGTCTCTGTGACCAGGATGTACACTGCAGTGAACTCAATCACCTCCACAAAGCCTCATGGCCTCAATGGTCTGACATATAACAAAGTAATCAAGATTTAAAAAAAAAACCTCAACAGCAAATGCTGCCGCCACTGTTTCCAAATGAAAAATTAATTTCAAGATTAATTGAAGTCCTTTCTCTGCCTCCTAACAATGGAATTAGCATGTGGCATCAGTGCTGCATGCAATTCTTTGTGATGTGGCCTGGGAGCTGTGCTTTGAACTATGGCTGGTTGTATTTTTATTTTGACTTTCATGCGATTTCTCAGAGCTTTGTCATGAATGAGATAGTCAAGATGAAAGCAAGTCAAAGCCCTGGCAAAATCATGAAGTTGGCAAAATGGCAGCCTCTGACTCCCAGTTTTCCTCCTCTCCATAGGGACACCTTAATTATCCATTCAAAGCACCCCAGTATTTTCCCCCACCAGCAGCCTTTCCTGTGTGGTGGACGATCAGAGGATAATAACCTTGCATTTGACAAGTGTAAAGACTTAAGATTTTTTATAAGATTTCATTATTTGGTAAAAAAAAAAAAAAAAAAATTGTTGGGAAAACTGGAAAGCAGTATGGCAGAAACTAGGCATAGACCAATATCTTACACCATTTGCCACGAAAAAGTCAAAATGGATCCATGGTTGTTTTCAAATCCTGCCCCATTCAAGGAATTGGAAGGGTTTGACAATTGCAACTGAGAAACTCCTGTACAAGTGGAATCAATCAATAAGCATTCAGGGCATTGTAGTAGACTCTGAAGAAACAAATACAAAAGAAAATAGAGGAAGTGATCCTTATTCTTAGATACAGTAAATCTGAATCAGGGGGGGAAAGTGAAAAAAAAAAACAAAAACGGGCAAATGAGTCAGGCTCATGAAAGGGCCAGAGGTGGGAAGCAGTTTCTGGGATCCAACATAAGAATCACAACAGGGTCTGAGGACAGACAGACTTGTAAAAGGCAGGGTCTGGGCTTCAGGTTCAGCACTGGTCAAAAAGCAGAGCATTGACCCAGACAGAGGCTTATCCTTAATGCACTGCACTCATTTGGTCTATGATCAGGTACATGGTGTCAAGCCTGGTTTGCACTACCCTGGCGTTTCTTCTGAGGTGCCTTTAGCTCTCCCCACTTGTGACCCATATGATTCTCTCTGTCATCAGCCCAGACCATTTGGAATCAGTATGCCCATGATCTCTCCCTCCTCAACCCCTTTAAAACCTGCTTTGGGGAAAGGACCTGTCTCTATGTTGCCTCTCTCCAGTATATTTGCAGTTTGACATTCTTTTTTTTTCATTGTGAAATGAGAGGTCATCTGTTGTTTGATGTCAGGCATTATGCAGTAAGTGGGACAGTAGGCAGGGAGCACTTCCTATCAGCTCCTGAAATCATCCCAGTAGCTACGCTTCCATTCTGTCCATGCATAAGGCTTAATCTGAAAGGATGCAGTCCCCAGAACGTCAATGGAGGTGGAGATAACCAATATTATGCCAAGCTGGGAAAACATCTGAGCATCTGAGGGGCCTGTGCTAAGAAGTTCACACCAGAGTACAAGAGCCCACTTTCATTTTTGTGTGAATCCTGTAGTATTTCACCCTCCTGGGAAAGGGAACATCCCTCAAGAAATGCAAGCTTTCCAAGACAGCCTAGGGCCTTTTGCAATCGAGTGCCTGACTCTTATTGATTAGCTGAAGGCTTATGTATAGCTGCATACCACATTGTCATGTATTTGCAAAGATAGCAATTTTGGAGTACATCTTAAGCACGAATCCCTGCCTGTGATTATAGAAATACACGAGTGCCCCAGGATCATGATGTGGAATTTCTGGGCTAGGCTGTCTACCTTCAAAACGATATTTTGATTAGGGGAGCTACAAAGCCACTCACAGCCAGGTTCCTATGTGATGCCATGCTCTCTCTGCCCCATAGGCATACCTAGTGCCTAACAAATTACATCTCTGTGTCTCTCATGAGTGGGGCAGCCGGCACTGGCCTTTCATCTCCCCCAGTGACCAGTGAATGACAAATATGTCATGTCATTTCATCCCAGTCCTCTTTGGAGCACGTTATAAACATAACGGGCAGTTTGGTCCCAGGATCTGCCCAGGGCCCAGAACAAAAGTGATGGAGAGGGTGAGTTCAGAGCAGCCCCTTCAGTAAATATTAAATAATGATCATGATGAAATGAATACAGCATCTCTCTGCATTTCTGTCATCATCACCAGGCAGATTGCAGCAGAAATGGCAATGATTTACCCTGGAAAACTGGGTGACACCACTTCAAATATGCGATGACCAAGCTTTATTTTAAATATTCAGGGTCATAGACCTGCACAGTATGGGATTAGATTTGATTTTTTTTTAATTACATACATTTCTTGCAGTACTGAACAATGTATTCCTGTGGCATTGGTTGTAAAGTTATCTTATAAAATGGAAGGGACTGATTTCATCTATCTGTGTTTTCCACTATAATCAATCACAGATAAAGGAATATTATGATAAAAATGATACAATAATAATATTATAATATATAATAATATTACAACATAAATATATAATAATATTACAATTGCAAAAAAGATACAATAATAATATTATATAATAACATTAACAAGAATAATAGCTAGCATTTAAATAGTACTACAAGATTTGCAAGGTTTGCAAAGAGTCTTCCAAATATTATCCCACTTCATCCTTACAACCTATCTGGGAGGTAGGTACTATAATTATTCTCATTTTACAGTTGAGGAAACTGAGGCAGAGATTAAGTGATTTGCCCTGAGTCACAGAGGTAGTAAGTGTCCGAGGTTGGATTTGAACTCAGGCCTTTCTTCCTCCAGATCCAACCTACTATCCACTTTGTCACCCCTTTGTCTCTGACACATAAGTGTTTGCTACATGATTTACAAAGTGAATTTCTGTTGGCTTCCCTCAAAACGAGGTTTGAGAATAGTTTTCAAACAGGGATAGTGATTTCCCTCCATTATGAATTAGTCACATTTATTGTGACTTTCTTCTATAATATCAGCTATGACAATGATGATACATTTATCTGGCATTTTTAAATGGGCAAAACTGTTAGATTTGAGCTAATTCAACAGGCATTTATTAATCACTTACTAAGTATCTGACTAGGCTTCCCAAATTACTGTTGCTACCATCATCCTCTGCCATCTCTCACCTGCACCCAGACCATATCACTCCTTCCCCTGCCTTGGGATTCCCTCCAGCAAACTGGCCACTCTCAGAATTTTGCCACCATGCATCCCCACCTGTCCAATCATTGTTCAGTGTTGAGTGGAGCTAAGGTGTCATGTTATACTCACCAATAGGTTGTTGTTGATGAGTTGTTTCAGCTGTGTCTACCTGACCCCATCTGGGCTTTTCTTGGCAAAGATACAGGAGTGGTTTGTCATTTCCTTCTCCAGTTAATTTTACAAATGAGGAAACTGAGGCAAACAGGGCTAAATGACTTGCCCAGGGTCACACAAATAATAAGTTTCTTAGGTCACATTTGAACTCAGGTCCTCCTGACTCCGAGGCCACTGCTCTATCCCCTGCACCACCTGGTCTGCCAATAGGTAGTACTGCCTAAAGTACTTCGACCTAAGAATCGTTTGAAATTTCAAGTTAAGCAAAATGGATCAGGGACCTAGCTTATCTGTTCTCAGAATTCTACATTCTGTCCTGGTAGCTTATTTAAGAGAAAGGATAACCATAATTAGGAGAACTTCAAAATGGTGCTGTCTCTGGTACCTACTGGCTATGTAGGGTAGGGACAGGTAATAGAGATTTTGCAAAAACCTTTTTCTTTTTTGAAATGATGATATTTTTAGCTAGGAAAGGCAATGGGGCATAATGAGTAGAGAGATGACCTTGGAGCCAAGGACACATGGGATCTCTGTGCCCTCACAGAACTTGCAGATTAGCAGACAGATGCAACACATATGCAAATAAATACAGTAAAAAAAAAATTCTGGTCCTGACCCTGCTATGTCTCTAGGCCAAAAGATGATGGATCCCTTTATTGTCTAAAGTAGAAATGAAGAGGGAAGCTGGATTTGATTCAGGCTGGTACAGATATACGAGGAGTTAGAGTTGATTTTCCCTCAAGACAGTCCAGAATTGGCATTGGCAAAAATGATGTGGGAAGGGAGGACAGACAAGGAGTAATTCCCTTCTTTCTCTACTCCCTCCTCCACCACCCCCCACCATAGCCAGAGTTCTGCCAGCAAAGATGGAGGTCTATGTGTGAGGAGCACATCCTTTACCCTGTCATGCCTTTCCTGGTTTCCCACCTAGGTGTCACTGGCAAACCTGGGGAGCCTTGGGAAGCGAGATGATCCATTCCATATCTGCCACTCTATCCTAACCACAGCAAGTCCTACAGTAGTGACCCACCTTTGTGACCATCCTTTCTTCCTGTGGATGGGTCTAATTCACATTAATAAAAAGAAATTGCAGAAACACTATTCAATGATCCAGTTGAATTTTAAAAGTAAAATCTTGTATTATGGAAGAATTGTTGCCAAGCTTTGCCCTGTGCCTCATACCTGCAGAGGAAGGACCACAAGACCTAAGGGTACATGAGGGAACAATTCTGTGGGCATTCTTTCTTCCCCTCTGCCATGTGAGAATTAAAATTCTTCTGGGGTCTCATGGTTCTAAGAGGCCATAGAATCTTTGACTAGTGGTTCAAGAGCTTAATTAGAGAAGGGAAAGTTTGGTATAGTGCAAAAAACAAAAAACAAAAAACAAAAACCTGAACTGTGAATCTGGACCCCTGGACTCCAGGCTTAGCTATGCTAACAAGTAACAAATAACTTTTACCTTGAACAAGTCATTTTTATCTCTCTAGGTCTCAGTTTCCTCTTCCAGGAGATTAGACAAAGATAGTTATAAGAAATCTTCCAGTTCTGAACTTTTCTGGCTTAGAGGTCAACAAACATTTTAGTGCCTATTATATGCCAGACACTGTACAAAGAAGAAAATGGAGCTAGAAATCTAAAGGAACCCTTGTGGGCGATTGAAGCTTGTGGGAAACCTGTAGCTCAGCTGATCTAGGTAATCTAACCACCACTAAATGGGATTCAAATAAATATGAGGAAAAATCACAGAACTGCCGTATGGCCCTGCATGAGTTCTTCTTGTGCTACAAGAGTCAGTGTAATGCAAAGAAAAGGTCACTGGATGCAGTGTCAGTGTACCTGGACTCAAATCTTAGCCTTCTTGTTTGCTATCTATAAGTCCTCAGGTCATTTTATACACCCTGCTGGACCTCAGTTTCATCTATAAAATGGTAGAGGTGTGAACTAGATGCTCTCTAATGGACCTCTCAGCTCTGAACCACATTCAGCTAACACATTCTTTCTTTCTGCCTAAAGTAGAGCCTAGTCTGAGACCAAAGGGAAAGCTGGACTCCCTGGGTCACCATAGGGAGGTTAGAGCTAGAGTTCATCTTCCCCAACCTTTTCATTTATACTAAAAGGGCACTGGGCTTCCGAGAGGTTGTGGTTTTTCCCAGGGTCACACAGCTAATCAGTGGCAAGCCTGGCACTAGAATGTACATTCCATAACTTCTAGCCCAATGTTATTTGTACTGCAGTACCTGGTTGTTGTGGTTTTTTTTTTTTTTATTATGTTTCTGCTTGTGTTTTTAGAAATAAACAAAAAAGGTAAAAAAAAAAAAACATGAACTGAAACAAATAGGAAATTATATTTTATCTCATTTTAAATTAGAATATTATGAAACTTGGCCCTAATATAGCATTTCTTCTCTAAACACTCTTTGCTTCTCCTGCATTTCTGTCATTCCAGCTGGAATCTTCCCTAGGGGGGAGTGAATCAGGGCAATGGCTCTAGGCCCTGAACTCTGGGAGGCTGTGTTGTTAGCAGTGGGCAGTAGCTCAGAGAAATGTTATGTTAGGGTAGAGGCGGGGGGCTTGCCAGTTATTGATCCAAACAACAAACTGAATCTCAGGTTACCAGTTTTAGGAAGGCAGAGCAATTGATCTGTGTAGCAGGAAGGCAGTGGCATCAGCCCTACTCCCTCCCTCAGAGGCTGCCCAGAGTCAGCCTAGGACAGCAGCAGAAGCCTAGGTTTCAAAGCCAGTATTCCTAAAGCAGTCCAGTGCATGGCTGACTGTGTGGTTGAGAGAGCGAGCCCCTGTGTCCAGCGAGTCCTCCCTGTGGGAGGACAGGGTAGTTTGTGGATGGCTTTTTCTGTTTATCTGTGTTTATTCCCTATTTGTGTATGTGTCCATGGGGCAGTCTCACCCAGTAGGTTGTACCACCAGCTGCTGTATGTCTACAATATAGCACCAGAAAGTTTGGCAGTGGTAATTACATGACACAAGATAACTGAATTCTTGACCATACCAGCACCTCTTGAGCACATCCTGTTCTTATAGGCTTGCCTGGGACACAGGTCTTGACACTCACAGACCATAAATCAGAACCTCCTCCAGTAGACAGACAAACTCCCATCTTGGAGATCATCAAATAAAGCTTCCTCATTTTCTGAGACAGAGAGAAGTGAGTTCCCCTTGATAACATGATTCATAAAATGAGCCCCTTTAACTAGAAGTCTGGTGCTCAAACCACTATGCCAAGGCTTTTCTCTTCGCAACAACCGTTTGAAGTAGGTAGTTTATCTCTTGGCAAAGTGAACCTTATCAACTGAAAAGTGGGCTATAAATAGGCTGAAATGAAACCAAAGAGGTGCTGTCATAAAATCACACACTAATTTGTGTGAATGAATTAGAAGCATGAGGATCTGTTTTCCATAAAGCAGACTTTGAGAGAATCCAAAATGTTCAGAAAGAAATAATTTTGAACTATTCCCAAAACCCAAATTTTGGCTTCTCATCAAGATAGAGGGAGGGAAGGAGGAAGGAGGAGTAGGAGAAGGGAGAGAGACAGAGACAGAGAGAGAGAGAGACAGAGAGGGACAAAAACAGACAGACAGAGGAGGGAGACAGAGACAGAAGAGGGAGAGAGGGAACAAGGGAGAGATGGACAGACAGACAGAGAGAAATTGAGGAACACTCTATCTGATCAAAATCTTCTATGCATAGAAACTGGGGAGTGTGGAGGAAACAAAGGATGTTCCCTGGGTCATTGGGAATTGTTGTTGTTGATGATTCTTCATTTTCAAAGATCAATGATATCACTCCCTCCATTTCTCCATCTCTTTCCAGCAACATATCCAATGAAAATTCTTAATAAATTATGATCTAATTCATTGGATCATGTGTGAGCTCTTATTATTTGAATTATTTCTTAACTGAAAATCAAGAAAATTTACTGGAATTTAATGGATACCTTATCAAATGAATGATAGGTAGCCAAGATTGACTTTATAAATATGCAACATAAATAGCTTCCTGCTTATCCAAAAAGATATTCTTCATTAGCTACAAAAGAAGTAGATTTTGTTCAATAAAAAGTAAACCATTCCTAAAATTAAATCTGCCAAAAATTGGAATGGCCTGCTTAGGAGGTAGTGAGATCCCCATCACTAAGTACCTCCAGGAAGAGTATGGATGACAGCTTCTAGCATCAAAGATTTAGATGTATAAAAAACCTTAGGCATTATCTAGGGCCTTCATTTTGCATGTGAGGAAAAGAGTTCAAGTGACTTGGCAAAAGGTGACATAGATAGTAAGTGGTAGATTCAAAATTTGAACCCAGGTCTTTCATCTCACACTCTTTCTACTATTCTATGTTGGGAGGTGCAGGATTTGTAAAGGAAATTTATCTTTAGGGAAAGTTTTGATTGGGTGATCTCTGAGGTAACCTAATTCTGAGATTGCATGATTCTGGCTGACAGCTATCCAAGGCTAGACAGACATCTGAATATGGAGCAGTGGGAACCAAGTTCATTGAAAGCATAAGTAAAAGAACACAAAAGATTTTTTTCAGTGATTATTCAAGGATTTTTTCAATGAATATTTTTTTAATTTCTTACAATACTTTGACCAAGGCAACCTGTAGAACCTTCAAGTTAGGATCATGTTTTAACATTGGCAAACTGTTTCTTCCTTGAAGCAATCATACTACACCATAGATCAGACACTTAGTGTACCCTGAAAGTTTGCATCCACTCAGATCCTTGAAGAACACAATATCCAACATGTGGATAAAGTGGCAACAGGATCCCCAGTCATATATATCAGTACCAAACAGGGCCCCAATATTCCCTCAATAAGTACACTAATACAAAAGTCCCAATTCAGGAAGAAAGACAGGAGGAAGAAGTCAACAAAAAAAGAACACTGAAAATAAAAAGTGATTAGAGAGCCAGGTAAGCTCTAGACCAGTGGTTTTCAACCTTCCTAATGCCGTGACCCTTTAATACAGTTCCTCATGTTGTGGTGACCCCCAATCATAAAATTATGTTTGTTGCTACTTCATAATTGTAATTTGCTACTGTTATGAATTGTAATGTAAATATCTGATATGCAGGATGCATTTTCATTGTTACAAATTGAATACAACCCACAGGTTAAAAACCGCTGCTCTAGACACTAACCCAGAAAAAGAAAGTATCTCCATAGCATCCACAATTCAGACAAAACACGTTTTTATCCACAAAGTCAACTAGAACTCCTAGAAGAAAGCAAGAGTGTATATACATATAGACATATATAAATACAAACACATCCATACATACACACACACATACACGAGAGTCCTTGAAGACAGAAGTAAAATGAAATTAAAGATCTGAAGGAAAAATTTTAAAAAAATAAGCAGCTTAGTAAAAGAGGTACAAAACCTTACTCAAGTAATAGATTCTCTGAAAATTGAAATACATAAAACAGTTTGATTCCATGAATCAAAAAAAAAAATATATTTAGAACAAAATCAAAAGACTTGAAACAAATAGGAGAAAATATAAGAAAATGTCTCATTTCTAGAAACAACTGACCTGATACATAGGTCAAAAAGGAAAGAAAAATGAGCAAAGAATCACTGTGCTTCCTGAAAGCCACAATACCACGCTCCCTCCCCATGCTCCTCTTGCCAAGAAGAAAAAGGAGGAGGAAGAGAAAGAAGGAGGAGGAAGAGGAAACAGAAACAGCAGCAGCAGCAGCAGCAGAAGAAGAAGAAGAAGAAGAAGAAGAAGAAGAAGAAGAAGAAGAAAAAGAGGAAAACGATGATGATGATGATGATGATGATGATGATGATGATGATGAAGAGGATGCTACTGAGTACTGGATCTAGAGAAATCCTAAATTAAAACTACTCAGATCTGTTAGAACAAGAAGGTAAAATGAACATAGAAAGAATCCATTGGTTGCCTCCTAAATCCAGAAACAAAATAAAAAGTATCCAAAATTCTGATTATCCAGGCGAAAGGGGGAAAAATATATTATGAGAAATAGAGTTCAGGTAGTGAGAGGCCACAGTTAGGATCACATGAGATTTCCATAAAGAAGAAGAAAATGTAGAATGCAATATTTCAAAAGGCAAAAAAAATATATAAACTTAAACTTGTAACCAAGAATAGATCATCCAGGAGAAGTGAATATAATCTTATGAAGGGAAATGGATCTTTAATAAAATAGAGAATTTCCAGCCATTCCAGATGAAAATATCAGAGTTGAGTAGAAAATTTAAAGTGCAAATGCAGGAGTAAAGAGAAATGTAAAGTAAAACTGGTTCTTTAACATTTGTGCTGATGTTTCCACCTGCACAGAGAGCTATTGCATACTGGCTAGTGCTAACAATATTACACAGATTAGTTTAGCACAGCATATAATGGCACTGACAACATACTATGAGAAATTGATCCAACTACCTTCTGACAAATGGGCAGGAGCTGTAGTGATGTGGCATCTTCCTTTCCATGAAGTTTCTGTGTTTTTCTTGGGTGCTGATCTTCTGGGAAGCCAGTGACAATTCTCCCAGGACAATCCTGGCTTATTGTAAATGTTTTGTATCCACCTCAGAGCTAGTGGTCAACTTACTAAAAGGTTAGTTTGATAACACGATTGTTTAGATAGAATCAAGGCTACATATTTTCTCTCTTTTGAAAAAATCATATTAATGTCTTTTGTTTTTTACAACTTAATTATTTACTGATTTCGTACCCTGCCCTAACCTCTCTCTTGTAAGAAAATTAAACTGTTCCTCAAAACCAATCAACAAAGCTCTTTCATCCAGTAACATATACTACAGTCCACAGTGCACACCATAGTCCTTCATCTCTCTACCAAGAAGAAAAAACGTTTCATCATGTGTTTTCTGGTTTTGTTTGGTCATTCCTAGGATGAAGAACTGACAAAGCAGGTTGAGACTCTGCCTTGTGTCTGTAAGGGATGTGCTTGAGTAAGCCTCAGACTTAATGACCTGCTATATAGTGCCTGGCCTGAATTTCAGCCTTTCTTCCATTCTGGTCCCAGACCTATTTCTAGCCTATTCTAGCACCATTTGTTCATCAGGTATTAATTGGCTTAAGAGTAAAGGCCAGAGATTTTTATATATTTTAGATGATGTCTTTCTTATTTGAGACCTCAGCTTTCAAAGTATCTGCTTCCAAAATGAGATTTTTCAGGAGGAAAAAAAAATGTGTATGACAATAGAGACCTTGTTCTCCTTTTCTATGAACTCAGTCTCTTTTTACCCGAACTAAGGTGTTTTTCCTTTTGTAGGCCAAATAGATGATATTACAGGCCTCCTCTGCTACAAATTAGATGGAAATTGGCCAGATCCCTAGTTAGAGTGGGATGACATCGTTATAATGACAGCTAAAGTGTCATGAAATGAACTGCCTTCTTTGTTGCTGTTCAACTCCTCAATCTGGTTTCAGAATATAAGGTTTGTGGTCCTAACACAGGTCCCCTAGTCTTACCCAGGAACCCTTCCGTTTGCATGAGTAAGGGTAAAAAAAGGCCTAAACTATTTCAAACTGCAAATCATTAACATTATTTGTATAAAGAGAGCCAAAAGAGTTTTCTCTCCTCATTAAAAAGGATCTAAAATTCCTTATTTGGTTCATGACTCTGTTCCTGTACGGCTATGTGTCCTTGATTCAAGGTATATAATCTCTCTAAGCTTCACAATCCCTTTTTTAAAAAAGGGCGTCCCCTTGCCCAGGACTATCCACTTCCCAGAGACATCTAGAAGAAAGATGGAAGCCATTAGTGTCTCTCACAGGAAAAGCACAGCACAGGCTGTAAAGATGATGAGTGTAGCTAATGGAATTACTTCGTCCATTCAGTAAGCTGTAGAAGGTTCCTGCTGGGCTCCAGGGTACTAGGCCAGGTCCCAGAGACGCAAAGAAGAAAGTGAAACAGTCTTGGCCTTCAAAGAACTTACATTCGCTTTAGGAGTAACAGCATTAGGCCAACAAGTACATACAAAATGCGAAGTTAATACAAAGTAATTTCCTGATGGAAGGCACTAGCAAATAGAAACCAAGGTGGACTTCAAGTGGGAAGTGGCATCTGAGGTAAACCTTGGGGGAATCTTAGGATTCTGGGAGATAGAGATGAAGAGAAAGAGAACGCAGGTAGAAGAACAAGTTGAACAAAGGTATCGAGATGTGTGAGGAGGATGGCACATGCCAGGAATAGCAAATAGTCCAATTTAGCTAGAATATAAGATTTAAGAAGGAGGCTAGTGTGCAATAAACTTCAACAGGGAGGATGGAGCCATATTGTGAAGTCTACATGTCAAAGGAGTTAAGGTTTTATTCAAGAGGAAGAGAGATTCGCTGAAGTTTCTTGAGCAGGGGAATTACGTAGTTGGACTTGCACTTTAGGAATATTAACTTAGCAGCTGTATGGAGGCTGGATTGAGAAGAGGAAAGAATAGAGGCAATTAGGAAGTTATTACAGTACTCAAGGAGACAGGTAATACTTGTATAAATTGGAAGAAGGAACATATTTGGGCATAGTTTGGGAATTAATTAGATTAATTTTGGAATTAATTATATTAATAGAATTAATAGGTACAAAGGGTGAGAGAAAGAAACTGGGTGACTAGAAAGTGGTGTGCCCTGAACAGATAGAGGGAAATCAGGAAGAGAGGAGGATTTGGGGGCAAAAGTCATGAAGTAGATATTGGAATTGTTGGGTTTAAGGTAACTACAAAGCATCTTGTAGGAAATGTCCAATAGGCAGATTGTCGCGCAGTAATGGAGTTTAGGAGAGAGGCTAGGGCTAGATAAATGGACCTGGGAATCATCTGAATAGAGATGGTTATTTATGGTTATTAAATCTATGGAAGTTGATGAGATAACCAAAAGATAGTGCAGAGAGAAAAAAGAAGTGAGCCTAGGACAGAGACATGATGTATAACTCTACAGAGAGCAAGATATATGGCCAGCAATCCAACAAAGGAGGCAGAGACAGAGCCTCAAATAATGGTACAGCCAACAAAAAAGAGCTAGTAAATAGGCTGGGTAGAGACTTGAGAGCTTATTTCATTCAAAATCCTTTGACCACAAAACTTTGCACAGTTAATTTTTCACCAGGGTTCTTTCCTCACAATATAGGTCCAGGCAATGGATCTGCCCTGACCATTCAGAGACTCTACAGGGATTGTATTTCCTTACATAATTGTTGAGTGTTTAGTTGTAGCCAAGCAATAATTTGTCACATCCTGAACAGATAACAGGTGGTGGGAGATGTTGACTACATAATACAGCAACCTTATCTCTCGTGATCTACTTAGTACAGAGACTGGTACGTAGTCGGTGCTTAATAGATACTTGCTGAACTTAATTTAATTGGATGGGCTGGAATAGCATTTCTCAGGTATTCATATTCCTTGAACGTTTTGTTGACTTGTCAATTTTGAGATTTTCTCATTTTAATACAGATTATTATTCTGACATGGAAATTTTCATAGTCCTCAAGGACACAGAAGTCAAGAGATGAGTAGCCATAAACTGACATCTCCTTTCTCCTGAACAGAAAAGGATAATAGTAGATTCTACTACAATCATCATGATTCTATAGCATGATATTGAGAACCTTTACTATCCTGGTCACCATCCAGATTATGAGTTTAAATAAGTGTGTACGTGTGTGTGTGTGTGTGTGTGTATGTGAGAGAGAGAGAGAGAGAGAGAGAAGAAGAGACAGAGAGAGACAGAGACAGAGAGAGAGGGAGGGAGGGAAATAGAAATGGAATTATTTTCTTTCCATTTCCATAATCTTTTTCCTTTCCTTGATGCCAAATTCCCTCAGAGGGAAGAGGAACAGGAAGGAGAAAGGAGACAGAAGAGAGGACAGGGAGAAGGAAGAGGAGGATGAGGACAGGTAGTTGCCCTCTGTGGAGGATGTTTTAACGTGACTTTAACCAACTCAAAGCCCTAAACTCAAGCCCTGCATCAAGGCAAATGGCATCTTTATTCACCTGGTTGAATATATGTGTAATAGAGGAGAAGAGGAGGGCTTTGGGAGGAAGTGGGGATAAGGAAGTTGGAAAAAGAAGAAATTTCTTTGCATGTATATGGCATTATGTAGACAATGCATATATTTAGAGCTATAACTTAATTCCTAAGATACCAATAAACTTGTGGGAATTGGCTTCCAGTTGCCAAAGATAGTCTAAAGCAAAGATATAACATTTCCAAATACATGATTTCCCTTTAATTTTTGGCTAAAGTCACATTCAGAGCTACAGAAGTATTGTGTCCAAAGCAACATTCCACCTGCAGGGATGTTCACTTATTACTTACAGATGAAAAAGGTCCATTAAGATAAGTCCACAAAGACATTGACTAAGGGGAATATTGGGACAGATCTAAGAAGATGCAATACAATGTGCTTGTTCTTATACTGTCAACTTTGTAAGTATAAGATTATATAACTATGGAGAGATAACAGTTTATAGGAATATATCTGGGGACCACAAGCTAAATATGAATCAATAATATATTATGGGGGCAGTTAGGTGGCGCAGTAAATAGAGCACCAACCCTGAAATCAGGAGGACTTGAGTTCAAATCCAGCCTCAGACACTTGACACACTAGCTGTGTGACTTTGGGCAAGTCACTTAACCCCAATTGCCTTGCCTTCTCCTCTCCAAAAAACAAACCAAAATATAGCATATTATGGTAACCCCAAGAGCTATGATAATCCCTGAAGGGGTCCAGGGTCCAGGGTCCAGAACAAGGGAGATTAGCATTCCATTTTACTTTATCTTGACCAGACCATGTCTAGAGGATTTTATTCAGTTCTGCATGGAACATTTTAAGGAAGATGTTGATAAACCAGAAAAACTAAAGGAAAATGTATCCAGAATGGCAAACAACATCATGCCACATGTGGATAACTTAAATGTAGAGAAGAAAAAATGTGGGGGAGTGGTACAATAATTGTCATCAAATATTTGAAGTATCATCACAAAGGAGCTGAACTAAATTTCCTCAGCTTAACCCCAAAGAGCAAAATTAGGAGCAATGGATAGAAGTTGGAGAGAGGAAGGTTTCTCAATGTAAGGACAATGTTACCCATTAGGATTGTCTACAGGTGGAATGAAGTGCGTGGTGCGCCCTTCACTGAAGATCTTCCAGGGAAAGCTGGTTAACAGTTTGTAGAGAATTTTGCAGAGGATTTCTGTACTTGTAGACATCCAACTAGTTGACATTTGATGACATTTTAACTCTGATATGCTGTGAAGTCCCCCTTCTGTCAAAATAAGATACAAACCATATTAGACATGGACATTCCTCAAATGGTCTTTGCTGAAATGTGGTATATTTTTGAGAAAGAAGGGCACGTGAGTTAAAGAATGAGTAGCTTTTAACATTTCTTCTAAAAATTATTTATTGTGTGCCTGTTCTACACAAGGTACCAAGCTATATTCAAGTCACCAGAGATAAGAGAATTATAGTCATTATAATATTGTCTCCCAACTGCACAGTAACCAAGATAGTCTCTTTTAAAGATTGTTTTTAGAAATTGCCTAAAATCTTTTTTTTTTTGCTTTTTTTTTTTTTGGAAGAGGGAGGACAGGGCAATTGGGTTAAGTGACTTGCCCAAGGTTACATGGCTAGTAAGTATTAAGTGTCTGAGGCCGGATTTGAACTCAAGTCCTCCTGACTCCAGGACCGGTGCTCTATTCACTGTGCCACATAGCCACCTCTACCTGAAATCTTAATGTGGAAACCAGATGGTTAAGGAATTAGTAGCCATGAAACCCTAGACCTTAGGGAAGAACAGTGGTAAATTTCTCCTAGATCACCGTTATAGTCAATACTTATAATATACCTCTCTATGAGGAGCAATGTAGTTGTAGTATAAAGTAAGCTGCCTTATGTCAGAAGAACTAGGGTTTATGTCCTGTTTCTGATACACACTCACCCTTGAAGACTTTAAGTTGCAGAGAAGAGGCCAATGTACGTTAGAGAAGTAGTTCCACACAGGGAGTTTAGAAATCAAGCGAGACAAGATCTTTTGTGGTTTCGTAAGGAGCCAGGGCCTCACTAGTCCATTTTCATGAAATTCTTTTCTTTACTCCATGGTTGGATTGTATGGATGCCATTGAACATCACATTTAGACCTGCTAGAGATCATCTAGTTCAACCTTCTCATTTTACAGATAAGGAAACTGAGGACCAGGGGAGGTTAAGGGGTTCACCCAGTCATACAGCTAGAAAGAGAAGCAAGAACTCAAACCCAAGCTTCCTGAGTCAATGTC
Source organism: Pseudochirops corinnae (assembly GCA_028646515.1). Lineage (NCBI taxonomy): Eukaryota > Metazoa > Chordata > Mammalia > Diprotodontia > Pseudocheiridae > Pseudochirops > Pseudochirops corinnae. The sequence continues at coordinate 486,754,579 of CM053585.1, read as the reverse complement.
TGATGCTTTTTTTTTTGTTCCACACCCTGTTGCTTCACAGTAGCATCTACACATTTCAATGAAATTAAAATTGGTGTTGTTTCTTTCATTCCCGGGAGTGCCTTTGTCAATCCCACGACACCCCTGAATCTGTCTACCATTCCAAAACTCATTGTGTTGGGAAAGAAGCAAGATGCCTTCATTCTCACAAGTGCTTGAGAATGATTTCCCATCCTTCATTTTGTCAAAATCATGAGAGTTACTCAGCTTGGTTCAGGGAAACCATTATGTTTACTGTGCTTGTTTTAGGGAATGAGGGAGGAGGTGACCTCAGAAAAGCAACATGCAACTGAATTCCTATCACCCAGGCAAAACCCATCAGTAGCAGCTAGTAACCTACAGAGGACAATTGGATTTTTGGTGCACCCAATCGGGATTGGCCTGTAACAAAACTTACCTCTTGGGGAAGAAAAAATGTCTTTGAGAAAATGAACCCAAATCACTTTGAAAAGTTCATTGTATTTGAATAATTTTTAATTAATTCCTATACAAAGAGTGAGTGGCAGTGTGGTATATTTGATAGAGAGCTTCCAGGAAAACTTGGGCTTGAATCTTGCTTCTGGCTATGTGACACCACAGAAGTCAGTGTTCTCGGCCAGAAGGGTCAAACACAGGCCTGCTGGCAGCATGTGGACCAGACCAAACCAGATTAAAATACAATTGGGAAATATTTAGTAAAATATGTAAAAATACAATAAAACATATAATGTTACACTTTAAAAGTGTCAGTAGGCACCTTCAGGGATGCTTACGTATGGGTCAGTGTCCCTGTTTTCTATTTGAATTTGCCACCACTGCTCTGGAAGACTCTCTAAGATTGTGAATTAGAATAGGTGCCACCTGTGTTGATGGGGCAAGTGTATTTCTCCAAGAGTTCCCTATACCAATTAAATCACAGGCCCAGTCTCCAGTCCCTACATAGAGAGGGCAGTCCTAGGAATTGGGGGAGATACAAAGGTTGTCTAAGACAGAAATTTCTCTCCGACCAGAGAGGGGACCTAATACAAACCATTGTGTAAAGAGTGCCATGTGTAATGAATGAGTGCCTAAGAAGAGTCTAAGCTCAGTGTAACAGTAAGATCTAAGAAAAGAAAGGTCACTGCCAATTTTGTGGATCAGGAAAGACAACATTTAATTTGAGCTTTAAATTTTTGGTAGAAATTCATAGGAGAAGAAAAGAAAAAGACTTTGTGTTCTAAGGAGCAATGTGAACAAAAGCCTAGAAGAAGGAAATTTCTGAGTATGTTCAGAGGATAACAAGGAGGCCATTTTGTTTGGTGAATTGAGTAATGCATGGGAGTAGCATAAGATAAGACTGGTCAGGTAGAATGATGCCAGCTTGTGGTGGGCCTGAAATACCTGACTCAGAAGTTTGAGTCTCAACTCAGAACACATTAGAGAGACATTGAGGGATTTTAAGCAGAGGAGTGCCATACAAAGATCTATGTACAAGAAAGGTAAGAAATGGTTGGTTTAGAAATTTCAAAAATTGATTTTAACTAGATTTCATGAAAGATTCCAACATTGTATCTCCTATTATTCTTGTGGGCAAGATGAAGAGTTGCAGGCTAGATACTGGCTTAATTTGGAACTGATTTATTGGCCAGACCCAAAGAGTAGTCTTTAATGATTTGATGAAAAATTGGAAAGAAGTCTCTAGTGGAATGCCCTAAGCACCTGTGTTTGGCTCTGTGCTATTAGATATTTTAATCAGTTACTTGAATTAAGGCATAAATTGTGTGTTTATCAAATTTGTAGATGACACAAAGCCTAACATATTAGATGATGAGTCAAAATCCAGAAAGATCTCAACAAGCTAGAATATTCAGCCAAAACTAATAAGATTGGATTAAAGAAATCAACTTTAAAGAATAAGAGAGGGGAAATGTGACTAGACAGCATTTTGACTGAAAAAGAGCTGGAGTTTGTAGTAGCCTCTAAGCAAAATACCAGTCAATGAGATTTGGCAGGCAAAAAAAAAAAGCTAATTTGATCTTTGGCTGAATTAAGAGAGAGACAGAGAGCACTCAGGGTTAGTGCACTGATAGTCCCACTGTACTCTGCCCTCATTAGACCACATATAGAGTATGGGACTCAGTTTTGAATGCCACATTTTAGGAGGACATTCATACTCTGATGAAGATCCTCAAAATCAGGCTGTATAAAGATTAATTGAAGGAATTAGGGATAGGATTTAACCTAGAGAAAAGAAAAAAATAGGGGAGATATAATCATTTTCAGGTATTTGAAGGGCTATTGTATGGAAGAAATGTTAGATTTGTCCTTATTGGTTCCAAAGGGCAGAACTAAGAATAACAAATGGCCAGATCCTGCAAAGAAATAAGTTTAGGCTTGAGATCAGAGCTCTTCCAAAGGGAAATGGATTGCCTCAGAAGGCAGCGGATTCCTCCTCATTAGAAGTCACCAGGGAAACACTTGTTAATTGTGCCATAGAGAAGATTCTAGTGTAAAAAGTAGATTGAAAGAGACAGTGTTCTGGCATAGAAAGAGTCCCAGACTTAGAGTCACACAAGACATGGGTTTGAATTTGACCATTGCCCTTGAATACGTTGCCTGATCTTTCTGCTTCAGATTACTCCTCACCTCTCAAATGGGGGAATAAGAATATACAGAGTACCTACCTTAAAGGTTATTGCAAAGATCAAATGAGATAAAGAATATGATGTGTTTTTTTAATATTAAAGGTCTATATAAATGTAAACTGTTAGTATAATTATGTAGCTTCCTAAGGTCTTTTCATTCCCTGAGATTCTGTGAAGCAAGAAGATCTGTTAAGAAGCTACTCTAATAGTATAGGCAGTTGAATGAAGTGAATTTTAAAAAGCATTTACTATGGGCTAAGAACTAGGAATTCAAATAGCAAAAAAGAGATAGTTCCTGCTCTGAAGCTCACAAAATAATTTGAGGAGAAAACACATTAAATAAAATGAGCTTCAGGGTGATGGAGAGGCCCAAAGTCTTAAGGGTGCCTCAGCTAGGCAGATGACAAAACCCAGGCATCCCTTGGATTCCATTAGTAGGTCTGAGGATAAAGCAGACAGTGGGGCTGGTGGACATAGAAGCAGGGTAGATAGGAGGAACTGGATAACCTTACCAGATGCAGGGCAAAAGTCCTAGTGGTTCTCTATCTCAGTGGAACAAGTATCATTGGAGTCCTATATTATCTAAGCCATGGGAGGACTGAGGCAACTTCAGTGAGGCAAAGGGGAGATAAAGGGAGATGGTGGCCCAGATGGTAGCAGGTCTTTTGGGATGAGTCTTTGATTAGTCTGGTTCCAAATGAGTTTGGGAATCCCAGGAAAGAGAGGGACAGAGAAATGGGGAGAAGGTACCCTATTAGCTGTTATGGATGAGTTCAAATAATAATAAAAATCTTATTAGGCTAAGTAGTGGCAGTGGGGACAGAGAAGGAATGTATGAGAGAAGTATTGTGAAGGTTGACTTAACAGGACTTGGAGAATGATTAAATATTAGTGTTGTAGGAAAGGGAAAAGTCAAAGATAAACACCAAGATTTTGAACATGAAGGAATGAATGAGTGATATTAAGTCAAATCAAGGTCAATATTCATTTTAAGCACCAATTGTGTGCCAGGCAGAGTACTAAGATCTAGGGATACAAAGAAAAACAAAAACAGTCCTTGTTCCCAAGGATATATATATATATATTTACATAGGTAGGTAGATAGATATAATAAGAGAGGGACCTACATGGATAGCAATGGCTGTCATTGTGAGGCTTAAAGGGAAGCAGAATAGACAACTCTAGTCTAGTCTCCCCTTCATCTTCTCCAAGGGAGGCTTTAATTCCTGCCAGATGGGAAAGTAAGAAGTTGGAAGTGAATCACTCTGCCCTCCTCAGAGAGAAGGGGTACCAGGCTAGAACTATATCTATCTGCTCCCTTAAATATTGTAAGTCAAGGAGATATGATTGGGTTCCATCTAAATTCTGATGACTTTGTTATTATTGAGAGTAATGGAGACCTGAAGCTCTGTATCCAATACTTAACTCATTTCCCACCAAATAACAGCTTCACAATGAACATAAATAGAAAAGAAAACCCGTTTATGCAATTCAGTAGCTAAACAGAAATCAGAAACAGTATGCATGGGAGAGTATATACCATACAATAGAAGTAAAGAAGGAGTAAAGAAAATCTCTCATTGGAATCAAGGTAACTAAGCTCACCTTGATCTCATCCAAGGGGAAACTCCCTAAAGTCTCTATTGTCACTAGCTGGAAACAGGAACATGGTAGAGACTGTTGGCTCCTCTCATGTTACTCCAGAGTCTTTTCCTTCACCAACCTGAAGTAGGATTGGTCTCTTCTACCTTCCCTCTTGTAGCTAGGAGATGGAAGTGGCCAAAGAGCCTCAAAGCTTGAAGAGTCTCAAAGAAGACTTGAATCCTGATAAATCTCAAAGGGGATGGAAGCTTGAGGAGCCCCCCACAGGCCTAGTGAAGGCTGGAGCTCTCTAACTTCTCACCATCTCCACCCCACTCTTCACATAGGATGGAGTATTCATGTCTACCAATAAGGACTGAGTGTCAGACCCATGGGCTTTGGCACAGGGGTTCCATATATACATGATAAATTGCAGATAGTCTCAGAGGAAAGCTATTAGCATGATGAAGCAAAGGCTTCTTGTAGAAGATGGGACTTTATTTGAAACGTGAAGGAAGTCAAAGAAACCTGAAGGCTTCTTGCTAAGGAAAATAATTAAGTCAAAAATAACAGGTTCAGTTTGGTTTTAGGAGAAAGAACAAAGACAGTAATAAACTTAGTTTTAGACCAATTGAGTTTGAGCTATTGGTTGAACATCCATCCATCCATTGAATTAGCATTTATGAGGCATCCATCATGTGCCAAGAATTTTGCTAGGTCCTGAGAATATAGACAGAAAAAAACCAATCCCTGTTCTCGAGGAGTTTACATTCATGTGAAGATGTCTTAAAGGCAGTTTGCAATGCAGATTTGGAGCTTGTACAGAAGTGAGGGGTTGAAGACATAGATCTTTAGGCAGAAAAGTAGAGAAGATAGGAGAGGATGACCAGGAAACTTTGGTGTGTTTTTTTTCCATTTTCTTTCCCCACATCTATAAGGATTTAGTGCCTCAACTATACTGAGATCGAAAAAGAGAACTGAGATCTCTTGTGTCCCCGTATGTCAGGTCCAAAATGATTAGGCATAAGAAGTGCTAGTGTCCCTTTTCTTCCATCTTCTTGGAACAAACATGTTTCTGCCTCCCTCATATATGTTATAATCATTTCCTCCCCAACTGACCATAAATAGTTTCACCTTTCTAACAGTCCTAATTGTCCTTTTAGAGATCAGAAATGACTTATCAGACAGGCAGATTCTTATTTTCTCTGCCTCCCACAATCCATCAGGAGAGGGTTAAGAAAAGGTCCAGTTATCTCATACCTGACAAATTCCCTGTACATCATTGAGTTCTGCATTGAACATCTCTGTGTGCTGTCAGCTGCAGAGAAAGGAGATTACCCTGCCTGTCGGGTAGCTACCTGAATCCCCTGCAAACACTCTCTGGGTAGAAGGCAGATTTCTAATCAACCAGGAAATAAACAGCAGTTGCTAGTTATTTCACTATTTAAATGCCCCAGTGTAGTAACATGAGTGTACAAGCAATCCATCAACAGTTAAGGACATAGATTACTGAGATCTAATTGTAAGAAGAGTTGTATTTCCATTCCTTCCTTCAGGAGTCTGACCAAAGACATGGAGGGCAAGAAGAAGGCTGTAGGTTGGGTGAAGTCTGTAGAGGTTTAGGAGGAAAAGAAGGGAGCTTTCAAAGAAGGAATAGGTGAGAAAATGTCGGGAGAAAGGAGAGGAGAGAGCAGAGTAGTATCCTGACATCCAGAATTGTCCTGAAAGCATGAGGAGATAGATCCCGGAGAATACCCCAGCTTGGAAGCAACTGGAGCTTGAAGATGCTCAGTTTTGAAGTCTAACAAAGGATCAGCCCAGTGTGAGTGAAGGGATAGACATTCACTTTCCAAAAGTGGAATGTAAGTATCAATCTTAGCATCACTCACTTAAGATAACCAATTGCAAAGTGTTTTAGGCTTAGCCTTTCTTTTGGGGCACTTACAGAAAGGCTCCATGTTACTTGGCAGCAAAGACGTACTGTAGATAAGTTCAGATGAAGCAATGAGTCAACATTTCGTATAGAAAGATGTATGCATATATACACATATACATAGATGCGTACATATATACATAGATGTATGTATATGTATATTTTATGTATCGATACACATATATGTACATACATATACAAATTTATCTATAGCTATCTATATGAATATATACTCAAATATGTATAATTCAATTATATAAAAGAATTTTTTCAGGCATTTATAAACCTTTCCTATTGATCCTCATGAGGAAAGCAAAGTGAGCCTTTTGTGTATAGTCTGACTGATGAAAAAAAAAAATTAGACTTTGCCTTCAGCCTTGATAACATACCCACAGATAGAAATGCATGTGGCTGGAATAGGCCAAAGAGACAAAAGCACTTAATTAGGCCCATGTGAGTTTATTGTTTCAGAGACCACATGATATTCATATTTTTCTAGAAAAGCCACAGTGTCATTTATGTAATGATACAACTAATGCAGAATTGCACATACACATGTGGGCTCTTCATGCTTTTTTGAGTAAAATCAAGCTTTTTCAATGTCTCTGTGGTTACTCCATGGGTAGAACTGCTTTGGGCCACCTCCCAGCGTGGTGCTTTCCTCCATTGTTGAATTTCTTTCATCCTATATTGCAAAATATGATTTATTATAGATATGTCATTAAGCTAATTGATAGAGAGTTACATTTTACTGCACTGTTAACCCAATCACAGTGGATCTGTTTTTCCATACTTCTCTCTCTTCCAGTAAACAAGGATGTAAGGAACCACTAAACTGGTGACCAAAAAAATTTTAAATGCATGTTAAATGCCAGGGACTTCATGTCTGATATATGTTCCATGCATCTAATTTTCCTCCCAGTTGCCCATTTAAATTCCTTGCATGTTTTAAAATCTTATTTCTTCCTTTCCTGTCTCCCTGAATTTTACTCCTGCCTAATTTATAAGAAAAATGTGCTTTGAACTTTTAACTAGGATGTTGGAGAATAAACCACCTTTCATACTTGATAAGCTGACATCCTTTTCGTTTTCTTTAAACCCTGAATTGCTGATATATATTTCTTTCGGTCTTAATGAAACAACGAGATATAAAAAAAAAAAAAGTCCTTTCAAGTGCATGGTATCAAAGGCAGTAGGAAGTGAAAAGGAGAGAACAATAATGGAAGAGGAAAAGATGATTCTTCCGTTTTATTGGAATTTCGGGTTGGGGCAATGAAATGATTTGGTAGAAAATGTGTCAGTAAGCCCTGGTAGAGTACTTAGCTGGTTTTATACACATTTTCAGGAATAAGAGGGAGCAGGGCCTAAGCAGCAAACATATTCAGTTTGAAATTAAATTCTGCAGGAGAGCAATCTTTGCTTTCTCCTTCATTTCTCTGGTGAGACCACACCTTAGGGGCTGCCATTATCTCTGATCCCCACCCCCACCCTCGTTAGAGAGGAACCAGCTGAAGGGGGCTGGTGGTGATATAGCATATAATGGGAAGAGCATTGATTAGTTCTGGTTCGTCACTAACTGGCTGAGTAACTTTGGGCAATTCCTTAAATCTCTCTGGGCCTTAGTTTCTTCATCTATAAAAGGAAGAGTTGGCCTAGATTATTGCTAAGATTCCTTCTGGCCCCTGCATGTTAGAAGTCTGAACAATTAAAAGGGTGAATATCATAGTTACAAAAGCTTGTAAGCACCACGAACAACACAGCTAATCCAAGAAGAAATGAAGAGAGAAAATGAGGGTTTTCATCTTCAGCCACGTAAATGAGCTCTGTGCCACAGGCTCAGGCTAAAGGGGAAAATTAAGCAGCCCAGCATCTTGCACATAGTAGGCATTTTTAAATTGGAAATACTATAGATAGGGAGTAAATATGAAATGAGCTAAGAGCATTTTGTTGTTGAGATTCAATACCACCTACTAACTGCCTGATAAATTAAAAGGGTTCCATGAAAATGTGTTTGCTGGTAAAAGCATATTTCTTAAACTCTTCTGAGAGGCTGTAGGTTTGGGGTTTTTTTAAAAAGGAAATAAAACAGAATGTGAATTAGAAGTAGCCTGGCAAGGGGCAGCTAGGTGGTGCAGTGAATAAAGCACCAACCCTGGAGACAGGAGAACCTGAGTTCAAATGTGGCCTCAGCCACTTGACACACTTACTAGCTATGTGACCTTGGGAAAATCACAATCCAATTGCCTTGCCCCCCCCCCCCCAAAAAAAGAAGTAGCCTGGCAGAATAAAGTGTTGGACTTAGAGGTGGTAAAAGTTGGGTTCAGATTCCAACTTATTCATGGACTAGCTGCATCCATACCCTCTGCGGTTCAGATTCTCATTTAAATAAAATCATCTCCTTTCATAGGGTTGTTGTTGATCGGTCAGTCAGTCAACTAGCATTTGCTAGTTGAGTAACTGTTGTGAAGATCAATTGAGATCACATAGGTAAAACCCTTTGTAGACCTTAGATGGCTCCATAAATGAAGGCTATGTTATTATTATTGATATCAGTCTTAAACCCTCAACATGTCCAAAATGGAACTCATTATCTTTCCCCCTAAGCATTCGCCTCTCCCCTCACCTTCTCTATACCATAAAGTGCAGCACCATCTACTCAGTCCCCCAGACCTGAAACCTAGGAGTCATCCTCACCTCCTTCCATCCCTGTCTCTCACCTCCTACCCTGAATTCAATCTCTTGCCAAGGCCTGTTGATTTCACCATTGCAACTGCTCTTGAATATGCCTCCATTCTCCCCCTCTACCATTGCTAACACTCATGCAGACCTTCATCACCTCACTCCTGGACTGTTACTATGACCTGCTGCCTCAAGTCTATCCTCACTCCAATCTATCCTCCGCTAAAGTGATTTTCCTCAAGCCCAGGTCCGGCTATATCAGGGTAAGGATCCTTTTCAATAAATTCTAGTGGTTCCCTTTTGCCTCCATGAGTAAATACAAAATCCTCTGTTTGGCATTCAAAACCCTTCATAACGCAGTCCCCTCCTACCTTTCCATTCTTCTTCTACCTTCTACAAAGTCTTTGATCCAGTAATACTGGCCTCCTTACTGCTCCACAAACAAGACACACCATTTCTCCACTCAGGGCATTTTCTCTGGCTGTCCCCCATGCCTGGATTGTTGCTTCTCCTCAATTCCTCCCACTAGCTTCCTTTAAGTCCCACCTTAAATTCCCTCTTCTATAGGAAGCCTTTCCCACCCCCTTATTTCCTTTCTTAATTATTTCCTATTTCCTTTTCTCTCTTTACTATTTGCTATTCATCTTATCTAGAGCTTGTTTGTACATATAAGGTTTGCTTGGGATCTCCTCCATTTGGTTATTAGCTCCTTAAGGGCAGGGATTGTCTTTTGCCTCTTTTTACTTCCCCAGCATTTAGCCCAGTTCCCAGCACATAGTAAGTGCTTAACAAGGATTTATTGACTGAATGACATTTATTTTTACATAAAGACTTTCCCAACCATGATGTTAACTTAAGAAACAGTTAAATGAGTTAAAGGACGATAGTGGTTCTAAGTGGTCTCCTAAGCAGAACACACCAAGCAGCCTACTTCCTGAAGTGTGACATTTAACATAAAGGCTTCCTTTTCTACCCAGTAAAGAATTATTCACCATTCTAATGCTTTCTTTCTAGGGATTTTTCCCCATGGTAAGACATTGATTTTATTCTAAAATTTTAATTTATTTGTTTTATTTTAAATGAACTAATGGTAGAGCAACATCTCTTGTTCTTGCCTATGTCGGTACCAAGAGATATCACTGACTGCCATGTTTCCTTTGAAAAAAAATGATAGAGATGATAATGACCATTTTCTTGTTGATTTTTTAACTGCCTAAAGGAAAAACCAGTCTGTGAATCAGTCTGATTCTTTTCTTACTAGACATGAATTCATTGCTGTAGCAAAGTACCAGTTGGGGAACTTCCTTGGCCAATGGGAATGTGCACCTGATGTGCTGAGAGTTGCTTTGAGCCATGAGCCTTTAAATCACTTGTCCAAGGTCATGTATCCAATATGTGATGAAGGAAATACTTGAACCCTCCCCTTCCTGACTCATAGGCCAGCTCTTTATCCGTGGGCATAATGCCTCTATATGTAATATCAATGAACACTCAAAAAGAAAGTTACCACGGTTTGTTTGTTTTTCCCTACTGTGAAGACTTTAGTTAATCTAATCCAATCCAACAATTGTTTTTATTCTTACTCAATACAAAGTGCTATGATAGGCAGCAGATATACATAGTTAATCAACAGGCATTTATAAAGTACCTCTTATGTACCAGGATCAGCTAGGTGATGAAGTGTATAGAGTGATGGACCTGAAGTTAAGAAGATTCATTTTCATGAGTTCAATTCTGCCCTCAGACACTTACTAGCTTTGTGACCCTGGACAAGTCTCTCAATCCTGTTTACCTCAGTTTCCCCATCTGTAAAATGAACTGGAGAAGGAAATGGCAAATGACTTCTGTATCTTTGCCAAGAAAACCTCAAATGGGATCACAAAGAATAGGAGATGACTGAAAAATGACTGAACAAACAACATTATGTACCAAGCATCTTGTGAAGTTCTGGAGATACAAAAATGAAGCAAATCCTTCCCTCAGGGAGCTTATATGGGGGCAGGATTGGTAGATTTCAGTTAAAAGACAATGAAAACATTCAACTCAGGTAAATTTGAGATTTTGGAAGGCTCATAGGAGTCCCAAAGGGTAAATGGTTGCCACTCCATCTGCTTTCCCTCACTCTTTACCCAAAAGTGGGTTTTTCTACCAACTCAGTGGGCTCTTGTTGTGGGACTACCCACTGCGCTTCCTTCAAGTGCCCTTCTTGCAAGTTATTAAGTGACCACTTTCCTTCACATGAATATTCCTTAAATCTTATTTGATAATTAAGAAGTAATGCATCAAGTCCTTCAAACTGACATTTTGCCCATCTTTGTGTGTGTGTGGTGTTTCCTTTTCACCATCTTACATTATAACATTTGTTTTCATGCAGGCTGAAAATGTGCTTTTTCACTATGTTCTGTCACCCACAGATTTCTCAGCACAGTGGGGGCAGAAATGGGGATTTGTGTTCTGTTTTCATGTGGAGCTTAGTGTTTAAAAAATATGTGCTGCCACTTGCATAGGGAGAGTATGCCATCTTCCCCAAATGGATTAATGAATACCTCTCATGATATGTTCCTGCAAACTAAATATACCAGCTGAATAAATCTCTACAGTTCTTTCCCAGGAATGGAGAAAACAATGTTCAATAAGTGATGGTATTTATTTGATTCGGCTGTTGCCACTCCACATAGGGGAAACGGAAAAGTCTAATCTCTAATGAAGCCAAGCAGAATCAATTATGTTCGTCAGTATTAGTTCATTTGCTAGTTCTGAGTTACTCATACCTGAATAGAATAATCAGATTAGATGGGTGCAATGCATTAAAACAGACTGAAGATGCTGCTGGGAAGGGCAAGCTGTAGAATGGATATTCATATTTTTAAGTGAAAAAGCATCCTTAATAAAATATTGATTAAAATAAAAACATATGAAATAAGAAATATATTTCCTTTGTTCTCTCCCCTCCACTCCCCACCTCCAAAAAAAGGACAAAAGAAACATACTTTTTTTCTTTTGGGTTATTCACAGAGAACATTTGCCACTGCAGATAAAGCATTCAAGTCCGGAATGCTTGCAGTGTTTTGAAGATGTGCTCATTAATCAGAGAGCAAGCCTGAATTGAGACATCTCTACTCACACCCCTACCATACCATGGCTAAAAGGCCTCCATAACATGGCTTCTCTCTATCCATCTATTGTATAACATTCATACTTCTACTAATAACAGCAATAACTCATTACAGCATTTGAATGTTTACAAAATGTTTTCCTGCCAATAACCATTTGTAAGTAATTAGTGGATGTATTATCAGCTTCACTTTGCAGATGAGAAAACTAAAGGTTGCAAAGTCTATGACTTGCTTTATCTCACACTCTAGGTAAATATTGGAATTCCAGGCCAAGTCCTCTGAATCAGAGTCTAATATCATTTCCACTATACTGTCCTACCTCTCCAGTGCTCAATGCTTATTACTCATGCTATTACCATCTTATTGGTACTGTCTATTTCAATCCCATTCATTTTCAAAGGTCCAACTTAAGACTCACCTATTGTAGTCCACCCTGATCTTCTCTTTCTTTGAACTCACATAGTGCTGACTGCCAGGACCCTGTGAAAAGCAGCAGTAATCAGGGACCTATGGAAGTGGAGGCCATACCAGGTGCAGCTGTCCTTCTGTGAAAGGCCCAGCTCAAATGCTACCTCCTCCCGGTAGCAAATCGTTTCTGTTCTGATTTATGTAGGCAGATGTGAGCCATACCCCTTAGGACCTCATAGGTAAGGACTAGGAATTAGACCCACGATAACATTGGTAAAGTTGCTTTTGGGGGAGGAATTTCCTCTACTGATGAAGGTCAGCACTATCTCTGTAACATCATCTGAGGGGGTTGTCTAGAGTACTGAGAGGTTACAGGATTTGTCCAGGATCCATCAGTCAGTAGGTGTCAGAGGTAGGACTTGAACACAGATCTTCCTGGATCTGAGGCCAACTCTCTCTACATACCACACTATGCTTCCTCTTTAAAATGTAATGCTTCATTACTACTCTTATTCATCTTCATTCTCTCCCTTTGTGTATGCATGCCTACATACATATATAAAACTATAGGTATGTATCTGTAGAAATATATATACACACAAAAATATTTTTGATGTCCCAAAAGTTCTAGTGTAGTTTTAAGTTTTAATTGCTCAAAATGGTACTAAGACTTTTGAGACAGTGTCTATGTGTATGTTTGTATATGTGTGTGTGTGTGTGTGTGTGTATACACACATATATATACATTTGTGTGTGTATGCGTGTGTAGATATAACTATTTCTTTGTAACCCCCTCAGCTCTTAGCACACATTAGGTACTCAATAAATATGAACTGAATTAAAGATTATCTGTTCCTCTGGCCCTTTCTAAATATGGAACTTTTCAAATGTGTGGCTTATTTTGTGCCAGTCAGGGGAAGGTCAAATGCCTACTTGCAGAGGAATTCAAGAGCACCCCTTAGGTTTTCTCATCTTGCACCAACATCTATAATCACATCTACAATGTGTGACTAGATTCTCTGAGGTAACAATTCCAAAGTCCCTTAGAGGTTTTCTGACTTGTCATTGGCCAATTCCATTTGCACTTTTTGGGTGAAGAAATAGAGTCTTCAAGTACTGTTAGTTTTTTTCTCTTGGTGATGGCAAACTCACTGATAAGAGCTAGCTTTGGTATGTCCTCCAAAATCCCTGATCTCAGGCCGAAGAAGAGTTCCTTGGAATATGGTCAAGTACTATATGATGATATTTTCATTCTTTTTAGAAGCAAATACATATCAGACCATTGGAGTTGCTGGTCATACTCTCAGTCTTGATTCCAGAATTGGGATCCAGATGTGCCTCAAACCATTCGTATCTCCTTTTCTGGATCTTCTTTGTAATCAAAACTATAAACCTCTGAGACAGGCAGAGAAAAAAAGAGCAGAGAAAAGCTGCCTCATTCAGGGATTAGATGGATAACTTTGATGTAGATAGCTCTGTGCTACAGGGAAGAGGTACGAATTCCAATCCTGCCTCAGGAACTTCCTAGCTGTGTGATCCCAGTCAAATCCGTCACTTCTTCAGCCTCAATTTCCTCATCCATACATTGCAGGAGTTGGATTTGCTAGCCTGCAGGGTTCCTTCCAATCATTTAAATCTATTTTCTGTACCTTCGCTGATCCCACCTTCTAGCCAAGCACAAACTCTAACTAGGCTAGGCCAAAATTCTTATTTATCACCTGCCAGGAGAAAGCTTATAGAAATCTTGGCATGAGACCCAATTAAGTCGGATTCAAGGGCATTTAAAGATGAAACTAAAAGGAAAAAAAATGAAAATTTGTAAAGTTCTGTCAAGATTTCTACAACAAATCATTTTCCTTCTCGGTGACAATGGAACCATCACATGTGGATTCCAATCAAGCAGTCAACAAGCATTCATTAAATACCTATTATAGTGCTGGTGATTCAAAAATATATATGAACCACCCCTGCCCTCAAGGGGCTTACATTCTAGAAGGGTAGAGGTCATTATAAGGTACTTTCTTACAACCTAGGGAACTCTTCTTGCCTTCCAACCAAAGTATATAATCCCTGACATGCTGTGTGATAGCCCAGAAAAGAAAAAATATAAATAAAAGAGTTGAAGAGTAGCTGGACCAGACCACACTCCAAGCTGAAAGTGGTATAGTTGTGAAGGTGTTTTAGCTGGTCAGTTCGTAAGGTATCTGAAAAAGAGGAAGATACCAAATGGCTGGAAGAAAAATCTCAGCTCTCATCCCCACCATACACACATACACACACACACACACACACACACACACACACACACACACACACACACCCCACAAAAAATTAATCAAGAAGATATAAATGAATACTGACTGGTATATCTACTTTCTCATCTCGACAAAATCTTTATGAGAATAATTTGCATGTATTGGCGACACCCTTGATAAAAAAAAATATGAGTAGAGGCAGGGAAGCTTTCACAAATAATATTCTATAGCAGACTACAGTTTACAATCACACAATTGATTGAAAAGTGCAGAGAATACAAAATCTCACTGAGCTTTTTGTTTATTATTCATTAAAAAAAAACCATTTGATTCAGGCAAGCAAAATGCTTTTCTTAAATGGTCTGTTCCAACAAGGTGCCTCCTGTGAATACGTCACAATTCTATGAGACTGATTGAAAAAAGCAATATAAAAATAACCTTGTTCAATAATATTCTCACTATTAACATCAAGTAAGGTATATAACAGGGAATTGTTCTCTCAATAAGGGTGTTTTCCATTGTCATGGGAGACACCCAGCATAGTCCAAGTAGAAGTGGTATCTGGTGAGGTATAGATGCTATATGCACATGACATCATATTGATTATATCAAGCTCCAGACATTGCAAAACTTTGAAAATGTGATCCATAATCAATCAAAAGTTTTCAGTCTAAATAACCACAAAAAAAGTAAATGTGTAAGCTCGCCTATTCAAATTGTGATAGGCAGTCGGGTGGTCAATCTATAAAACTGGTTTATTGGCACATAAATTTTGAGTATGTATATCTATGTGAAAATACTGCAGATAGACAATAGATTGGGATCTGAATTGAAAGAAAAGAAATTGGCTGGATTGAGTTTGGGAAATTACTATATTTCTATGATTTCACACTCCTCCCTGGAATAAAATTTCATCTCTACAACACCAATAAATTGATGATGCTATGTGATCATGAAAGCTGAACCATCACAGTCTCTGCAGAATCAAAATTACCTGTTGGTCAAAGAGCAATGAGAAATACTTGGTAAACATAAGAAGTCTGTACTGTATTGCCAACAAAGGAATACACAGGAAAAATGGCATAACATGTCCTGTCAAAGAAATATATAACCAAAACAGTAGGTAGACCAGTCATGGAGTAAGAAGGAGGATAGTCTGTGTGCTCCATTGTTAACTATACGATGTCAAGGTGACCTCTTAGGAGGGATGATACCCAAGAGGACATAGGCAAGAGTTGGAAGGTATAGATAGATGTATTCTGTACCATTTCCTTAGATATCCACATTGTTGAGGTCCCGCATCCATTGAAGAGGCAGGATGTTACAACAAAGTAAAAACTGAACATGGAATCAGGAAGATGTCTGGGTTCAAGTCCTGCCTCTTCCATGTACTGACTCTGTAGTTCTAAATGGGGCACTTACGTGCTCTTAACCTCTTAACCTTAATTAATCTTAACCTGTCTTTATCTGTAAAATGAGGGAATTCAATTTGATGACCTCAAAGGTCCCTTTAAATTCTATATCTATGACCCTATGGGCTTAAGTCTCATTTCCTCATTATTTAATAATAGATAACATTCATATAATGCCTACTATGTGCCAGGCATTGTGCTGAGTGCTTTAGAAATATCGTTTTGTTAGGTCCTCACAACAACATTAACATCTGGGAGGCAGATGTTAATATCATCCCATTTTATAGCTAAAGAAACTGAGGCTGACAGGTTAAGTGACTTCCCCAAAGTCGCAAAGTTAATAATAAATGTCTGAGACCAGATTTGAACTCAGGTCTTCCTGGCTCCAGGTCCAACATTCTATCCATTGCACCAACTAGCTGGCCACCCCAGCTTCCTGTCACTTTTCTCTGAGTCACTATAACTCTTACTCTCTGTTACTTATTGGCGTTTATCATATGTTACCTTTGTGAATTGTACATTATATCTCTTCTTGTCTCCAACAAAGACAGCAAGCTCTTTGAGAACAGGGACTATGTTTTTACATTTCTTTAGTATTACCCTTCCTTCCCTATCACCCAGCCCAGTGCTCTCCATATACTGTATACTTAATAAATCTTTATTGATTATTTCAGAAATCCTAGTTTATGACTTATTTGTACAGGTGGTAGTGCAGGGTATAATTGGGTACTAAATACTCTGGCTTCCATTCTTGCTTGAGCCCCACATCGGCCCATGGTAAACTAGTCATTCCAGCAAAGTATATGAGCCATTAATGAATAAGAAGATAATTCACTTGGAGCTTACAAAATCAGCAGTTAGGAGAGTCCATTGGAAAAAAAAAAAAGCCATAAATCCTTTCATCAATACTTGCAAAAACAAGATAACCTAGCGACTGATGTTTCATCACTTGGGTCTAAGAGGATTTGCCTTCCCTGTAAGGAGGATATTTATGTAATTTAGATGGAAAATTGATGGAACTTGACAATTCAGGCTGATTTATGTGAAAGCTTTATTTCACCCGCCTGGAATGTATTTATTTATTTGCTTCTTTGTCACACTGGACATTTTTTCAGCCAGGCAAGGTGGGAATGCATGCATCTGGTAGTTCATCCAAATCAGCCTATTATTCTGAGACCTGCCTGCCTGGGCTATTGTTGTGATTAGACACTGTAGCGGCTCTTCAGAGGTGCAAGGTGGCTTGCAATCAGTTATATTTGTTCGGCTTCATGAGATGGCTAGGTGAGGGACCTGAGGATTTTTCAGGAGAGGGAACCAAGCCACAGAGAGTTAAAGTGATTTGTTTGAGGTCACACAGGAAGCCACTGGGAGAGATGGCTATACCATACAAAGCTTTACATGGTTCCCTTCTCCTTGCACCAATGCCCTTTCATCTCCTCTATTTGCCTAATGAATCTCCTTTATGTGATGGAACCTGGAAGGACTCTGATCACCAGAGATGTTAACCAGGTCCCCATGCCCTGCCTTATTGAGGTGATTAAAATCCCAGGTGTTTCCCCCCCCTCCCCCTGCAGAGGAGAGATGCTGCCAGGCAGAGAGACTAGTACTAGTCTTCTTCATGTTTACCAGATGTCTCTGAATGTTGGATCTAAGTCTGGGGTTGGTGTACTTTACTGAATCAGATTTGTGCATAGGAAAAAAGGATACCACTGATATAAGGCCAATTGAGCCCCCACCTCACATATGATCTCCCTAATTGACCTGCCAATCCCCCATATTACACTGGATTATCCCAGCCCTGATTACTCTGATCCTACTCCCAAACGAGAGGAAGTCATGAAACAAGGCAAACCCAATCTATAACAAATTTGTTCTTTTTTCAAATCCATAAAGCCCTCATTGCTGAATAGCAATCTTTTGGTGCTTCTCTGATTGATTATTACACTCTTCTACTCAACCTCCACTCAGGAAATGGCCTCATCTCCTACTTTACCAAGAAGATTGATGCTGTACATCAGAGTTCTCTCATTTCACATCCTCTACAATTCAAAGCTTTTCTGTTTCCAAGACACTTTCTTTCCTTCACTCCTTCTCTCCAGGCTCCAAAGATGAGTAGCTTCTTCCTCACCAAGGCTACTTCTTCCCTTGGGTCACTATGCCATCACTCTCTTATCCTTGAGGGTCCTACTCCATCAATCATTCTTTTTTTCCTGTTTCATATTCAATTTCTTCCTCTCCTGGGTACTTTCCCTCTATCACAAACATGCTAAGATACCTCTTGTTCTAAAAAAAAAGTTAAAAATTTCCACGACCCCTTCCAGCATGTCATGCTACTGTCCTAGATTCCTTTTGCACTTTGCCACCAACTTCTAAGTCTCTTTTGCCGCTTCTACTGCCTCACTACCCACCTCCTCCTCAGTTTCAGTCCCCTGCATCCCACCTTCCATCTCCAACATCTGACTAGAACATATCCTTGCCACCTCACCTATAATTGCCAGATCCAATGGCTTTTCTCTAGTTCTCATCCCCCTACCAACTTCCCGGCCCCTGGTAATTTGATTTCCAATGCCTCCACTCAAATTAAATTGTGATTTCAAAAGTTATCAGCAATGTCTTGACCACTCTACTCAGTGGGCCTTTCTTTGACCTTTCTCCTACATTTGATCCTATTAACTAACCTTTCCTTCTTTGATGTTCTCTCCTTTCTCAGCTTCTGTGATTCTGTTTTCTCCTATCAGACTTAGCCCTCCCTTCATTTTTCTCTACTCACCATAAATGGGTGCATCTGTCCTGGACCTTCTTCTCTTGTATCTCCACATTCTGTAACTAATATGGAGAAGGAGGGAGAGAGAGAGAGAAAGATATGTACATGTTAGAGATATACATACATATGTATACATATACCTATATATTAGAGGATTCTATAATTATATGTATATTATATAATTAGTCCACTTACTTCTGAACTCCAAGTCATTCATTTCCTCCTTCCCACTGGATGTCTTTTTATCCTCTTAGCACCTCAAGCTGCAAAACATACTCACAAACTGTTTGTCAACCCCTCCCCCAAAAAAGCAACCTTACTCCTCTGCCCAATGTCTCTATTTCTAATTGTTGACATCATCAAAACTTGTTAATTGCCTACCTCTTGTTGTCATCATTACCACACGGGCAGGAAAAATGGAGATCTTATCTTGTACCTCAGACCTTTTTTGACAGTAGACTTTCAAGAACTGTTTAGTTGACTGTTTAGTGGTAAGGCACAGACATTCTGTTGTTATTGCTATACCTAGCTAGGTGAAAGAGTTGTGTGGCCTACCCTATCTAAATAGCATCATATTGACCAGGATCTAGAGAGCAGCCATATGATTGAATTATAATTTGAAATGATCCTTTGTATTCTTCCATTTCTCAGAGTCTATAGGGTTCTGTATTCACATTGGATGGTTGAGGTTTGGTGGTCTATGTGCAATGAATTGGTTCCTTGGGGATGGAGGTAAATATCCCTGCTTGCCTCAAGAGAACAGCTGAAGGTGAGAAGTGAACAAAGCCAGAATTGATGAAAATAGATAGGAGCTCCTGTGGTCTGGGTGTGAGAGCCAGGAGAGCTCCCACTGCCTGGAGATAATGAGAAGCTAGCAGGGCAAGCTATTTGGCACCTTTTCCAAGCAAATAAGAACTTGATTGTAAGACTGGATGAAACCAAATTACGCACATCTTGGGTTCATGCAGGCCTTTATTTTTAAGTATTAATAGAAGGACCAGTTCCCTGAGATTCAAAGCTTGGGGTCATTTTCTGGGAAACCCTTTAATCTTAGATGATGGGTTGAGACAGAACACACTTTGTTCTGTGGATATCTTTTTCTTCTTTTTTCTTCCTCTTTCTTGGCTGGTCTAAATGACACCATCAATTTATTAACCACTTTCACCCCTAAAATGCCCTTATCCCCATAATTAACCAGCTATCAGTGTAGTTAAAAAGGTTTTTATTCTCTTCTCTATATGTGCCCTCTGCCATCAAAGTAACCTACCTGAGTGCTATCAGTTTTAGGCTGGAAACATCGTAAAGGCAGTTTGATGCATGTCTGTTTAATTTATTCTATACTACATAATAGAGTGTTATGACCAAAGGAGGAATGGAAGGAAATGTAAGGTGAGATGGAGGCTAATTTTGAGAGAACTGTACCAGAGTTTGTACATCCGAATGGGTGCTGGCCTTGGGGAAACGTGAATTTCACACCAAAGTTTTTTATATCCCTTCATTCACTCTTCTTCCCAGTCAAGGTGGCTTATTAATTGTTCCCCATATGTGATCTCTCAAGAACTCTATGCTTATGTACCAGCTGTCCCATATGTTATGACTGCATTCCCATTTCACCTCTACTTCTTAGAACCCCTACCCTCCTTCAAAGCACACCTGCTCTGTAAAGAAGCTGCCACCTGCTCCCTATCAGGTCTCTCCCACTCTCCCCTTTTCCCTCTCTCCCCCTCTCCTTCTCTCCCCTCTCTCCTTTCTCCCTCCACCCTCCTCACTCTCCTTCCTCTCCCTCTTCTCCCTATCCCTCTCTCCCATTCTTCTCTCCATTTCTTCCTCTCTTTTCTTTATCTCTCTCTCCTTTCTCTGTGTGTCTCTCAGCTATTTTTTTTTTATACTTTGTATTTACTCACCTTGCCTGAATACATGTTTCCCCAGCTGCTTGGGGGTAGAGACTGTCTTTTTTGCCTTTGTAATGCTAGTACCTAGCACAGTATCTTTCACATGGCAAGTGTTTAATAAATACTTACTAAGCTGAATTTTTAAATCTTACCTCAAGAGAACACCTGATGCTTCTGCTATCGCTCAAAGCATTTTAGAAATTTCTCTTTATCAATTATCTTCCAAGTCTACAATACAACATCCTTTTTGTGAGACCAAATATTTGTTCTATGAGGGTGGATTTGATTTCTGGTAGTAGCCAAAAGTCACTTGGAATCACAGACCATGAGTGAGCAAGTTGGCCACATTGTGTCCAATTGATGAGGCTGTAAATAAAATCATAATGATAATATAGTAGATGACATGTCTACTCTTTGAATTTTACAAAGTACTTTGTATTTAGAATGTCCCAAAAAGTCTTAGTGCAATTTTAAGCTATTGCTTTAATAGCTATTAAGTAGTTATTTTAGCTTAAAGTTCTAATAGCTTAAATCTTCCTTAAGACTTTTGAGATACCCTGTACATTATTTCATTTCACTGTCACAACAATTATGCAAGGTAATTCTCTTATTATCCCCATTTTACAGAAGATTAAAAGAAGTTCAATGATTTACCCAGGATTATAAGGCAGAATTTACAAAGTCAAATGAGTGGTGGCTTTGGGAAAATGGGTAATTTACCCCAAAGTTGTTATCTCTTCATGCCCTCCCCTTTCCAGGCAAAGTGACAGGATATGAACTATCTTCCTGAGCTCATATCCAGCATGTTATCCATTTTCCATTGGATTCCATGGATTTCCAGTATCTTGGCTCAAAAAGTAGCACTAGTTCCAAAGGAGAGGCTTCAAAAATGTTTTTGGAGTATAGCAACATCATTGAAATAAGTATATAGTTTCCCAAGGGGACTACTTTGAAATCCTTGTTGAGACATCCTGCCAGGTTTCTTCATCTGTAAAATGAAAGTAGTGATCTTTTTTGCTCTAAAGTCCTGCGCTTTTAAAAATAAATATTTTTTTAAAAGAAAAATCCCATTACTTTATAATCACATTTCATACAAGTTCTGAAAATACACCAGGCCTCTTTTGCTATGGAACACTACATATGAGAATGTATGATAATGTGCCTTATCTCACCAATGAGGAGGCATTTTGTTATTTAAATTTTTTCTTCAAATATTTCAAAGAGGTTTTAGCTGGAAAAGGTTATTGGGAAAGAAAGGTATCATAAGATTCTGCTGATGAAAGTGGCCATATAACCAAGCACATTTATTTTATTTTCAGTCTGGTTGCTTTCAGGAGTCTTTGAGCCATTTTGCCATAAATAACATGGGAAAAAATAAAATGTATAAAGACCGAATGTTCTATTTTATGGCTTTCTTGTGTGTTCACATAAACAATGCAGAGATGAAATCTCAACATATAAACAAAGGACAGAGAGACAAGTAGAGTGAGAATATTTTTATACAACTGCCCTCCTTCCCCAAGCAAAGGGGGAGAGAGATCCGATTTTCATATTTATCCAAAAGTAGTGAAACTTCAAAGAATAGGCCAAGATCACAATAGGCTTTTCATATGAAGGAATCTCCCTGCCATTGTTGACTATATAATTTTCTTCCTCTTCCATTTGGTGCCCTTTAGGCAATAGAAACAGCAAAATATCAAACAGTTAAAGAAACTATTGAAATAGTCAATTCTAATAAGAGAATGTGTCATATCAGGAGCCAAAATGAGGACAAAGTGGCTGTCCAAGTAGATGAATAGGGGAGAAGAAATACCTTTGAATAGGTGACTGGCTCTGGTGGTCTGAGGGCGGTAGTGACCAAGGTCTTACTCAGGTTAGTGAAGCCACTATGTGGACAACTAAACTTGATTCTGATCTACACTCTGCCATCATAAAAATGAGCCTTTTACCTTGGCCAACTATCTCATTAAGAGATATTAATGTGCAAAAGATAGGTTGGGCCAGAGATTGTAGATATAGTGATACAAATTCATCCCTGCTTCCAGGGAAACAGCTTGGATGGAATAATGGCCAAGGATAGGTTGATGAAATCATCTTTCCCTGGAAAGTTTGCCAGCTTGAGAGGAGTAGCGCAGAAAAGCTAAGGGAGGTGAAGTTATTCTGGCCCAATGAAGAACACTTAGAAGACCAGAATGAACCAAACCAGACTCACAGGCATTTCTTGAACTTGATATTCCATACTCTTCCCCAGGCCTGGAATGAACTACCTCTCTTATAATCCTTAGTTTCTTTCAAAGCTTAGCTCAGCACAGGGCCTGAGGCCACATATGGCCCTCAAGATCCCCAAGTGACCAGAATCCAAACTTCACAGAACAAATCCCCTTAATGAAAAGTTTTGTTCTGTAAAACTTGGACTCAGTCAAAAGGCCACACCCAAGGACCTAGAAGGCCACAGGTGATCTCAGGGTTATAGGTTTCCTACCCCTGGCTCAGGTGATATCTCTTAGGGTCACAAAGAGTTGGACAGGACTGAAATAACTGAACAACAGAAATCCTTTTCTGACCTCCCTATTACTAATCTCTCCATCCTCTAATTACATTTACTAACCTATGTATATATTGTGTGTCAAGGGGAAAACTACCAATCCCCAGTTAGCCCCTCTTTTATTTTTCCTCTGGACCCAGTTTACACTCATGCTGACAAGTTGAAGATTCCCAGAAAAGATTTTCATACCATTATGACTCAATCTTAGTGTCCAAGAGTAACCCTGGTGATAAGAATATACTTCTAAAACAACTGTACCTCCTGAGCCCCCTCTGTATAGTATAAAGTCTTAGGTGTTTTCTCACACAGAATAGGAGCTGTCTCCTGGGTCCAGGTCTGAGGATTCTTCTGAGATTCAACTCTAAGATCTTTTATGACTTATTTGGAGATCCAGTCTCAGGCAACTTAGATGTTCCAAAAGAGGTTCTCCTATGACTTATGACTCACCTTAATCTCATAGAAAAGCACCAAAATCTATGTTTCTGCCAACCAAGTCATTATTAGGTAATATGCATTTATCCCACAGTCATCAAACAGTTCTAAACATCAAGGTTACCCATCAGCCAACTTCAAAGTCCTCATATCACTCACTTGCAAAATAGATGTGATGAAACAATATATTCTCAGTAAATTTACCAGGACTGTCATTTTTTTCTGTGGCCTGTTTTATCAATGTTTCTCTCACAACTGTCCTTGTTTCTGCCTATTTCTATTATTAACATAGTCTATGTGACATATTATTTCCCATCATCACCACCGCCAAGTAGAATGTGAGCCTTTTTGGAGGAATTTCATGTTTACTTGGAGCTGATTATTTATTTGTTTATTTTGTCTCTATATCCCTAGTCTTAGTACCATGTTTTCCACATAGTAAATACATGTTGATAAATGTTTGTTAAACGCAACTGAATCTTGTACCTGGTCGTCAGGATATTAGTATCTGGCTCCTTGAGAGCCTTTCTTTATATCCTTAGTACTTAACATAGTGTTTGGCACATAGAAAGCATTTAATAAAGGTTTTATGATTGAGTTAAACAGAGATGTTCTTTTCAGTTTTATCATCTTTATGAACAGCACTCTCTCCTCCCCAAGCCATCTCACAGCAATCTAAAATTGGTAGTTAGCAGGAATGTCTCTAAGTCAGCAGTTCTCAACCTGTGGGTTATGTTCGATTTAAATACATCCTGCATATCAGATATTTACATTACGATTCATAACAGTAGCAAAATTACAGTTATGAAGTAGCAACAAAAATAATTTTATAGTTGGGGGTCACCACAACATGAGGAGCTATATTAAAGGGTCGCGGCATTAGGAAGGTTGAGAATCTCTGCTCTAAGTTTTGGGGAAAATGAACTTTTCAAATGCAAGATGTTCTTAGCATCAGAAACTGATTCAGGACAGTGGAGTAAGCAAAACAAAATACAAGGAAATAGCAGCCCAGCTAGTCAGAGAGTGAACCACACCATCCAAGAGCTTGAATACAAATCAGGTGGGTAGTATTATACAAAGTTCACACAGAACCTGCCTGTAAAGACTGACTACATTGCTTTTTTATGATTTTCTTTGTGGAAAATGATAGATGCCATTGTCACCATGCTAAAACAGGGTCCACACTAGAATATCAGAAGGTAATGGACCAAAGGATGTTGTATTGATTTTGGTCCTAATGAGAACACACGAAACATTTTTCAAAGATTGCTTAGATTCAAGCACTGGCCACTAATGCAAGAGATACTTTGCCTCAAGGATCCCTTCATAAACACCATCAATGAATATCTACGAGCATTCAGGTGAGGCAACAGCCATCAAGAGTCTCAGATCATGCTGTAAAGCCCACAGAGAAGAAACTACTGCTTAGTTTTCCTTTCTAGTTATCTAATACTCAGTTCTTTCTCTTCCCTATATTTTCTTTAATTTAACTGCCAGCTTGCCTCTGCAATCATCCTCTGCCTCATAAAATCCAAATCAAATATCTCTTGATGCCTACAAGTATGCCCAACTCTCCCCATTCTAAAAAACAAAACCAAAAACCTTTACTTAATCTTACCATTCCCTCAAACTGTTGCTATATATCTTTTATTCTCTTTCACTGCCAGAATCTCAGAAAAACTGTCTATACTTGTTGCTGCTATTTCTTCTTCCCTCATTTACTTACGAACCCCTTGTTATGTCTTCTGAATACATTATCTGGATGAAGCTTCTCTTTCCACTGATCTCTTAATAATTCAATCCAAAGGCCCTTTCCAAGTCCTTGTGCTTCTTGCCTTCTATGAAGCAGTTGACATTATTGGCTGCCCCTTCGACTGCTCTAGTGTTTCATGGCACTGCTCTCTTGTGATTCTCCTCCTTGCCTGACTGCTCTTTCTCAATCACCCTTGGTGGTTCTCATCATCCTATGTCCTGTGCCCTCTTATCTTTTCTCTCTGCACTCTTAGAAATTCTACCATTTTCTATAATTAAACAAACATCTGTCTTAGAAGAACATCCAGATCTACATCTGCAGCTCTCATTTTTTTCCTGAACTGCAGTTCCATGTCAGCGATGGGCTATTGGACAATTACCTCTAGATATCTTAGATATCAATTTTTTATGTTTTTATAACATTTTATTTTTTCCCAATTATATGTCAAGACAAGTTTTAGCATTCAATGTTACAAGATTTTGAGTTCCAAAATTTTCTCCCTCCTTCCCTTGCCTTCTCTCTTCCTAAAATGTTAGACACTTTGATATAGGTTATGTGTATGT
>CM053585.1:486669048-486728104 GCA_028646515.1 Pseudochirops corinnae | reverse complement strand
AGTTCATGACCTTGGATTCATGACTCTTCAATCTCCTTTAGGCTTCTTATATCAAGTTAGTGTCAATCTTATTGATTCTATCTCCCAATATCTTTCATGTCTTTCCTCTTCTACATTCAGATGACTAATACCCTCCATCAGACCTTCATCACTTTCCCCCTGGATTATTGTAATGACATCCTGGTTGGTCTAGTCTCCTGGCTTTCCATCTCTCCCTCTGCTCCAGCTTCCATGCAGCTGCTGAATGATGATCCTAAAGCTTAGGTCCCGTCCTGTCATTCACTCTTTGAAGAAGTGTTAGTGGCTTGCTCTTGTCTGTAGTCTAAAATCAGAACGCCTGTGTTTTTTGAAGTTCTTCACAACTTGTTTTCCACTTTACTTCCTGAGATTTTTACATACTGCGCTCCTGCATGCACTCTAAATTCTGGGCAAATTGGTGACTTTGTTGTTCCTTGTCCATAGCATCCCATTTGCCTTTTCTGTGTCTTTTTCCAAGTTGTGCCTAGTTTCTGGAATGCTCTCTGTCCTCAGCTCTGCCTTATAAAACGTCTAGCTTTCTTCAAGGGTTAACTCAATTGTTACCTATTCCCCCATTTATTCTCCCCTCCCCTTGGAAATGACTTCCTGTTTACATTGCTTATGAAACTCTTTTTGTTCCGCCAGTGAAGGAACTTAGTATAGACTCAGTTATGTGCCAGATTGTTGGTCTCTGGTTTCCTTGTAACCTTCTCTTCCTTGTGTCAGTGTCCACTGACTTCTAGTACTCCAAATGCAACAAC
This sequence comes from Pseudochirops corinnae, assembly GCA_028646515.1. Classification (NCBI taxonomy): domain Eukaryota; kingdom Metazoa; phylum Chordata; class Mammalia; order Diprotodontia; family Pseudocheiridae; genus Pseudochirops; species Pseudochirops corinnae. The sequence goes on along the minus strand of CM053585.1, from coordinate 486,727,325 downwards.
AACAACTACAAAATCAGCTTATCTTCACCTGGAGATAAAAGCACCTTATACAAGTACAGAGAAAAAAATAAACAACATTTAAGTAGAGTAGTAAACCCCTGAGGATAACGATGCCAAGTTGGCCAGGCAACTATGAGTCAGGGGAGAAAGAATGAAAAGGGGGTAACTTTACCATGTTCCAAAGTGTGGTAAGAAGGTGCATTTAGGAAAACAACAAATTCTTTGTAGGTAGATCATTACTTAAGGGGATTAGTGAGCCAGATAAAGCTCCAACTACTAATGCTAATATTCACTTTAATGTAGCAGAGTCCTTCTTTGCCATGGGTTCACTACTGGCATGCATCCACCTGAACTCCAATTCTCTTAGGAGACAATGAATTTCCTTGGAATTCTCTTGCACTGTGTATCTTTCATCTGTCATGATCCTTCAGTCCCTCCTTCCAGTCAGGAAAACTATACTTCTGATCCCTCCCTCTTGTTAATAATGGGATATATATGTGTATATATAATATTATATTATCATATATCAAATCATATAGATATATAGTACTTATTTTTATACATGTATGATTTTCCCCTTAGATAGAATATAAGGTCCTTGAGGGCAGGGAGTGATTAATTTTTTTTCGGTAGTGTACAATTTAGCACAGTGTTTATCATCACATTTGGGGATTTCTTAGCAAAGATACTGGAGTGGCTGTCATTTCCTTCTCCAACCCATTTGAACAGATGAGGGAATTGAGGCAGACAGGGTTAAGTGACTTGCCCAGGGTCCCACAACTTGTAAGTGTCTGAGGTCAGATTTCAACTGAGGAAAATGAGTCTTCCTAACTGTATCCACTGTGCCACCTAGCTGCCCTATGTGTCCCCACTTATCAGCTCCTTAATAAATACTTACTGAATGAATGTATGCATGAATGGTAGTAGCCTGGGGGCATGCACATCTTAAGGACTGTTAAATTTAACCCAACCTCAGTGATCATGGAAATTGCCTCAGAAAGTTGTGTGTAAGGGAGGAGAGAATGTGGTAGGAAGTGGAGTAAGTTACCATTCTAGACTGAATTAAGAGAGCTGTAATATCCTGCAGGGGAGCCATAATAATTCCTCCCAAAGCAAGAACTCATGAAAATTCTTTTTCCTTCCCTAGGACCATAGATTGAAAGTTGGAAGAGAACCAAGAGAGGTCATCTAGGCCATTGTATGGGGCAAGAAAGGGAAACCCAAGAGGTTCCATGCTTATTCAAGGTCTCACAGATAGTAAATAAATGCTTTTGTCATCTTGGAGGAGGTTATTGCACTGCTTAACAGAGTACTTGTGAAGCTTCTTCCTTTCCTTAGTAGTAAGACTATACCCCTAAAAGAAAGCAGTATTGGGGGACCTAGGAAATAGCCCCAAAGAAGCTGAGGAAAATATATAGAGGCACCCACAGACAGCAACTGGGAAAATCCAGATTGCTGGAGTGAGGGGGGGGGGCGGGGAGAAGGGAATAGGGAGTGAGTCTTAGCCAGAAGAGCTCCACCTTTGGGGAATGGAAGAAACTTTGGAGGCTGGTATTGAAATTTTTGGCATCACTGGTTGTTCATTCAAGGGTTTCTGTTTTCATGCCTCAGTAAAACTTTGTTTTTGTAATACTCTAAACTGCTTGCTTACACGTAGAAAGTTGGTGGTGGTGGTGTGATAAGATATTGTCAAGTTTCCTGGATGAGGGCATATTGACCAAGGAAGGTGAGGGATTGAGCCAAAGCAAGTGTACACTTTTGTCCTGAAAATGTTCTATGGCATGGTGGCTAGACTACTGGACTTGGAGTCAGGAAGGGATGGGCTCACATCCTGTATGATGGACTTTGTGACCCCAAACGAGTAACTTCATTTCTCTCAACTCCAGTTTCTTTATTGTAAAATCTCAACGGGAACCTCTCCTCCCTGATTTCCTTTAAGTCCTAACTAAAATCCTATCTCCTACAGGAGCCCTTCCCCATTCCTCTTAACTCTACTGCATTCCCTCTGTTCACTATTTCTTTTGCATCCCATATATACTTTACTTTGTGTATATTTATCTGCTTGTGGTCTCCATTAGACTGCAAACTCCTTTAGGACAAGAACTGTCTTTTGGCTCTTTTCATATCCCCAGTGCTTAGCACCGTGCCTGGCAAACAGTAGGCACTTAATAAATGTTTATTGGATTGGATTGAAGTGAACCTTACTCACAGAGTCATTGTGAGGCTGCAGAATACTTTGTAAAATGTAACTATCCTGTATAATTGTGAGCTAGTATTACATATAGAATAGGCCTGTTTTAATACATAAGAAAGAAAAATCAGAGAATCAAGCTTCTATTGCAGACTATGATACTATCTGTGTAATCATTTCTGGACCTTAATTTCTTCTGGAAAATGAAGGGTTTGGGTAACTTATAGCCATCCCAATCTTGATTCTATAAAATATTCCATATTATTGTACACTTGTTACTATATCATGAGGCAAATCACAGAACCATAAAAATAACTCCATAGAGTTGAAGCCTGCTTTATAACGTGGTCAACTTTAAACACATCGTTTTACATTTTAGTCCAGTATAATAAAGGAGTTCAGCACTACATTATTTTTCCTTTGGCGGGGAAGGGGGCGGGGGGATCCCTGAGATCAGACTAAATGAAATTTTCTATTCCTTAAGATTTAGACTTCTCCCTCATGCCCAGAAGTCACTAGTCTCTGTTTCAGAATTCAGACGTGTTTTGTAACTTTTAATGGCATGTCATTGGTTGTATAGGACAGAGAAATTGACCTACACCAGCCATGCTTTGAAGTTAGTACCAAATGATCATTGATTTCTTATATTAAATTATCAACTATGCTTTAAAATATAAAACTTATGAATAGAAAGGACCTTCAAATTTGTAAATATTTAAAAGTGTAGAGTTGTTCCCATCAAGGAAACAGTACTTAAAATAGAGAGAATTCTCTTAGTGTTCTCTTGAGGTGAAAGCTTGCTTTCTTGCTGTCTAATTATACCAACCCTGGATTTCTATCACTAAATAAAAGGTCCCTATCCATTCTTATGGCCAGAGTTCAACTACCTCTTCCTTTCAGACTCAGTAGATTCTCAGGATGGTAGAATCAGTGGAAAGTTCCCAGCATGGGAGATGGGAGACAATAAGTGAAATAGATCAGAGCTAAATAGGATTTCTCTCTTCTGTGCCTTGATTCCCCCATACTCAGAAAAGTACAGCAAGCCCCCCAAAACATTAAGTGCCCCTAAAATCCCCCAAGGGTAATACAACTCTGTCCAAGGCCTAGAAAATGAAGGCCTATTATAGGAATGGAAATAAAAAGAGAAGCAGTGATCTGTTCTTGTCTTTCCTTTGGTTGGTCAAGGAGCCAGAATAAATCCTTTAATCTCTCCAGTATCACAATGTCCCCATCAAAAACCTGGCAATAATAGTAGTGAGGTATTAGAAATCTTAAATAAAAGTGGCAATGGGGCAGGGAAATAGCAACTATTATCCACATCTGGGCTATGAAAACTGGAGTCAAAGAAATAGCTCAAAATTGGAACTGACTGGCATGTTCTTTGTATGGCCTGTCAGGTATCAGGGATTCAGTAGACTTGAATATCATTTGATAAGCTGCTCCTGAGTGTTTAGTACTGGGAGTGATGGAGAATGGAGGTTGTAGGAGAGAAACAGGGAAAAAAAATACAACAAGACTAAATAAGGTGCTGTCCTGTTTTCAATATTTTTTATAGAAGATGGAGAAACAAATACTTAGTAAAAAAAAAACACACACACAAAGCTACAAAACAGATAAACTCTGAAACAGTTATATCACGACTAGACATTTATCCTAAGAATGTTACAGAAGGGAAAAGGAGGCTCATACAGAAAAGAACATTTGGTTTAGAGTAAAAGGGGAACCAAAGTTTTTGAATCTTGGTTCTGTTACCTCAGGCAACACCCCATGATCTCTTCTGCTCCTTTTTCCTCTGAGACCCTTTTCCAGGCACTAAATCTGCTGATCCCACTTGGAGAGAACTATGGGAACAATTGGACAGCCCCTTCTGCTTCCTTAAGTCCTAGCCTTTCTTTGAGACCTAGGTTGAGTCTCATCACCTCTGGAACATCCCAGGCCATCATGGCCACATGTCCCTTAACTCTTGTCTTCTGTACACCCCATTAGAATGTCTGCTCCTTGAGAACAGGACCTGCGTTTTTGTTGTGGTGATGGTTTGGTTTTGGTTTTCTTTGTATCATCAGTTCTCAGCACCAGGTCTGGCATTTCCTAATTACTTAAATGCTGGTGGTTTACTGACTGACTGACTCACTTGGCATTTAGCTTAGGCTGACTCATCTTTCTAATTACTGTTCATGAACGCTGTGTCCTGTCTCTGCAACTAGAGTATGATTATTTTGAGACAGACACCGAGTTTTCGTCTCTTTGTTTCTTCATTGACTAGCATGGTACCTTTTCACATTGGATCTGTTAGTAAGTGCTGATTGAATTGGGCTGAATATTTATTGTTTCTAATAGCTTCCCTGTTCAGTGCTAGGTACTCTTAGAATACAGGAAAAGAAAAGATGTGGTCTCTTTCCTTGAGCAACCGGTAGTCTCTTCGGGGGAGCCATGGCAGACATTGGAGAACAGCACCAGGCAGGAAATCCTTCAGTGCCAAAACATGTAGTTTAGACTGCTGTTAACCTTCCTGTTTCTTTGTCTTAGAGTAGAACTACCTTTTGAAAAAATCTCAAAACCACATTCAACCTAGTACCAGGGCACTTGGTCTTTTAATCTCATACCATTGGCATAGAAGTGAACACTGTAGTATATTAAACAGTAGCTATCAGGAAAATGGCAATCTCTCAGATGTTCCCCTTACATCTGCTCACCAGGAAAACCTAGGTCATCAGGGAACTCAGCACAGAACAATGGAGAACTAGTCCTCAGAAAAATCAGGAAGTCCATGAAGTTTTTCCTTAGTACCCCACTTTTTTTTCATTTGACACAATTCAACAAATATTTATTAAGCACCTACTATGTGACCAAAATTTAAACACACACACGCACACCAACAACTTAGTCATTATCCTTAAGAAGCTTACATTTCTTTCTCCCACGTGCAAAGCTTGCCTTTGGGAAAGCTCTAATACCTAGCATTTCCCCCCTGGAGTGTATCAAAGTCCCTTTGTCATCCCCTTCTCCCAGGAATATTTGCCTCAATTCTCAGCCTGGTTTTCCTTCATCTCCTTTTATCCCAGAAAGTGTAACATCTCACTGTGGGCCAATCGCCCTTCAGCCAGTCTCTCCTTTCTATTAAAGCCTCACACTAATGAATAGCCAGGCTTAGGGTAGAAGGATTAAAAAGGTAGATTTACTGCTGCTGCTAATTATCAAAACAAGGGATTAAGCAACCCATCCATCTATTTTAGCATTTTAAAAATGTCTAATCACCAGAGCCATTGTGTGTTCTGCAGAAAAAGACGAAATGAAAACGTTTCAGAGCAGGTGGGCAAGAGAAGGGTCCTTTGTAGCCATGCAGTTCTGTTCTCATACAGGCAGGCATAACATCCACCTACAAACTGGGAAAATTAAGGTTCTGCATTTTTGGGAGACCTGCAGCGCTGAGCTCTAGTTCCTAATAGGCAATGGCGCCATCCAGTGTTGACTCACCCAAATTTCAGTCAGTGCTCCCAGAATGGTGCCTGTGCCTTACAGATGGCATGGCTAAGCAATTGAACCACATAAATGGTAACTCACACGGGTACGACTGGAGGCAGGAAGAGTAAGAAGAAGAGGGGAGGAGAGGAGAGGAGATGCAGGTGTCAGAGTCTTGAGAAGGAAACGGAGACTAAACCCAGGGGAAGCGTGGCCACTGAAATGATGAAGTTTCATCAGAGAACTCTGACTACAAACAGAAGTGTGTGTTACAGTGTTTCCAGAATTTCTTAATACATTCTTCCATTTTGTTACAAAATCAACCTGCACAGTTTCATGACTCCTCAACTAGGCTTTTCTCCCAGTAGAAACAAACTGATTCTTGAGTGTCCTGACTGTTAAGAGTACTAGTTCACTTTCACAGACCGCCCTCACGCTTACAAAGGACTTTCCTCTCAGGGACTTTATAAAGCAGATAGTGTAGAAATTATTGTGCCCATTTTATAGATAAGGAAACTGAGGCTCAGAGAGTTTGAGTGACATAAAAGGTAGTGTTAGACTTGGAGTCAAAGAGTCTTACATCTAAATCTCCTTTCTTTGCATGACTATGCTTGCATAATTTGTGTCAAATTGCTTGTCTTCTAGGTAAGGAGGGAAGCGTAGGGAAGGAGAGCATGTGGAACTCAAAATTTGAAAACAAAAAAGAATGTTTAAATTGCTTTTACATGTAATTAGGAAAAAATTAAAAATCAAATTTAAAAAATACTTCCTGGGGTGGCTAGGTGGTACAATGAATAAAGCACCTGCCCTGGAATCAGGAGGACCTGAGTTCAAATCCAGTCTCAGACACTTAACACAAAACTAGCTATGTGACCTTGGGCAAATCACTTAACCCCGATTGCCCTGCCTTCCCCCTCCAAAAAAGAAAAAAAAAAAAACTTCCTTTCTGACATTGAATACCTGTGTTACCAGGGGAAAATTATGTAACCACTCTGTGCCTCAGTTTGCTCTACTATAAGATAGAGATAATTATATCTTAGAGTGCTGTTATAATCATCGCATCGGTAATGTATATAAGATGCTTTGTGAACTTTAAAGCTCTGTATAAATGTGAGCTTTCATTGTAATGATCTTTATTCTTTACAATTTGTTGTCATGTAACTAGCAAATATACAAGCTGGGGGTCTAATCTGACAAAGTCTGACATTTTATTATATTTTTTCAGTATAGATTGTGTTTTTTTGCCTGAATACATTAAATAAATGATAAAAATATATCCCTTGGAATAATTCTAAGATGAAGTAAAAAGTCAAATGCCTAGATCAAGATGGAGAAATTTAGATAGGAATTTTTTTTTAAAAACCCACAAAAAAATAAAAAGAAAAACAAAATAAGAAGAAGAATAAGAATTGGATTATATATGAAGAAGACAGATAGGAAGGGTTTGAAATTTCCAAGAGGGTGGACAAGGGATATAATATTTCTAAAACCAACCATTTACAATATATTGTCTAAAAAAAAATAGCAAGTCAAGCATGCAGTGGGTTGCCCGGATGAGGCTAAGTTCATGATATACTGTGGGAACCACATCCACTCAAAACCAGAGTTCAGCAGTCTCCTCCAATAGTTTTATATTTATCAGTCAGTCAAAGGATAGATTTAATTCAGAGTGAGGGCACTAAATATAGTAGCATAATAAGAAAATTAGAGGTGGGGAAAATTTTCCCCATAGACCTGGGATATACTCTCTCACAAATACACCATCAATGGGAAGCGTAGGGAATGCACATGGAGAGATATGTATATGGGGAGTACATTTCTCACGTAGAAGGGTTCTATCTTTCTCTGATACTGCAGGGCTACCAGTGTCTTCTGGGGATGACACCAAACTGCTTTCACCAGGAGGCTTACCCTCTACTGCTCTCATATAGCTTGTAGTTTCTATAGGACACATACTCTGCTGGCCTTTGTTGCTGCTGATTCTGTGTGTCTGCTCCTCAGGTCGAGACAAGGAGTGCTAAGCCTCATTCCATTGGGCAGATGGCCACTGGGCACTTACTATAGAACAGAGATGTCACTCACTTGGCCCTGCCCTAACTAGACAAAATTTGGCTCAGATTGAACAAAAATATTTAACAAAATAAATAAAAATACAAGAGAACATAGATCATGTTAACATGGAGTTCGCTAAATCCACATGCGACCCTCAGAGATTCTTATGAACAATTTAGTGACTCCTTTTCTATTCGCGTTTGACAACACTGGCAGAAAGCTTCTCTCAAGTTCTGCCTTCTGGAGTAAGGTGGAGAGCTATCTCTTCCTAGAAGGAGTAGACGCAGCCCTTACTCTTTAATTTTAAGACCCATAGAATTTCTTGGTATAGTTCTTTTAGCGGGGGAGAAAAGAAAGAAGTCTTGATATGCCAATCATTGGCCTATTGAGAAAAAAAAATTCTTCCAATTTTTCCCCTCTCACTTAACAGGTCTCCATTTTCTTTGGACCTTTTGTGGGATGTGTTTCCTTTCCAGGAGGAAATGTTTTTCCTTGGGTACCAAGTCTTTGGGAACATAAAACCAAAGGTGCTCTGCTGAACTAGTACCTTTGGACTTAAAAATGCATAGTGGCCCCTCAATATTTCCTGGTCCCCCGTGGGTAGGGCTCTTTCAGAGGCTCTAGTTTAACCTAGGTTTAGAAATTCCTTGCGGGTGACTGTTTAACTTTCATTGGCCAAACTCTATCTAGTCATTATCTATTCAGATGCTCTCCTCCCATTAAAACAGCAAAGGCTCTTAGGATTTTGGTCCCCATGGTTTCTTAACTCCCAAACTCTTTTGTTTTCCCATGGAAATAAATAGGAGGGGGAAAAGTCATAGGAAAAGCTAAGCACAGGAGCAAGGTCATTATTTTCCCCAGACCAAACTGCATTCCTTTCTTTATTATGTGTGTGTGGCCATAAATAAGAATGCTTTGCGTGCCCCTATATGGCTCGTGACCAGCTTATCCTCCAGTTTCCTCCCCCACACGTCACTGAAGAGTTTGTTGTTCTTAAAAATGTGAAGAGAAGCACTGGGAGATGTGTGAGCATACAACTTGTATAAAAATTTAGCATATTATGCAGTTTGTACAGTTAAAGGAGTGAATAGCAAACCACATAAATGCAATACCTAATACACGGAAGTCACAATAAAACTGCATACAGCTGCCCACGAAATACACAGAAGTTACAGTGCTTTGCACATAATGTCATCACAGTGCGGACTTTGCCGACATAAAAATAAAAAAAAGAGGGTTGGGTCATACAAGGCATTAGGGCAGCTAAATGGCTCAGCAGATAGAGAGCTGGGCCTAGAGTCATGAAGACCTGAGTTCAAATATGGCCTCAGACGTTTACTGGCTGTGTGACCCAGGGCAAGTCACTTAACCCTGTTTGCTTCAGTTTCTTCATCTGTATGTATGGTCCACAGAGTCATGAAGAGTCAGACACAACTGAACAACAGCAGCAGTACAAGGCATATAGCATGCATACCATAGCTGCATAAATTGCCAAATGTACAGGTTACATATAAAAACACAGCACATGCGCACATAGCCATAGTATATATTTAACATTGCATATTAGAATGTATAACAAAGATGTGAATTGATAATATATGCATGACATTCCATTCTAGTATACATGTTAGCTTATATCAAATACTTGTGTGTGTGTGTGTGTGTGTGTGTGTTTGTATATAAAGATGAAGCCAATCATTTTTGTAGGGCAGCTAGATGGCACAATGGATAGAGAGCCAGGCCTGGAGTTAGGAAGACTTTTCTTCCCGAGTTCAAATCCAGCTTCAGACACTTACTGACTGTGTAAAGCAGTGGTTCTCAACCTTCCTAATGCCGCGACCCTTTAGTACAGTTCCTCATGTTGTGGTGACCCCCAACCATAAAATTATTTTCGTTGCTACTTCATCACTGTAATTTTGCTACTTTTATGAATCATAATGTAAATATCTGATATGCAGAATGTATTTTCATTGTTACAAATTGAACATAGCCCACAGGTTGAGAACCGCTGATGTAAAGTCACTTAGCACTGTTTGCCTCAGTTTCATCATCTGTAAAATGAGCTGGAGAAGGAAATGGCAAACCATTCCAGTATCTTTGCCAAGAAAACACTAAATGGAGTCACAAAGAGCTGGACACAATTGAAACAACTGAACAATGACAGCAACGAAATAACTTTAGCCACAGAACATTGATTAGCAAAATGGGCCATATACAACACGTGTCACTAGTTCCATGAACTGCGCCCAGAAGGCAAGAGGCTCGTAAATATTTGGAGGATGGTGGTAAGTGTAGCGTATGTGACAGGATGGAGTTTGAGATAAGACTAGAAGGTAGAGCAGCTACAAACTGTGGACAGCTGGCTTTTCAGATTCAGAAGGTAGGGGCAGTTCAACCAGTCCCTGAAACTATGTAGAGTAAATCTAAAGCCTTTTCAACATGACCATCTTCGAGCTGCAAAATAAAGGTCCTTGCATTACCTGCCTCACAAAGGCTTTATATATACAAAGAACAATTTCTAGTTATTTCTGCCACTAGTGTAAATGATAGAGAATTTCACTTGGGCAGCAACCAGGAGGCAAAGAAGGGAGCCCTGAGGTACCACAGAGTATTGAAGCTGATAAGGGAGAAGAAAATACCTCTCTGGTGAGACTTTGGGGATCCGGCCTTAGCAGGCCTGATAAGATGAGACCTTAGTAAACTCTGAATTTTCCACCCTAGGCCAAAAGCCCAACTAGTCTACCCTAGTTACTGCTAGCTAGTTATTAATAATAACACCCCCAACAATAATGGTGATAGAAGTTAATGAATAATCATGTGAGTTATTAGTACTGCCTCACAAAGTTGTTGTGAGGAAAGTAGTTTGTAAATCATAACATTATATAAATTGTTTCTTGTGTTCTTATCCCACAACATTGGAAGGATCAGAGAAACCTGACCCACTGACCATGGCACAGTCATTTTTTCCTTTCAGATCTCTTGGTTCTGATCACTTTGCCAGAGTGCCCTTGCTACCATAAGGCAGTAGATGTGTATCAAGTAAATGATAAGGGTGCTTGTTAGTTAAGTGCATTTTCCAAGGAGGAAGGTCCCCCCTAACAGAAAGAATGCTCTAGGTTTCTTCTCTGGCTCTTCCCCACCCGGTGCCTGACACGCTCTCCATCCTCACCTCTCTGTCTTAGCTTTCCTGACTTTCTTCAAATCTCAGCTAAAATTCTCCCAATTCCTATTAATTCTAGCTTCTTGCCTCTCTTGATGATCTCCAGTTTATTCTGTAGATAGCTTTGCGTGTCATCTTCCCCACTGGACTGTGAGCTCCTAGAGAGCATGGACTGTCTTTGTCTTTTTTTTGTATCTCCAGTGCGTAGCAGAGCCTGGCATATAATAGGTGATTAATAATGAAAGGTGACTGACTGACTACAGAGAGGTTGTGATTAGTGCAAATAATGAGTCCCTCTGAAGTGGTTGTATTAAATTAAATCTACACTGCATATTTCCCTCGGACTAGAACCAATGACCATATTTCACATAATTATAACTTCTAATAGTGTAAATTTGAATACATGTGACCATTCCATTAATGGTCACATAATCACTGATCAGGATCTGACTACGCAATCTACCTCTGTCCTTGGCTGGGTCATTTCTACATTTTTAGTCCCAGACACACTCAATTTCAGGGGCCTCATGCCCAAAATCTAGGAGTCTAAATACCTCCTAAGGGTTAGGAATGAAAGGTCAACATGAGGTGGCCATGCTGACACCAAAAAAAGACAATGAATCTTAGACATCAGTGATAACTTATGGTGTCAAAAGTAATGAAGGTTGGGGGCAGCTACGTGGTACAGTGAATAGAGCACCAGCCCTGGAGTCAGGAGGACCTGAGTTCAAATCTGGCCTCAGACACTTAACACTTATTAGCTGTGTGACCTTGGGCAAGTCACTTAACTCAGATTGCCCTGCCTTTCCCCCTCCAAAAAGAAAAAAAAACAGTAATGAAAGCAATAATCTCACTGAGGGCATTAGACCACATCTGCAGGATTTTACTCAGGCCTGGGTGTCCCATTTTAGGAGTAACATTCACAAACTGGTGCATATTCAAAGGTCTGAAAATCATGTGTTCTGAGAAATTGTTGAGAGAACTATGTTGAGCTTGGGAAAGGAAAGATGGGGAGGGAGCAACAGCAGAAGAAGATTTATAGCTGTCTGCAGGTATTTGAAAGATCACTACCAAGACTAAACTCCCAGTCTGATGTTTAAGGTTGTCCACAATCAACGCTCCCACTTTCCATTGTCCTTGGGGGTCAGGAAGACCTGGGGTGAAATTCCACTTCAAATACTCACTCCTTCTCTGAGTCTGGGCAAATCTGTTCATCAATCTCTATCCCAGTCTCTTCATCAATAAAATGAGAAAATCATATCTGTAGTATTTACCTCATAGGGAAATTATGAGAATCAAAGGAGGTATATATGTACTTTTGAAATCCTTGAACTATTATATAAATGTAAAACAGACCCAGGGACCTTTTGTAACTTGCTCAAGGCCACACTGTTAACTGGTGACCTGGATCCCCTTTGAGCAGCCTAACACCATGTCTATTCTCAAATTCAAGGCTCGGGGTTGCTATTGTTTGTTATTAAAACGAAATACTATCTAGCCTTCCCAGCTCCTTTGACTCTGGAGTCATACTGCATAGTGGTGTGACTAGAGGGAGATGAATTGGGAGCTTTTGATGGCATACAAGCAGCTGTGAGTTTGCTCCAAGAGAAATCCAAATTAGACCTCCCAGCCTCTGGGTCGCTCATCCTGGGATGTGACTATGGGAAATCCAGCAGGTGGGCTCCCTCCTCCCAGAGCTGGGGCTGCCTGGGAGGTAGCAAGTGTTCAGTGGGAGTTTCTGTGTCCCCTGCAGGTGCTACACTTTCCCCTCTAGCCCTGTGAAACAAGTCAAGCAGATGTGTGCTGTTAATAGTCACCCCATGCCAAAATGATTACTGAGACACAGAAGGAAAGGGTGTGCAGTCAAAGCTGACTCGGTCATAAGGAAATTGAAAAGGTAAAGGCACATTATCCACTCCAGCTCCCCCTCATCCCCCAGTACCCCACAAACACACACACACACACACACACACACACACACACACACACACTTCCTGCCACACAGATGTACACCGAGTATATAGTTCAATGTTTTCTCTTGTCCTGATCAAAGAGAGGACTAACTGGGTTGATGGAAGTGGTATGTTTTAATGTCTACATTGGCAGCATCCTAACAATAATAGCTAGCTTTTATTTAGCATTTTAAGTACACAGAGAGATTTCCATGTTATCTCTTTCATCCTCATTCTGCAGATTAGGAAATGGGCTGAAAGAAGCTAAGTGACCTGTCTAGGGTTACACAGTTAGTAAGTGTCTGAGACAGGATTCAAAATCAGGTCTTCTGACTCCAGGTTGACTATTTCTCGCTTCACTTAAATGCCTTATTTAAAATGTGGCATGTACTTGAAGTATACAGAGATGTAGGCATACATCTGGTTAGAGCATTGTGCTGGGGGGGTCGAATGTATATGATCAGAAGCATTGATCCATTCTGTATGTAATCATCTGTTAAAGCATAACCTTATAGATTCAGAGCTGGAATCTTTTCTTTTCCAACCCTCTCTTTTTGCAGATCATAAAACTGGGGTACAAATAGGTTAAATGATTTGCCCAAGAAACTAGGAAAGAACAGAACCTGCATTAGAACTCAGGGAAGACTTCTGGGTGTGGAAGAGGAAGGAGGAAGAAGCGAAGAGGGCAGGGAAGATAGGGGAAAGGTGGGGGGGAGGATAGGGGGAAGGGGCTATCCCTGGAGCCAGGGAAGAATTGGGTTTGAAGCCTCTTTTCCACACTTGTTAGCTAGATAACCCTCAGATTATTCTCTGTGAGCATCAATGTCCTTCTCTACAAAATGGTCATAATGTTACATGTCATAGTAGAGTGGGAACAGGCTCTAGATTTGAAGGTAGAGCACTTGGGTTTGAATTCCAGCTCTGAAACTTCCTACTTGGTTGACTTTGAGCAAGTCATGACTTAACCTCTGTGGATCTCAGTTTTCTCACTTGTCAAAGGACAACCTTGGACCTTGGTCCAAAGTCATACAGGTCTAAAGTCACAAAGGTAATTAGCATTTCCTCTTTCTTTGTACGGAATAAGCTGGAGAGTTATAGCATTCCTTCCTTCTCCAAGTCTATGATTCTACAATCCTAGATTATTGTTCATTCATCTCCATTGTGTCTAATTCTTCATGACCTCATTTGGGGTTTTCTTAGCAAAGATCCTGGAGTGATTTGCCATTTCATTCTCCACTTCATTTTATAAGTAATTTGAGGGAAAAAGTGTTAAGTGACTTGCCCAGGATCACTAACTTGTAAATGTCAAAGGTCAAATTCAAACTCAGGAAGAAGTCTTCCTGACTTCAGGCCCAGTGCCCTATCTATTGTGCCACCTAGCTACCCACTCTACAATACTGATACCTTCTACTAAATATTATTTTTACATATTAACAAATATAAAACACTTTGCAAACCTTAAAGTGCAGAATGAGTATCAATTAGTATTACTTTTGTGTTTAATATTACAAAGATAAATAAGATTTGGTCACTGCCTTCAAGGAACTTGATGATCTATGAGCATCAATGAGAAATGCCAAAATCAAATGTAAATGTATAGAAGGCACAGGATGTCAGATGAAGAGGAGATCACTCAGACTGAGGGGACCAGGCAGGGGTTCATGGAGGAAGGAACACCTGAATGGGATATTAGAAGAGTTGATAGAATGTCAGGAAGCAGAAAACGGGGAAGAAGTTCCTTCAGAAACAGACAGCAGCATGCTCAGAATCAAGGAGACAGGAAGCTGTGAATACAGGAGGGAGTCCATTTTGCCTAGATCACAGAGTATACAATGTGGAATCATGTTAGGTAAGAGTATAAAAGTAAATTATCATTAGATTATGGAAGGCCTTCAGGGTTAGATAAAGAGCTTAAACTTTATTCAGTAGAAAATGGAAAAGCATTGAAAGCCTTTGAAGAGGGGAGAGAAGTGATCAGTTATACATTAGGAATATTAATCTAAAAGCCATAAGATAGAATAGCTTTGCCCCTTTTTTAAGGCCTAATCCAGCAAGCTGTTTCAGAAATGGGTGCCCTTGGTTCAAGGGTGGATCAGGACACAACATGTAAATAGATCAACCTGAATCCACCCCTGACACAGGGGGAACAGCTACAAATGCTCTATTGATAATATTGTTGAATACACAATGGAATTTCAGACCTTAAAACCCTAAAAACATCTCAACATGCCAAAGGATATGAAATTTTCATTACTAAAGTTCCTCTTTTAAGCCAAGATAGATTACTTCAATGAAGGGCAGCATGGCATAGAGACAGCTTCAGAGTCAGCAAAATTTAGGTTCAAGTCCTACCCTTGAACCATTGATTCAATGACCATGGGCAAGTCATTTAACCTTGTTTCTCTCCTCTCCTCTCTTCTTCTTTTGACAATGGGGGTTGAGTGACACATCCAAGATTACATAGCTACTAAGCATCTAAAACTGAATTTGAACTTAGGTCCTCTTGACTCCAGGGAATGTGCTCTATCCTGCGTACCACCTAGCTGCCCCTGAGGTCATGTAATCTTTTAGACTTTCTCTAAGATATTTGAGTTGCCAATCGGCAGTCGTAGAAGAAATTTCTAGTCCAGGAGCTCCTCACACTGATGGATGGATCAATGGATGGATGGATGGAGAGAGGGATGGATGGAGGGAGGGAGGAAGAGAGGGAGGAATGAAAGGAAGGAAGGAAGAATGGGAGGGAGAGAAGGAGGGAGGGAGGGGGAGGAGGAAGGGAAAGCAGGGAGGATGTAAAGGAAAGGAGTGAAGGAAGTAAGTCATATCTCAAAATGCTCCTGTTAAAATGTGCATATGTTGTCTGGGATTGGGCAACACAGTATCCTGGCTTTGTTCATTAAATGAGCTAGCTCTTACTTAGGAATGCAGAGGAGAAAGAGATCAAAAAAAAAAAAAAAACAAACAAACAAACCAGGTTAGTTTTGATGGAGAACAAGGAGTCAGCAGTAAACCTGTGGGACTATCCAAGAAGAGCAGGTTTCTGTGGGACTTCTCAGCATGGCAGGGTCATGGACAGAAATCACTGAGTGCCTTTGCAGATAGGGCATAAAAGCACTATGTGGGGCATATTGACAGATCACTTTGTGGGGCCCTAATGCCAAATTCTTCCTGCTTCACCTTTTTGCCTATAACTTGTTCTTTTTCCCTATTCCCAAGGCACTACCACTCTGGGGCACAAGCAGAGGAATACCCATAAAGAAAGAAAGAAAAAACAAAACACCCAGCATTTTAGATGAAGCAGATATCTAAAAGAGAAGGAATAATGGTGTTTGAGGGTAGCTAGGAGGATGTGGGGACCCAACAGTGACTTAATCTCCCCAACATTACAGCAGGCACAAGTGCTAAATATCAGTGAGACTCTTGGCACTCATTTACCTGTTAAGAAATTGGGGGATGGGGAAAGTGATCTGATTTTAGATCCTGGGTTAAGAAAGTCCTGTACTCTTCAGAATTGAGAAGTAAAAGACAAGATATGGACACCACAACACAAACATCCCTCATTTCAACTCCTAAAGTCTACCCAAATGCCTTGATTAGGCTGATCACAAAGGATAGAGTCATTCAGCCTCGAAATCTCTAGAAACAGACAGAAAATTTTTACAACTTAGGAGAAAGGAAAATATTCCATGGTTAAGCAACCAGATAAATCCTATACTTACTAAAAGCAAGGCCAGCCAACGAGAACAGAAAAAATTTGCAATTTGTAAATACAGCAGAACTTTAAAATGCAGATTAATTGAAGCAATGTCAATCTTTTCAGAAATAAAGATAGGTACTGAGACAGGCATGAGGAACACCAGTCAGCATTGATAAAATTCAAAGGAGTTGAGACCTTCTGAGGCCATTCTTATAAAAGTCATGAAAGAAGGAGGGACCTAACTACAATGGCAAGCAGGCATTCACATTTACGTCTTACCCCTAGAAGTACAACAACCCCATCAGATAGATAACAGGCATTAATGATGCTGGATGCCTTTGAAATATATTTTACCACTGTGGAAACTGAGGCTCAGAGAATTTTAAGTGGCCTGAACACAGAGCTGTTAAGTATCAAAAGTGACATTTGAATGTATGTTTTCCGGATTCCAAGTCCATCATGCTATTCATGACTAAATCATATGGTCTCTACCTGATCATTTTAGTATTTGTAGGAGTTTTAAAAATGAGATTCCCATTCTCTGTAATAATGACATTCTATTTTTTTAAAAAGAGTAATGTATTTTCAGAGTTAGAAGGGACCTCTGAGGCCATCTTGTCCAACTTGCATATGAATGGTAATCTCATCTATAACATACCCAACAAATTATTATCTAATTGAAGACTTCCATTGAAGGAGAACCCATTGCTTTCTGAGGCCTCTCATCTACTTTTGTACAGCTCTCATTGTTAGGAAGTTGTTGGATTTTTCCCTGATCCCAACTTACATCGCCCTTTTTTGTAATTTTCACTTATTTCTCAGGCCCAGATGGTCATCCCTCATCTTAAGACTGTATATTTAGAGCAGGATTTTTAGAGATCATTTTGCTCAGTCACCTCATTTTACAACTGAAGAAGCTACAACCAAGGCAGATTATTTGACTTGACCCAGAAATTACCAATAGAAAGTTGTGGGCCTGAAAATCAAATTCAAGTCCTTCAACTAACTCCAAATCCAGAGCCCTTCGCTCTGCATCATTCTATGATGACCATCTTTTCTCCAGGCCAAACACCAGCTCATGAGATCAAAAATCTAGATCTGGAGGGGACCTCAGAGACCATTTAGCCTAACCCCCTCTCTTAATCGATAAGGAAATTGAGGTGGAGGTGGGGTCAAAGTGGTATTCTATGTCATCCAGATCATGAGGGCACCCAATTCCTTCTTAGAGCATGAGCTGAAGCCTCTTCATCATTCTAGTTGCCTTGGTCTGGAAGATCTCTAGCTTACCAGTGTTCTTCCTGCCATGTGGTACCAGAAACTAAAATTAAAATAAAAAATTCAAATTTAATTATATGCAGCTGTCAAATCGAAACATACTGCTTGTCTTATAAAGGCACTTTCTTAATGAGCCATTTTTATACCTCATATGAGGAACTGGTTCCAGTCTTCCTCTTGAGTGATGGAGCAGGTGGAACAGAGTTATATCCCTTTGGTGTATCCCAAGAAAGCAAAGACGACAGGGTTTCTTGCCCCTATAAAGTCATTAGAAGCAGTCAATTTTCAGCCAGAAAAATAGTAGAATATTTACTTCTACTTTGCAAGTTACCCAGAAACCTTTGATTTCTTAGAATTAAGGCTTCTAAACCTTTCAGCTATAAGTTTCAGATATCATAACTTTTACCAAAAAGGTAACAGCCCCAGCAGGTCTGCATTTGAGCAAGAAGCCAGAAAAACAAATGGGGACAGGAAAGGGAAGTGGATTCATTTAGCATTTCAAAGTGGGGATCAGACTTTTATAAAGGAAAGGTTTTGATGGTGGGGCATGTGAGAAGGAGAGACAGACTGATGGACAGAGACTAACCATGAAATGACGTCATGTACTGAAATGACAAGATGGTAACCTAGAAACAAAAATATTTTTTCAAAGTATTATGTGGGGTCACAGCTGGTCTGTTCTCAGCCTCTAGAGACTTTGGGGCCTGTAGTGACTTCACTTAGCCGAAAATCTGCACTGCAGGTATCTCCTCTGCGTGTAATTACTTCAAGATCTATAGGTAAGATTTTTCAGTGCTTAAATAAGTACTCTATGAAGGCTTCTCCAAGAGTGCCTCCAGAGCCAGAACAAACTTTGGTTCCATTGATTTGATGATGCAATTCACCCTAGGGGCTCTAGACAGCAGTATCTAATAAATGCTGAAAAGGTTACGTGACTTTTTTGCCCTCTTGTTTTTCTTAGTCTTTTGCTCAAGCTTCATTTGGATTTTGATCTTATTTTATAAAGAAGAGGGAGGATTTTCCTGGTTGTGTAACATGCCTCTTCCCCTTGGACTTTTTCTGAAAATTCCCATCTTGGAAAGCTTGAGTAGGGGGAAAAAACAGTTTCTCCTGCTGCTGTTAGCAAAAGTATTTAGGGGTCTCTGCAGCTTACGTGGAAAGGTAATTATTAAGCACTATTCTCACTTGATTAAAATGACAGGACCTGAGGATCAAATATGGAAGATCAGGTCAGATGGGGTGTATTATCCAAATATTCTTAATATTTGTAGCACAAGAATCCACCTCCAGTCTAAGATTTAACGAACACTCATTGCCAACTCTGCCATCAGATTCTGGTTAAATGATAGATGGAGACAATACTAATTCCCTTTGCATTCTCAGTTTGGTACCCTACCACTCCATAGTCACTTAGTAGCCATTAAAAGCTGTACCACCCAAGGGGAATGCATGAGTGAAGTATTAATTAAGTGCTTCCTGTTTGCAAAGCATTTTGCCAAGTGCCAGGAATACAAACAGAAAAATAAGATAGTTCCAACTCTCAAGGAGCTCAGAATCTAAGGGAGAGACAATATATATGAAAGGATTCAACTATAAGACAGATGGAAAGGTCTTAACAATTTTTAAGGTTTGAAGTCAATAGTAATTTTCTTCTTTAATAATTCAAAAATAAGTGAATATAGCCACACAGAGCAGGGACTGATAATTCATTAGTAAACTTTGACCCTGGAACAGTCAAAACTAGGGTAGGACAGTTAGGACTTTCTCCCAAATGGATATTTTAGAGAGTGCTAACAGTTCCTTCCTGGGAATGCTCCTCTTTCTGCCATATTGACCTTATCCACCAGCACCCTTGCTCCCCATCCTGACCCACCTGCTTAGCAAGGGGATTCTTTCTCAATAGGATTGAAATCTTAAGTTCTCTGTAGATGTGCTTGGACCTAGGTCATACCCCAAATGAGTATACAGCTCCTAATTACCCTGTCCCCTTGCTAAGGTGAAAATTTTGCTAGTTATATTTGTGCCCTAGACTTAAAAAGGCAAGTTTTACTTTCTTTACTCCTCAGCCCCAGGATGGGCAGAAGTTTTTACTTTGTCGTTAGAATATCCTGGAATCTCACAAGGTAGGTAGTCACCTTGTTGGTTTTTTCCAACTATAGTTGTCTAGCCTTTCCCGACTACCATTCCTTCTTATAGCTCCCAACCAGGCCCAGGTGTTGTTCACTCATTTTCATCATGTCTGGTTCTTCGTTGTTTTTAAAGATACTGGAATGACTTGCTATGTCCTTCTCCAGCTCATTTTAAAGATAAGGAAACTGGAGCAAACAGGGTTAAATGACTTGCCCAAAGTCACACAGTCCTGACTTCAGTCCCAACCCTCTATCCACTGTGCCACCTAGTTGCCCAACCACCAACCCAGACCAGGCCACAAAGCACCTGAAGGTACATGAGAAGATGGAATAACAGGATTCCATCAAGTCAACCTATCTTCAGTTGAGATTCAAGGAAGAAAATCGCCGTTCTTTTTCCTATCACCTTAGCCCTTCCTAACTGAGTATAACATCTGGCACATAATATTATTGACTGACTGTTAACTGACTTCATTTTCCAGTTGTTCATTGAAAGGATGAAGAATCCCTTGAGTTTTCTTTGAAATGACCTATTCAAAATTCCAGTGAACTTGGAAATGTATTGTTATCCCATAATTTCTCTTCATATATTGTTCTGTTTGCCTTTTGCGTCACAACTCCAAACATCATTCTTGATGAGAATGCCAGATTTACCCCTTGTTCCAATTCCCATTAAGCCATTGCAAGGAGCTCCAAATATTAAAGATACTAGGATATGAGATGGTCAAGTGATGACCCTCCTTCCTTTCTATTATATACTAATGCTTGCTGAAGTGACTGCCATGACAGGGTGAAATTAGTGGACAGAAAGAAGTTTGTGCTCTGAAGTTTCAAATAAAGGTCAAGGAAGAGAATTCCAATTTCCATTTTCAAGACAAAATTATTTAACCAGGTAGATGAGGGAGAGACAGAGACAGAGACAGACAGAGAGAGATAGAGAGACAGAGACAGAGAGACAGAGATCCCTTCCCTAATATTTTTTATCCTTTTTTTTCTTTCTTTTGGCATCTGTCTCTTTGACTGAAGCCCATTTCCTTCACTTACCTGCTGAATCAAACAATGAATAAGCATTTATTAAACAGTTTAGCTAAGCCAACTACTATAAGGAGATACATTTAACTTAGTGCACCTAACTTTCCAAATCACTCCTAGGAAAAATTCTTTTCACATGTAGCGTATCTCTTGAGGAGAGGGAAGGGGCTCTGTTTTAATACTAAGTCATATTTCTATGACATTTAAAGCTTTATAGAATATTTTGTTCCTCCAGTCCCCCTTGAGTAGGTAATTCCAGCTTTATTATTCCTATTTTACAGAAGAGGAAACAAACTGAGAAAGGTTATGTGACTTGCCTTTGTTCATTCACACAGCTGGTTAGTGTTGGAGCTAGAATTGGAATCCAGCTCAACCTGACTCCAGCTGGACCACTCTTGCCTCTCAGAATACTGAGTCAGATGGACAATAGATTGGACCCAATATAAAAATTCCTGTACCAGTGGAACTTCTGGCATCCTGACCTCACATCTTTGAATATCTTTCAGAAGCTTTGAAGCTTTTAAACCATCTCCTCTTCTTTCCCACCCTTCACCCCAATGGGAAATCTTGAAGGAGACGACTCTTCTGTCTCAGGTTCCCTTGCTCCATTGCAGGTCTTAGCATGATATGTATTTAGTGAGAATACCAGTATTATTCACTGCTTACTAGGCAGGTATTGGGTATTGTGGTCCTTGTTAAAGGCAGCAAATTAGATATTCCCTGCCCTGGGGCCCATCCCAGAAGAGTAAGAAATAGTCTTGATTCTAAGGCTCCAGAAGAGTCCCTCCTGGTCTCAGACTGTTTTATTGGATTATACCATATTTAGGTGGCTTTTCAAAAACATGTTTATTTAAATAAAACAGTTAAAGAGCATTAACACCGTAATATAAATGCAAGGCACGTAGACAAAAAGCCTGGAAACTCAGAGTTGAAAGCTAGTGCTGTCTTAGGTATTTATTCTGATTATTATTATTAATTCAGCACTTCCAGCAGAGTTTGTAGAGGAAAGGAAATTAAAGCCCAGTTCCCCGCCTCAGGCATTGTGATCCAGGATGCACTCAAAGCATGCCACCTGACAAAATGCTCCACTCCATCTGTCAATGCGTGTTTATTGAGTACCTACTATGTGTCTAGCAAAGTGCAGCATGGAATAGAAAGTAAGTTGAAAAATCAACAGGCAAATGACCTTGAATTTCGGTCTGTCTGGTAGGGATGTAAAAGAGGGAGGTGGATTTAAAGTCACATAACCTAGGTTCAAATCTAATCACAGATACTTACTAACTTGTAAACCCTTGCCAGTCATTTAACCTTTCTGAGACTCAGTTTCCCTATCCATAAAAGGAGGGGGTGGAACCAGTGATCTCTCACGTTCCTTCTTACTCCAAATCTATGATTCTGTGAAAGCCTACTTCTGCCACTTCATATTTGTGTGACTACAGGTGAATCATTCAACTTTTTGGAGCCCCCGTTTCCTCACCTGTAAAATGAGATTGAACTCGATGTCCTTCTAGCTCTACAACCATTATCTTGTCAACCTATATTTTCCTAGGGAATAGTCACAGAGAAGCTATGTGAAATGAGTTCTTAGGGATGAGGGAAAGGAGAAATTCTCCAGGAAGCTTTTTCTCTCTGACTACAACAGCCCCTACAATGATCTCTTCTACTTCAGGATACTTATAACACTCCTTATCTATACCAATGACTAAATAATAACTTATGTCATTAATTTTTTTTCATATACAGTAAGTCTGATCTCCTCCACTAGATGACAATCTTCTTGAGAGCAGGGGAAATGCCATCTATTTCTTGGTTTCTCTATACCACCCATCACAGTGCTGTAACTAACTAGCAGAGTGTCCAGAAAAACATTTTTTGATGAAAAAGCTGCTCATCAAATTTTCAGATGATGCAAAGTAAGGATGGATAGTTAACACAATGGATTACAGAGTCAGGTTCCAAATGGACCTTGACAAGTTAGAGCAGTGGGCTGAATTTAATAAGATGAAACTCAATATAAATAAACGTAAAGTCTTACACTTGGGCATAAAAATCAGTTTCATGTAAATAGACAGAGGGAATAGGTGTGAGTTGAATAATGGGATGATAAAAAAATAAAAGAGGTGAGAAAGAGGAATGCACTAGGAAAAAGAGTAAGGGAGAGGTAGAATGGGGGTAAATTATTTCACATAGAAGAGGTACAAAAGAGCTTTTACATTGGAGAAGAGGATGGGGGAGGTGGGAGGGAATACTTGAACTTTACTCTCATTGGATTGATTCAAAGAAGGAAAAGCATACACAGTTAGTTGAGTATAGAAATCTATTTTACATTACAGGAAAGTAGAAGGGAAAGTAGATAAAGAGTGGGGCAAATTGGGGGAGGCAATAGTCAGAAGCAAAACACTTTTGTGGATAGAGTGAGAGAAAGAGTAGAATAAACAGGGAAGTAAGAGAGGGAAATGCAGTTAGTAATCATAACTGTGAAAAAAAATTTACAGCAAGTTTCTTTGATAAAGGCCCAATTTTTCAAATATACTGAGAACTGAGCCAAATTTATAAAAAAATAAAAGCCAGTCCCCAAATGATAAACAGTCAAAGAATATGAACAGGATTTTTAGACAAAGTAATCAAAGCTATCTATAGCCATATGAAAAAATGTTCTAAATCACTATTGATTAATGAAATGCAAATTTCAACAGTTCTAAGGTACCACCTCACACCTATCAGATTGGCTAATATGACAGAAAAGGAAAATGACAAATGTTGGAGGGAATGTAGGAAAACTGAGAAAATCGAGACTAATGCATTGTTGGTAGAGTTGTGAACTGATTCATTCTAGAGAGCAATTTGGAACTATGCCGAAAGGCCTATAAAACTGTCCATACCCCTTGACCCAGGTCAGTATCCCAGAGAGATAAAAAGCAAAAAAGAAAATGTGTACAAAAATGTACAAAAACATATTTATGCACAAAATATTTGTAACAACTCTTTTCTTGTGACAAAGAATTGGAAATTGAGAGAATGGCCATTAATTGGGGTATGCCTGAAGAAGTTGTAATATATAATTGTGATAAAATACTATTGTGTTATAAGAAATGATGAGTAGGATACTTTCAGAAAAACCTGGAAAGACTTACATGAACTGATGCAAAATGAAATGAGCAGAACCAGGAGATCATCATACACAGTAACAGCAATATTGTACGCTAATCAATGGTGAAGATTTAGCAATTCTCAGCGATGTAATGATCCCAAACAATTCTAAAGCACTTTTGATAAAAATGTTATCCATCCTCAGAGAAAAGATCTGGTGGAGGCTGAATGCAAATTGAAGCATATTTCTTTTACTTTCTTTATTTTTCTTCCTTTTTCTGTCTGAGTTTTCTTTCATGACATAACTAATATGGAAATACATTTTGCATGACTGTACATATATAGGCTATATCAAATTGTTTGGCTTCTCAATGAGTATGGAGGGGAAGAAGGGAGAGAATTTGGAACTCAATTTTTTCAAAAATGAACATTAAAAATTGTTTTTACATGTAATTGGTGAAAAATAAAATACTAAATTTTAAAAATCAGCTTCATAAATATAAAACAAAGGAGGCAATATTAGGCAACAGTTATTCTGAAAAATAGTTTTACTGGTTTTCAAGATTAGTATGGATCAGAATGTGAGGCAGTCAGAAAAGTTAATGCTATCTTGAGCCCCATTAAGAGGGTCAAAGTTTATAGAAATATGGAGATAAGAGTTGCTCTGTGCTCTTCCCTTATCAGACCTCCTCTTCAGTAATGTGTCTAGGCATTGTAGTTTAAGAATGATATTAATAAGCTGACAAATGTTCAGGGAAGTCACTCTGTGTGCATATCTATCTCTTTCAAGTGTGTTTCTTGTAAACAACATATTGTTGGATTCTGGTTTCTCATTCATTCTGTTATTTGCTTCTGCTTTATGGGTGAGTTCATTCCATTCACATTCACAGTTATGATAACTATGGATTTCTATCCATCCTTTTTTCTTCTGTTTACCTTTCTCTTTACCTGTCCTGCCTCAAAAATGTGTTTTGCTCCTGACCACTGCCTCCCTTAATTCACCATCCCTTTTATCACTCCCATATACAACTTTCTCCTATTCCCTTTCCCCCACCCCATTTCCCTATTGAGAAAGATAGATTTCTATACCCTACTGAGTATGTACATTTTTCTTCTTTTTAGATTCACTTCACATTAAAATGAGATTCAAGCATTGCCTCCCCCTTCCCCATTCTGTAAAGGCTGTTTCTTTTGTATTTCTTTTATGAGATAATTTCCTCATTCTTCTTCTCCTCTCTTACCATTTCTCTTAGTGCATCCCTCTTTCTCATCCCTCCATTTTTTTAGGTTATCCCAACATAACAACTCACACTCATGCCCTCTGTCTATGCAGATGCCTTCTAACTGCCCTGATAATGATAAAGTTCTTGGGAGTTACATGTATTATCTTCTCACATAGGCATGTAAACAGTTTAACCTTATGTGCTTTATGATTTCTCTTTCATTTTACCTTTTTATGCTTCTCTTAAAGTCTTGTGTTTAAAATGTCAAATTTTCTATTCAACTCTGGTCTTTTCATCAGGAATGCTTGAAAGTCCTCTTATTCACTTTTAATGGTTTCTTTCTGGATGATTTCAGTATTTTCTCCTTGACCTCAGGACAATAATATTATTGGGAGTTTTTATTTTGAGATCTCTTTGAGGAGGTAATCAGTGTATCCTTTCATTTCTATTTTACCCTCTGATTATGAAATATTAGGGCAGTTTTCCTTTATAATTTCATGATTATTTTTTTTCTCAGTCAGTTGCTTTTCTGATGAGATATTTCACAATTTCTTTTAGTTTTTCATTTTTGTCTTTATTTTATTGTTTCTTGATGTCTTGTGGAATCATTAGCTTCTACTTGTCAAATTCTAATTTTTGAGTAATTATTTTCTTCAGTGAACTTTCGTATGTCCTTTTACCATTTGGCCAATTCTGTTGTTTACAGTGTTATTTTCTTCAGTGTTTTTGTGCCTCTTTTACCAAACTATTAATTCTTTGCACATTTTTCTTGCATCATTCTCATTTCTTTTCCCAGTTTTTCCTCTACCACTCTTATTTGATTTTTAAAATACATATTTACTCTTTTTATGCCTTTTGGTAGCTCTTTTAGAATTTCTTTTTTTTTTTGAACTTGTTCCAATTTGCATTTTTCTTCAAGGCTTTGCTTGTACCTCTTTTCACATAGTTGTCTTCTGAGTTTGTTTCTTGATCATCCCTGTCACTGTAGTAGCTTTTTTATGGTCAGATTCCTTTTTTGTTATTTGTTTATTTTTCCAGACTATTTCTTGACTTTGAAGTTATGTTAAATTTAGGCTCTTTTCACTTTGGTGGGGAGGGGCATCACTATCCCAAGGTTCAGACCTTTTTGAGCTGTTTTTTTCACAGCTAGTTCTTTGGGGAATGCAAGTTTTCAGTGCTTCCAAGATGGCATGATATGGGGAGAGGTGTGATCACTGTTATCCTTTTCTGTGCTCTGGTCCATACCCAGGAATGGGCCCTGCTCTCTTCTAACCACTGCTCTCTGCCCTGGAACTGAGGCAGGGCTCTTGTTCCCTTGTTACAGCAAATGCTCCTCCCCCCTCTAAAACTGTAGTCTGGAGCTGGGTATGGACAACTGAGTTGCCAAATACTGCCTGGTCCCGTGCCCAGTGCTACCACAGGGCTACTCTGTAATCTTTTTCTGACCAGTTATCTGATCCCCATACTGTGTCTGGGCTGAGGCTGTTATTGCTGCTATCAGTGCCACGTCCAAGGCCCACAGCTGATGTTACCTCCACATGTGCTCTGGAGCAGCCTGTATCCCAGTGTCACAAACCCCTCCTTCCAACTTCGTAAGTTGTCTTGGACAAGCAAAATGTCTAACTCTGACCTTTTGTTGGCTCCATTGCCCCAGATTTCTATTTGACATGTTCTTTTAAAGTTGTTTGGAAGGGACTGTTGAAAGAGTTCAGCTAGAATGTTCCTTCTACTCTACCATCTTGACTCTGCCTTTATCATTGTCAGAAAGAATTTATTAATCAATCCAATACTTGTTAAATGCTTACTCTGTGCCAGGATCTCTGCCAGATGCTGGTGATACAGATATAAAGGTGGAAATAGTTGCTTTCCTCAAGGAGTGTCCATTCTAACTGAGGAGATTATGTGCTCATTTATAAGTGTGAATACAAAACAGATGAAAAGTAGCATTGGAAAGGCATCAGTGGCTCAAAGATACAGAGTGGGAAAGACTTCTTGTAAAGCTAGCTTTAAGGAAAGATTTAAATCAGAGATGGAGTTGAAGAGGGAGTGAATTCCAGGCAAGAGGGTAGGGGAGGCAGAGCCAGCAACAAAGGCTTTAATGGTAGAATATAAAGTGTCCAGTGAAAGAAACAACATGACTGATTTGGCTTAACCATCTTATAAGGGAGTGATGAGCGTTGAAATATGAAGAGCTTTGAATGCCAAACAGAAGAGTTTGAGCCTAGAGATAACAGAGGGACATTGAAGTTTATTGCATAGAGAGAACACATGATCATACTTCTCTTTTAGAATAGTCACTTTGGTAGCTGTGGGAAAGAATGATTAAAGTAGGGGCATCTAGGTTGTATAGTGAATAGAGCAAGGGCCCTGGAGTCAGAAGGACCTGAATTCAAATTTGGCTTTGGGCAAGTCACTAATCCCAATTGCCCTGCCTTCCCCCCTCCAAAAAAAAATAATAATGATTACAGTAGGATGGGAGTTGAGGCAAAAGCCAACCAGAAGGTTAGGGCTGTTGTTGGAGAGAAAGTGGCCCATGTGAGATATGTGGAGATAGAAATGACAAAATTCAGCAAATTTATTGAAAGTGTGGTATAAATGAAGGCAAGGAGTTGAGGACGGCAATTCCAAGATGTGAACCTGGGTGTCTAGATGCTGAGCTTGGAAAGGTAGGTTACTTCTGACCTTTCTAGGTACTATTGGAAAGGCAGTGCGTACAGTATGTATAGTCAGAGTTATAACTAGGTAGAATGACTGAACCTTTGTCCAAGGGCATCAAAATTTAAAGGGTACCAAGAGAACTTCTTCAAGAAGTAGAAACAACTGAGCTTAGCACATTGTTAGCAATAATAATTAGTTAAATTAGATTTCAATAGAGCTCTACTTTGGTTCAGTTTCCTGTTTTCTTTTTAGCCTTTAGTGTCCCTAGCAGCAACCTCAGGGGCTCTGCTCCTTAGGGCACAGGAACTCTTCTGGTTTGGAGAATTGCTTATTACCCTCTATGTATATTGGGATGAATACTAGGATAGATGCCATAACTTACATGCAAACTTATAGTCATTGTAATTACTTTTCATATACATATATCCTGAATCCTCCAGCTAGATGGTAAATTCCTAGGGGACAGAGAATAACATAATAGCAATGCATATTAATATGGAAGACAGTGTGGCATAGTGATACACTGGACTTAAAGTCAGGAAAAATCAGTGTTCCATTCTCACCTCAGATACTAGCTAGAGAATCTTAGGAAAATTTCCTAACTTCTCTGGGCCCCCGTTTACTCACTGATGGACTCAGTGACCTCTAAGATCCTTTCTAACCCTAAAGCTGGATCCTGTGATATTTAAGGTTTCCCAAGAGCCCTGAGAAGTAAGCAGTGTCTTTTTTTTCTATTGCTGTGTTTACAGATAGGAAAACTGAAGCTCAGAGTGGCAAAGAGACCTGTCCAAAGTCACAGAGCTAACAAGTCTAAGAGTCAGTAGAACCCAAGGTTCTCTGACTAAACATTGGCTCGGCTTCTGTTCCCTTTCAGCCAAATGACTCGCACTTCTTTGTATTGCCCACAGTGCCTAGGACAGAGCCCTGTGTATATTAGGTGCCCAATAAGTGGCAGATAATGAGGGTAAAAATAACCTCCTATATTTTGCTAATGCTGATTTTAATGAGACTTCAACAACAACAAAAAAAAGCAGTCCCCATCAGCCCCTGAGCTTGGTGTACTGATTGAAGTTAGGAGGCTAGGAGACACATTTGAGAGAGGCTTAGTAAATTGTTTTAGATGCAGTCGCTTCTATTTATGCAGCATCTGCCAAATAGCACTCTTTAACCTGCCAATAAGTGGCCCCATTCCAGGAGCTGATAAGCAAGCAGTTAGAGCCTGCCTTGGGAATTCAGTGTGCAATTTGGGTTATGAAAATAAGATGGCATTTATTGGCAGGGAAATTTTGTTCACCTCTTTCATTTCCTGACATTCCATCAGTATCGACCTCTTCTTTGTATTGATAGGTATTTTTGCCCCCACTTTGTCCAGGATGTCCTGAAGTTTTCAGAAACACAGTAACAGCTCGCTTATGTGGTACTCACTTGTCCAGCAAGCCATCTGGAGCCTAGCCAAGAAATAGGAGAAAAGCAAAAAGGGAGGAAAAAAATGCTCTCTGCAACTGGAAAAGATGCCACAGAATTCACGTGCTAATTCTCGTGTACTGAGTTCACCGAAAGCCTTCTTGGGCCTTCAGTAGGCCCAATGATTAACTTTCACCTTATATACAATTCTAACAAGGATGGTTATTGGGTTCCTCAACCAACAGAAGATGAACAGCAACAATGAAAAAGGGTGAGAGGTAGACAATTGTTCTAGAGACAGGCACACTGACTGAGGGAGGAAGGAGACTAGGAAGGAAGTGAGAGAAACAAAGGGGGGAAAGACATAGGTGGAAGGAAGTAGTCCTACTCTCTTAATAACCTCTAAGGCCAACCCAGAGTACTGTACTGAAATCTGGTTTAACTATACACCAGGCTGACAGAACCCATAAGTATCTAGAATGACCCTGAACCGGGAAGCTAGCCCCACCCCATCCCCCCAAAAAATGACAGTAAAGGGAAGTACCTCTATATAAACAATAAGAGCTAAAGCATGGGAAATCCCTACAGACCCAAGATTAAAGCTAACATGTTGTGGCTGTTAGGATGAAGGGGGGCACTGCGAGTACGTGACTAATGCAATAAGGGTAACGGTGAATTTCTAGCCATATATTCAAAACATCAGGTTCCCAAATATAGGATAGCAGAGGGAAGACTATATGGTAGAATTTGTGAAAAATACTAGTGGTTTTAGTGCACAACAAGTTCAATATTTTTAAATAGTATAACAGAACAGCCAATCCTATTTGCTTTAAGAGGGACCTAGTGTGTAAAACAAGGAAAGTGATAACTTTTCACTGTGAGCTGCTTGAGTTAGACCATATCTGCAGCACTTTGTTAATCCTGGATGCCATGTTTACAGAAGACATAGGTAAGCTGAATCATGTTCAAAAAAGAGAAAGGAAGGGAGAGAGGGATGGAGGAAGGAAGGAAGGAGGAAGGAAGGAATGAAGGAAGGAAGGAAGGAAGAAAGGAAGGAAGGGAGGGAGGGAGGGAGGGAGGGAAGGAGAAAAGAAGGAAGGAAGGAAGGAAGGAAGGAAGGAAGGAAGGAAGGAAGGAAGGAAGGAAGGGAAAGGAAGGGAATGAACAAACCAGGTTAGGGACAACACTAAAGAATGTGCTGTACAAGGGGGCATGATAGCTGCCTTAGTGGAAGGGGAGGGGAGAGTCATTATATCTGTCTGCAAAAGATTGAAGGGCTGCAACATTAAAGTAGAATTAGAAGATGAGAGTTGCTCTGCTCAAACCCAGAAGGCAGAATTAGGAATAATGGGTAGAAACTGCAGAGATGGGAAGAAGAAATAGAGCTTTCCTTCCCTCCTCCCCCCCCCCCCCAGTTGCCCTGCTGCCCTCCCCCCAGTACCAGACTTTGCTAGATCTCTTGCAGGGATTGCTATCCCCCTTTCCTCTCTTCCCTAGCTTGGAAATTATAACTGAAGCAGGAGAAGCCCTAACCTATGCAGGCTATGTGATGTTAGGCTTTCATTGATAAGGCACAGACATTCAGCAGCTCTCCTTTATAGTCCTCTCTGGTGTCTTGTGGCATTCTGCCCATTGTAAATCTGGAGGGAGATATTGGGGTTCTGTTAATTATCTGTTCCCAGATTCAAATTAGAAAAGAAAATCACTGTTACCTCTTTTGATTCTTTGGGGGATGCCAAGCTGCATTCGCCTAATTCAGCATTGTTGCTACTGCCATAAAACACTGTGTGCCCTGCCACTGGCTGTCTAATAAGACTTTTGGATCTTTTTTATGAAACCGAGTTACCAAAATTGTGTCTGAGTCATCTGTGCCCTCCCTCTTGGCCCTCTGGGTGGGAAGGGATAGCTTTCTGTTCTTCTGTTACAAATGTTAAATATTTTTAATTAAGCTCTTGCAGCACTCAAAAAAAGAGAAAAAGATGCCATTCATCTCTCTTTTTTTTCCATCTCTAAGGCAGAGATGTCCAACATTACTGTAGAGAATACAGAGCTAGAATTTAGGACAGAAAATAGATTTAGGAGTCATCCCAATGGAGAGGGACAGTTGCAACTAGGGGAGGGAATAAAATCAATATGACAAAGAGTATAGGGAGAGAAAATGTGTAGAATGCTCAGTCTTGTAGTGATGACTAAGGTTTTACTGTATAATTACTGACACTCATAATATTGACCCTGAGTAACTGAAGAGTTTACATTATGATAAAATAGCTCACACTTCTTAAATTACTTTCCTCACAGTAATCTTGTGAAGTTGGTAGTGCATGCATTAGGATCTGCATTTTATGGATAGGGCAGCCCGAATAGGTAAAATTACTTGCTCAAGATCATACATAATGGGAGGAAGGAAAGAAGGAAGAAAGGAAAGAAGGAAGGAAGGAAGGAAGGAAGGAAGGAAGGAAGGAAGGAAGGAAGGAAGGAAGGAAGGAAGGAAGGAAAGGAAGGAAGGAAGGAAGGAAGGAAGGAAAGGAAGGAAGAAGGAAAGGAAGGAAGAAGGAAAGGAATTTTAAGGAGGAAAAAGAAATTTTAAATACCTGTTATGTGCCAGGCACTATGCTAAGTACTTCAAAAGCATCTCATTTTATTCTCAACCACCCTAGGAGGTAAGCTCTATCATTATCCCCATTGTACAGTTGAAGAAACAGGATAAGAGAAGTTCAGTGATTTACCCAGGGTCACACACCTAGTAAGTGTCTGAGGCTGAATTTGAACTCAATTTGAACTCCTGTCTTTGGGTCTCATTTTCTATGCACTGTATTAGAGTCAATCCTTGAACCTAGTTCTTGGAATGCAAAGTCTAGTAATTTTTTTTCCACCAAAAGCTTCCTCTTGGTGTGTTCAGTAGTTTCTTTTAAAGGAAATAGGTGAAGCATGAGATTCATTTTTGATGGAAAGATTTCCATCAAGAAAATGCTTACTTCTTTTTTTTTTCATGTTGAAAGAGTAAAGTTTCATTTAGCTCAAAAATTCATTGTGCAAGACACCGTCCTTGATGATGCAAATTACTGTCTTTAAAAGTAGAATCTGTTAGAGATCTATATTTCCTTTTTTTTTTACTGTGTGTCCCTTTCATGTTCCCCATCTCATTCTATCCCCAGAAAACTATTCACTAATTTCCCTTTTTCTTCCCTCCTGCTTCTAGACTCCCTAACTATTACTTCAGGGTATGAAAATAATAATTCAGACTTATATAGAACTTTGTTTTCCCCACAACAACCCTGTGTGCTCATTATCATCCTAATTTTATAGATAAGGAAAAGAAAAAGCAAAGTATGACGTGGGGAGTAAATAGATTTGGGATTCAGATCTAGTTCTTTTGGCCGCCTCAGAGTCAATGTGAGACTCTCTTGCCTCTGTATTTTTTCCCTCGCATCATGGCGATCCCTTCTGTGCTCCTTGAAGAACTGTTTCTTTCTTACCTTCCTTGTTTACTCTCAAAGGCAGCCTATTTCAACAAAACAGCTTTTCTGGAATTCTAAGGAACCCTCCTCCCTAGATCTTTGAGTTCTATGTCATTTAAAAAGTTTATCCTCCGTTGCCTTCCCTTTCCCCTCTGTATCCTCACCATATTCACCTGACTGCCATATTCATCTCTCACTTCTATCCCTCTTCAAAGCCTTTGTTTGGGGCTCTTCTTGCCTCTCTCCTTCCCAGATCTATTTGCTAATTTGCTGGCTCAGGAGGTGAGAGTTTCTGCTGAGAAATCATTACCCACCAATTTGACTGAGTCTTGAAAATATCCCAGCCTTATTACTTGCCAGGCCACACTGGACCTCTGGATCCGAATGGCATTATGTGTTTCATTTTCTCCTGTTTGCAGTAAACTCTTGGTAAAGCCAGAGGGATGGTTTAGCTGGCTCAGTATTTGCTCTGAAATACTAAGACTCCCTGGAACCAGAGGTTTGCATCCCAGCAGGGTCAACAGAGCCCTTCATCTACTTGGGGGAGATCAATTGAGCTTCCTGTAGTTTGCTCTGAGCAGGGAGGGTAAGGGCCTTATGCCTAAGACTTCAAGCCCAGAGCATTGACTTTATTGTCAGACAGTGGAGTTTCCTAAGGGTGTTAGGTCCTCAATTTTCCTTCTCCCACTGATTTCTCTTTGAATGCCCTGGTAAGTTATAGTTTCACTTAAGAGGGTCTTTACCATAATGCACATACCCTCTTTTAAGTAAGACTTTGGTTGTTGTTTCTGTTGTGATTCCAATTTAAGTCAGTGAAATTTCTCTGCTGTCTCACTATAGGCTAGCAGCCTGCTCCTGTTCAGTAGAGCCAAGGTGGAACTAGATTCTCCGTCACTGCTATAATCTAATTCAATAAATGTTTCCCAGGTAGCCACAGTATGTAACATGTCTACTAACATCATCAGCACGACATGGAGCTGACTCTCAGTTTTCAAAGGTCCCAGCAAGTTGAAAAGTTTTCAGGTACAAGGCCAAAAATGAACTACATTTCTGCTGTCTCTGGACCAGCAAGGTTCATTTCAGAGAGCCTCATCACCAAAGAGCTGGCCACCAGGAGGCAAAATTTTGGTCACACCAACTCCTGAGGATCACAGCCTAAGGAATGATGGGAAAGAGTACCCTCAACAGCGAAATCATAGATCTCTTGAAGTATCGAGGCCTCTGCAATACTTTGCATTATGTATTGGTGTTTCAAAGATATCCAGTTAAGTTCTTGTTTTTTGAACCCAAATCCTACAACCCATAAATCCTAAAAGCCTGGAGAAAAGCCCAAGTATATAAACACTTAAAAGGGAAGCCACTCATAGAAACTAGGTAAAAAGTATTCCCCATAAACTATGTATAGTATTACATTTATGTCAAACCTCTCTCAAAATGAAGGGCTGAGAGATAGTATAAGGAAGTTATTTTTACCCTCTTAGCCACAGGGTAATCCTGGGAAAGGATATGCTTAATAAGCCTGGTAGAGAGACCATCTCCTTAATTGCAAGCAATTTACAACAGTATTAAAGTCTTCAGGTACTACACCCCATTACTAGAGCCAGACCCAGGTAGGATTCTCCCTCTCTTGGCCCCTCCCTTGTATTTTGGCCACAGGGCAAAACATTTTTGGTTGTTATTATTGAGTACGGTCATTTCGATTCAATTGGGAAAGTATCTTTAAATGCCAAGAGTGTGCAGATCATTGTACTAGATTCTAAAGATACAGACAAACAAAAAGATCTTGTTATCAGAAAGCTCATCTTCTGCTAAAGGAATACAGTCTGTACAGATCAGTAAATCCAAAGTTGGATGGTAGGGTGGCATATATGATCCATTAGCAGCTCCTTTGCAAATTAGTCTTAAGAGAGTGACTTAGAGAGCGTCACTGAACCAGGGTGTCAGAGGCAGGTCTCAGAGTTGTATCTTCCCGGTGCCCAGGCTGGCTCTCCAATCGTTAGCTAATTGTTATATCCACCTGTGGCCCATGTGCAAAGCTACACCAAGTCATTTCAAGAGGGAGACAGCACTAATATCTTGAAGGAGGTAGAGGGAGAGAGACTTTTTGTAAGAGGGAGGAGCTTTGAAGGAGGGGATTTCAGACTTCAAAATAAGGGGGGAAATGCATTATAGACATAGGTGGACAGAAAGGCTCTTCAAAAGCACAGTAATAGGGGCAGCTAGGTGGTGCATTAGATAGAGCACAGGCCCTGGAGTCAAGAAGACCTGAGTTCAAATCCATTCTAAGACACTTTGTGACCCTGGGCAAGTCACTTAACCCTGATTGCCTAAAAGCACGTGCATGCGTGCATGTGCGCGCACACACACACACACACACACACATACACACAGTAGCAGGAGATGGAATGGAATCTACAGAGAATGACTAGAAAGATGGTTTGAGGGAAATGAAGAGTGTGTGGAGGGGAGAATATGTAGAAAAACTGGAAGGGTAAATAGAAGCCAGGCTGTGATCTGATCATGTCACCCCCTACTAAGTAAACTCCGGGGGCTACCTATTGTTTCCAGCAACAAATACTAAATATTCTTTTTGTCATTCAAAGCCTATCATAACCTAGCTGCCTTCAACCTTTCCAGTCTTCTTAACACACAACCTGCTCCTTGACATGGACTCTTTCATCCAGTGATATGGCTGCCTGGCTGTTCTATGAATGAGACACTTCATCTCTCCACTCGAGGCATTCTCTCTAACTGTCCCCCCATATGTGGGATGGTCTCCCTCCTCTGCTCTGACTATTGAATCCTCAGTTCCCTTTTAGGCCCAACTAAAATTCTACCCTCTATAGGAAGCCTTCTGTATTCCCTCTTGATTCCAGCACTTCCACTATTTTAGTGATTCTCTTTTTATCCTGT
Source organism: Pseudochirops corinnae (assembly GCA_028646515.1). Taxonomy (NCBI): domain Eukaryota; kingdom Metazoa; phylum Chordata; class Mammalia; order Diprotodontia; family Pseudocheiridae; genus Pseudochirops; species Pseudochirops corinnae. The sequence continues at coordinate 486,691,635 of CM053585.1, read as the reverse complement.
ACACTGTTTTATATGCATTTACATGCTGGCTCCCCCATTAGATTGTAAGCTCCTTGAGGACAGGGACTATCTTTTGTATCCCTAGCACTTAGCACAGTTCCTGACACATAGTAGGTGCTTGATTGATGAACTGTGACAGGCTATAAGTGGCAAGCTAAGGATTTTTTATTTTATCCTAGTGACATTTTAGAGCCCCTGAAGTTTTCTGACTGTAGCTGGGCGTGTTCAAACATCTGTTTTAGGAATATACATTTGGTATTTGTGGAAACATAGGAAAGCAGAGAGCCTGGAAGCAAAGCTGACTGGGATGCTACTGCACCAGTCTGGAAGGTAGGAAAGAGAGCCTAAACTAGAGTCAAGTCAATGCGAATGGAGACAAAGGCACAGATGTCAGAGTTCTTGCCAATGTAGCATTGAAAAAACTTGACATTTACTCAAAGATGATGAGTGGAAGCATCAAGGATAACTGAAAAGATGGGAATTGAGGTAAATGGAAAGGTAATGGTATCTTCAACAAACACAAAGTTGGGAGAAAGGATAAGTTTAAGGGTAAAATAAGGAATTATTTTATGTTCGTGGTGAATTTGAAATACCTCTATCTCCTTAAGGCACATTCATTACCACAAAAGAGAAAACTACAAATCTATAGGGACTTCTCCACCCTAAGTCTATTCTCTTTGGTCACTGTTCATGTCCTTATCTAGTCACACACACACACGCACACACACACACACACACACACACACACACCTTGCATAATGAACAAGTTTCCTGTCATTCTTCAGATGCCAAGAAAACTCTTGTCACCAATTCTAGATTCAAATGTAATAATTACAGACCTTGATGTCCTTTTTCTTCCTTTGGCACCCAAGAAGAGTGTCATCCACACAATGGAACAAGACTTCCTTGTCTAGGAGCCAATAAAAAACAACCCCATTTCTCACTCATTTTTTCCACTAACATATTGAGGAATAATGACCAATCAATTTGATATTATTTAAATCAACATCTCTGGCAGCTATGGCTGCCAGCCGGCTTGGGATGTCCAACTTGTGTTCCTATAGAATATACCATTCATTTTGGAAGAAGGGCATGAGATAAGTGATCCTTAGCTAAAATAGTCGAAAGTCTTGCTTACCCAGCATAAGTGGGGAGCGGTCAGTCTGTTGGAATAAATAAACTGATTTAGGAAATATGATTAAAGAAATATTATTTTGTTAGTTTCCATTTCATTAAAACAATGCACAGTAGATTGACAAGTTGTTGCCAGGATATTTTGTCACAAAGAGACCCTACATTTGGGAGGAAAATAGGAAAGAATGATGTGTAATTCAAGTATTGTTAGTATTTGAGTAGTATGCAGAGTGAAGTAAACAACAAAAATAACAGCAGCAAAAATTAATGACTATAGTGGTACCACTGAAGATATCACAAAATGAAAACTGAACTATGTCATTTTTCTTAAAAAAAAAAAAATCTGGTTCAGGAGAATAGATAATGAAACATATCTTTCCTCTTGACAGAGAGGTGGGAGACTGCTAAGACAAATGGTGTATACATCCAGTCACATTATGGCATATTTTTGTTTAATTATTTTACTTTCAAGAAAGGGCTCAATTTTGAGTAAAAAGGAAAGAGAGAAGGAACTTATTTTCAGAATGACTGACCTAAAACATAAAAATATCAAATGAGACTGATTTTTTAAAAAAATTAATACATAAAAATTCTTCAGAAGCTTGTTCATCTAAATACTGCTCTTGAACTTTTGTTTACAATCTGAATTTTCCTTGTCAAACTTTTTTTCATAAATAGTATAAAGATAAACTTTCGTTTACATCATAGTTAATTATCATGTCTCAAATTAGTAATCAATGGTGTGTTATTTTGTGTCCTTGATTAAATATATACAGCTTAGATTCAATTATTTATTCAATCAGTAAACATTTATTAAGTGCCTGCTGTGTCCCAGGTACCATGCTAAGTCTTGAAGATAAAAAACAAAGGAAGTGCAAGATAGTTCCTGCCCTCAAGGAACTTACAATCTAGTGGGTAGATAACATGTAAACTAAGATGTGCAAAGCAAAACATACACAGGATAATTAGAAAATAATTAATAGATAAAAGGCACTAGAATGAAGAGGTTTGTGAAAAGCTCCCTGTAAAAGGTGAGATTTTAGTTGGAACCTAAAGGAAGCCAGGGAGGCCAGTGGGAGAAGTGAAGGAAGGAGAGCATTGCAGGCAGGAGGAATAGCCAGAGAAAATGCCAAGAGATGGAGTGTCTTGTTCATGGAACAGCCAGGAGACCATTACCACTGAATGGAAGACTATGTATCAGAGAGCAAGGCTTAAAAAGACCAAAAAGGGAGAAGGAAGCTGGGTTATGAAGGGCTCTGAATGCCAGAGGGGGTTGTATTTCATCCTTGAGGTGATAGGGAGCTATTAGAATTTACTTGAGTAGGATGATGACATGATCAAACTTGCGCTTTAGGAAAATCACTTTGGTGGCTGAATGAAGGTTGAACTGGATTTGGGAGAAATTTGAGGCAGGCTAGCCTGCCACCAGCTGGGATTGGAATAGTCTAGGAATGAGGTGATGAGGACCTACCCTAGAGTGTTGGCAGTGTCAGAAGAAAGAAGGGAGGATATATGAGAGATATTACAGTGGTGAAATCCAGGGACATTCACAAGAGCTTAGATATGTGAAATGAAAAATAGTGAGGAGTCAAGGAAAACTACTAGGTTGTGAGCCAGTGGGATTAGGAGGAGGATGTTGCCCCCTATAGTGAAAGGGGAGGGTTTGGGGAAAAGATGAATTCTGTTTTGGACATGTTTAGTTTGTCTACTGGACATCCAATTCAATATGTCTGTAAGGCAATTGGAGATGTAAAAACAGAAGTCAGCAGTTAGATTGAGGCAGGACAGGCAGATTTGAGAATCATCAGCACAGAAATGGTAATTAAGTCCACAGGAACTGATGAGATAGCCAAGTGGACAGAACCCTAGTGGACACCTATGGGTAGAAGAAATTATCTGAATGAGGTGCCAACAAAGGACACTGAGAATGAGTGGTCAGATAATTTGAAGGACAATTGAGAGAATGGTGTCCTGAAAACTTATATTGAAGAGAGTATCAAGGAGAAGGCGGAGATTCATAGTGTCAGGGGCTGCACAGAGGTCAAGGAGAATAAGGATCGAGAAAAGGGCATGGTTAGCTCTTTGAGGGTCAGGACTAGGTATAAACAATGCCTTTTTTACAGTGAACAACATTTTTTTTTAATAGCGATAAACTGCACTAAGACATTTGGGACACCAAGTAGTGATAAATGCTTTGTCCTGTGCTTCAGAAATATTTTGAATGCTAGAAAGATTGGGTTGGAAATAACCGCAATGTTATTAACAGCAAAACCATATGTTCTGAGACTTTCTGGCAAGAGTAGATTTTTGCTAATATTTACTAATCAGATAACTCCTCTATACATATATCCCTATTAGTATGTGCTATTAACTTTAAAAAAAATTAATTCTAGATCTACGATTTTATCCATATAGAGAACTCCTGGTGTGGAAAGGCTTACTAGCATTGCAACTCAGGAACTTATTTTTTAAATGATTCTTGAGGATTGCCTATGCCATTGACAAGATAAATGACTTACCCATAGTCACACAGCTAATAGATGGCATAGGAATGACTTGAACCCAGTTCTTTTTCTATTTACTCTCCATGTTGACTCTCTCTGTGTGTAGTAGTTCTGTAATGCATAATTACTGAGTTGAATTGAATCTTTCTCCTAAATGGTTATTCTGTTATACAACTATTGTGCATACTGGATCATTCTGATGTCTTATTTTTCATGGAAGAAAACCAAGCCATTTTATCCTTTGATTCTCCTTTAAAAAAAAAAATTCCCAATTTCCTTTGTGTTCTGTGCTCCTTGGTGACCAATGGAAGGACTGAATGCTGATGAAATGATGTTTCATCCTTTCCTGGGTTGTCATTTTTAATATAATTTCTTTTGGACCTGAGTACTGCTTCTTTCCTTCCCTTTCAGGGCCAAGTAAGAGCAGTTAGCAGATTATGCATGTACGAATTTTCAGAGAGTACCTCCAGCCCCACTTATTTCTGGTCTTTCTGCTAAGATCAGGAAGTATATAACAAAGATGTCTGATTCCAGGGGTTGACCCTGAATGATTTTCCAAGTCAGGGAGATCAATATCGAAAATTAGAAGAATGTTTATGGGATGTTTTCTTTTATCTGGCTAAGTTCCTCACCTCACCAAGGATGCCTCCCAAAACTGAGGCCTCCTAACAATGATAGTTTCAATTCTCTATTCCTTTTGTTCTTTAGTTAGCTGTCAGTTAGGACTCCGTAGTGCCAAGACCAAAATTAGAGGTTCAATTGCTGTGATGTTTGTACTCTGTTCCATCAGTCCATCATTTAAGCATTTATAAATAGCCTACCATATATATGCTAGGTGATGGGAATATAAAGACAGTGAATGAAACAATCCTCACTCTAAAGGAGTTGTATTCCAATGAAGAAGACAACAAGCATTTATGTGAGTGTATGCAGAATAAATATACATGAAAAACAAGGAAATTAAGGAAGGAGGGTACTAGCCTTCCAGGTATCAGAAAAAGCTTTGTGTAGGGATCATTTCTTTCTTTGTACTTGTATCCTAAGTACCTAATAGCACACTGACTGGCACTCAAGAAACACTTAAAAATACTTGTCAATTGCCAAGATGGTATTTGAGTTGTACCTTAATGGAAGAGAAGGGTCCCGTGAGGCGAAGGTGAAGAAGAAGTGTGCTCCAACCATAAGGTGTCATGGCCAGGACAAAGATAGAGATGGGAATGGAGCGCCACGTGTAGGAGCAGATAAAAGGCTAGTTCCTCTAGATTGAAGAATGCAAGAAGGGGAATAATGTACCATGATACTTCCCTCATATACAACCAGTCTTTTGCAACAACTGTCTTTTGTATTTTTGTAGTAATATCTCTTACCTTCATTTTCCTTCTTGCTCCTCACTGCATCCACCATAATTCAAGTCCTTCTCTCTCCTAACCTGGACTTCCATAGTATCCTTCTTTTTGGTCTTACTATCTCTAATCTCTTCCCTCTTCAAGCATCTTCAACAACATACTCAAGTAATCTATTTAATGTACCATTATATCACATCCCTCATACTTGGAAATCTCCAGTGGCTCCTCATTGACTATTGATTAAAATAGAAACTTCTGTCCTTGGATTGAAAGGTCTTTTCCATGATTTCACTCAAAACAACCTTTGCATCTTTCTTTTGTAAGACTCCACATTGTATGTTTTATATCTGAGCATCAGCTCTTTTTAATCCCATTCTCTGCTTGCTCTGTGCTTTTCCTCACACCATCTCCCACGTGAGATGTGGACTCTCCTCATGCCTTTTTCCATCTGTTTAATTCTCTTTGTTGTTTCAACATTGCACAACAGGTCCCACTTCTTCCTCAAAGCTTTTCCTGATCTCAAGTGAAAAGTTCATAGGATCAGCTTAGTAGTATCTAGTCTAACCTCTCATTTTACAGGGGAGGAAACAGGCCCAGAGAGATTAAGTGACTTTGCTGCGATCTCATAATAGCTAATATTTGAGCCCCGGTCCTTTGACTCCAAATTTAGCACTCTTTCTGCTCCGTCTCTTCTCCAAATCTCTTTGCATTTACTTCAGTCTCCCTTGTATCATTTTTACTTGCATGCTCACCTTTCCTACCGCTAGTTTGAAAACTCCTTGAAACCAAGGATGTGTATCTATTTTTGGATCCCTACCCAGCACAGTGCCTTGTTGTTCATATTTAATAAGCATTTACTGAATGAATGATCCATAAAAATCTAAACTCTCCTTCTGGAAACAAAACACATGCCCCTTTTTCATTATGAGATAAACAAAGGACTCAGTTCATTAAAAAGTTTAGAAAGAGACCTGGAGAGGTAAGTATAATATGTATAAAGAACAATTTCAATGATCCAAGATTCAGAAATGTAACACCTTCAGTGGTAAACTCAGTAACAAATGAATAGGAAAAGAGGAACAGCCCCATTTATATTTATAAATGTGAAAAACCAACCTGCTCTTATTAGTCCTTGTGACAGTATCCCAAATAATGATGCTTCCCCCTCAGGTTAATGCAGTGAGAAAGTATGTTAGAGATAAGGGGCCTACATAGTTACTGGTATTGAAAATTCAGCCCATTAGAACACACATTTGTAAATCACTTGCTTTTGCAAGGCACTGTGTTAGATGCTGGGGATACAGTTTTTGTAGTTTTTTAATGGTATGATATCTGCCCTCAGAAAGCTTAAATTCTAGAAGAGGTGGAGAAATAAAGGGGTGTGCCAAGGATTTGACTAATGCATAGAAAAATGATGATTGTCTTAAGGATGAAAAAACAAGTGTTAATCCCACTAGAGTTCTAGGCCAGTGCCATCTCATGGCATGGAGGTAACACTGGATTATGAAGGGCTCTGCTAGCAGGAAACATGGCCCTGGAAAGTAAGCAAAACTTTGGGTATGGGCTCCAAGATGCACTGCATGTTTGTACATGCTCTCTGAAGACAACCTGGTTACATCTACTGAGGTTCTTCACCAGAAGACTGGACCTCATTTGATAAATAGCATAACCCCAGAAGCACCTTCAAAGTGTCTACTACAAGGGGCAGCTAGGTGGCACAGCGCATAGAGCACTGGCCCTAGAGTCAGAAGGATCTGAGTTCAAATCTAACCTCAGACACTTACTAGCTGTGTGACCCTGGGCAAGTCACTTAACCTTGATTGCCTCTAAACACAAAAACAGTGTCTACTTTGGGGGTGGGGGAGGAGGGCTTGTGATCTATTTGGGTGGAGAGAATATGCATGCTGGAGAAATCACAGAACTTCTGGAGTATTCCTCTTAATGATTTCCACAGAAAGATAGCCATGTTATGCTGCCAGGAGATTTTGGAGCAACATTTGTATAAGAAACAAACAGCAAGAAAGCAAGCTAATATCTCAGACTGGGGAGGGGTGGGGGGGGTGGGAAATCCAATTATGGTGTCAGTACAATTCAACTCAATATCCTAAATCATCTGTAATTATAAAGTGATTGATCATAATAATGAGACTGACACAGCAAAGTAAATCCCATTCAATAAACACTGTTTTGAGGGCCTGCTCTGGCCGGGCACCTGGGGACACGAAGACAAAAATGAAACCTGTTACTGGCCACAGTATGCTTTGTCGATTGAGGCAGAGTATATTGTGTATTTTAGGAAAATCTCCAACAAAAAGAATCAAAAGCCCAAAGCAAAAACAAAAACAAAAAATGCCAACACTTAAAGGATTAACCTATTAGCCGGTTATTTTGCCTATTTTTTCCATTCTCTTCCAAAGCCACACAGCTGAGGACCATGACTACCCATACCTGTGGGTACCATGTTGTATTCTGCAGCTGTTTGCTCATCCAGCAGTACATTCACTCTCAGCAAGGGTGGCTCCTGTGTTTCTCTTTTTTTCAGTCTTTCCTACAGTATCTAGCACAGTCTTCAATGCAGACATCACTGAGTGAATGTTGACTTATATTCTCTTTGAATGCCCTGACCCTAGGTGGAAGAATTTCATTTTTGTTTCTCATAGTAGCATATCTCAGTCACTTGGAGCCATTTTCCCTAAAAACAAACCAACAACAACAAAAAAAAAAACAGAATGAAAGAAAAGCCCTGAGGATCAGATTATAAGGACATCATTCCTCTTAAACTAGAACAGGTCCACTAGCATCCAGTGGTTAATACTGTGGAAGAACAAACATGGTGGATGAAGGAACAAAAAGTATCTACCCATTCCTTCCCGTAGGGGGTGATCCAGTGTCTGAGTGGATGCCTACTTACTTCATAGTTTCCAAGTCTATAGGAGAAAGCTAACCTTCTCCATCCCCCAAACAACATATCTGTTCTTTCAAGTCATTAGCAAGTTTCCAGCAACCTTGTCTCTAATGTTTTAAACTTCTAGGACTGGAGTCCACATTTCTGTTGGCCAACAGTTGACCATCACTGCCAAAACAAACAATTGACTGCTATTCTATTGTCTTCTAACTACATTGTAATATTGAAGAGTGTTGCTTCCAGTTACCCATTCTCTCAACTCAGACTAACTTTTAGCTCCAAAAACTCCCTTTAAAATAACAATAGGCAAGAAGAGAGGTAGTCATTGCTAGAATTTATCAGAGGAACAATATCAAAAAAGAAAATGAGAAATAGAGTTTTTCCCACTCTCCTTTAGGGGAAATAAAAGAAAAAATTAAATTAAAGAAAAGTAAAGAAAAAGAAATCAAGTAAAGTGCCCTATTAACTAAACTATATTGACAATGATTGGTTACTTATAGTTTGGGAGGGATGCATCAAGTTTCATGAATCAAGGTCACTGAGTCATAATATTATAGAGCTTAGAGCTTGGAAATCACCTAGTTCAAATGACCTAAAAGTCATCTTTTAGGTTGTAGGTGAGCAATCTAAAAGGTCCAAGGCCCATGAATGTATAGACATATCAATAAAAAAAAGAAGAGCAGTGTTATTGCTGGCATAGGAACCTGGTATAAAAACTCCCTCTGGCAACATAGATCACAACTCTTCTATGACATCTAGGACTCAGTAGATGTCTTCAGAAACATTGGGATTGACTTGTCCAAGGCCATACATACATTAAATAGCAAAAATTAGAGTTTGAAAATAGATCCTCTTGTTGTAAATCCATTGTTCTTTCCATATGTCTTCAATACCTGTTTGGTCCTCAATGTTTCTTCTTATTTTTGCTTCCCTGTGGACAGTTAAAGATATATATATTTCAATCCATAAAAGTACATTTGAAAATTGTACATCTTTCTCATCTTTCAAGGTTGCAAAGAATTAAATTGATGGTGGGGCCTATTTTCAAGTTAAAATGTCTCAGGTCTGAATTTGGGAGAGCCTGTTTCTGGAAAGTCCACATCCTTCAAGTTCCCAAAATAATCGAACATCTAGAATAGTTGTACAGAGAAGGAGATCTATGATCACACCTTCCAAGTGCCCAAACTGGTAGTTACCTTTCTTATTCCAAAAGAAAGTCAGAAGCAGTAAGTTTGCAGCGATGACTGTCATCTCTCCTATAGCCTGACCCTTTGTATTATATTCCCAGAATGATCTAAGGTGCTGAGGAGGACCTTTGCTTTCATTCAGGGAGGGAAGTCCAGTCAGAAAACTCCCTTTACCAGTGCAGATCTGTGACAATTTGGAACTCTGAGACATGTTTCCAAAAGGCCAGTTCCATCCTTGCTACATTGGTTCACAATTTGATTTCATTTCTGTAGGGGCCTCCCAGTGAGAAAACTTATTCTACTGATACAGATCTGCTTTTATTCTGGAACTTAGAAAGAGAATTGCCTGGGAACAAGAAGGCAATTTCCTTAAGGTCAATAATTCAGCCAGTTAAACAAGTCAGAAACCTAAGTCCTCTTGAGTTTGCCTTCCAATTAACTATGCCAAGCTCATTGCTGTACCTTCTTTATTTATGGATTCTTGATTTCTTATCAAACTGTTGCAAAGCCATAGCACCATCTTGACTGTTAATATTAATAGATGGGTCCAAATGCTATGCAGGTTTCCTGGGAAATTGCTTATTTTGGTTCCCAGAGCAATCTGTACCCTTTCCCCCACCAAGCCTACACCACTTAAAAATCACAAGAGCAGCCTGCTTTTAAAAATGGAGCAGCAGGATTAGTACTGCTGGTGATTTGGCAGAGCTTTTGGTCCACCAAACAGAGAGAGACAGACAGACAGAGACAGAGAATACTCTGGGTCTCCGTTCAGGTCATCTTGAAAGTATTAGCCTCTGCACTAAGCAGAATTTCAAGTCAGAGAATGAGAAGGGGGGAACCTACATTGAATCTGTTGGTCTTTACAAGAATGTAAACTGAGACCAAACAGTGAGAACTAAAGAGCATTTGTTAGTCTTCTCTTTCTTTCTCTTTCTCTCTTTTTGCCATCTGTAAATTTCAAAAAAGGTTAATGTTATGAAAGTTAAAGCTGTTTGACTCATGAGGAACACTGTTAAGGAGCTGAACAACATTTTCACTGAAATGCTCGACCTTTAAAGCACAATAATAAAAATTCCCAAAAAGAATTAAAATTGTGAAGAACATTACTTTTATTAGAGTTGAAAAGAATACCACAATTGGTTGATTGAACAAATGCTTCAATTGACAGGCAGATCTACTCAAAGACTAAAATAAAATTCACTTCTTTTTTTAAAGCCAAGAGTTCCTAGATATCCTCTTAACAGGCATGAACACACCAATGAAGCTATGGGCAGCAGGATATATTTATTATCGGTACAACCAGATTGACTTGAAACTGACTTATTCTATCTAGGAAGATTCTTCATCCTTCCAGGTTAAGGTTAAGCCCTAGCTCTTCTTTGGTCATCCAGGTCCATGGTGGTCACTCCCTCCTCTGGACTTGTTTCTACAGCACATCACATTTATACTACTTGTGGGAGAGTTATATTGTCTTGTATGCATGGTGTTTCTTATGCTTATGATTTGTCTCTCTAACTGTATTAGTAAAGCTACCTAAGCACAAAGACCACAAAGAACAGGCCCTTGTCCTCTATATGTGACTCATAATGCTTTGTGTAGTATTTTGTGCATAGTGTGTGTACATGTGTGTTGAAGGGTGAGCTTTGAGTAGCATTTCTCAGTGAGTGGGAGAAAGCTTGAGTATGAGAAGTTCCTGCTGAACCAGCTTCTAGAGTCTGAATCAAGGTGATCTTTCTCAATATTGCTTTTGTCTTTCTGGGGCCTTTCTCTGGTATCTTTAAGTTTGGTGGCCTTAAATTCTTAATGGTGTTCATGTTGATGCTGCTAGAAACAGTTTTTAAATTATCTATAGATTGTCTTATCTTATTTCTTAAACTGCCCAGCTTTGAACAAAACTGTGAAGCAAGTAGACTCTGTCCCGTGGAAAGAGTATTGTGTAGCTCAAAAAATCCTGGATTTGGAATAAGAAAACCTAGGTTTGAATCTTGATTTTTCTCCTACTAGTTGTGTGACCTTAGGCAAGTCTCTTGAGTTCTCTGAAAGATAGTTCTTCATCTGTAAACTGGGGATGTTAATACTTTTATTAATGACCTCATAGGATTGTTGTAAGGAAAATCTTTTGCAAATCTTACAAATGTTATGTGAATAAGAGTTATTATTTAAAATAAATTTTAACATATTTTGTTTTTATATCATATACATTTCCCACTGCATCCCTGAGGGCAAGGATTGTTTCATTTTTGTCCCTTTACCTGCAGCAACTAACACAGTAGGTTTCATATTATATATATTTAATCAATGTTCAGTTGAGACCAGAAGCTAGAATGAATAAAAAGATAGTTAACCTACCCTTACAGATTTTATTCTCACAGGATATGAGATGCACAATATTCCAATAAAATGTAGTATATGTTAGAGGTTTATAAAATAGTATAGGACAGAGGTGGGGAACCCCCATGGCCTCAAGGCCACATGTGACCCTCTAGGTCCTCAAGCTCAACCCTTTGAGTGAATCCAAACTTCGAAGAATGTGAAAGAAGAGATCAGAGAAAAAGAAAAGCACTTCTGCTTTGTACTGATCAGGGAAAACCTCATAAAAGACATAGCTTTTTATTTAGGACTTGAAACGTGGATGGAAGATTTCAATTGGCAGGGATGATGGATGTGGCATTCTCAATAGGACAAAAATGGGAAAAGACAACATATAGTCAGTGAACTGCATCTAATTTAGTTAGAACCCAGGGCACATGTCATGTAAGGGACCAATCGGAAATACAATTGGAAAAACAGATTTGGACTAAGTTTCAAGGAACCTTAAGTACTTGGTTGAGGTTTCTGTACTTTTTCTTTCTTTTTGGAGGGGGAAGGGCAAGGCAATTGGGGTTAAGTGACTTGCCCAAGATCACACAGCTAGTAAGGGTCAAGTGTCTGAGGTCAGATTTAAACTCAGGTCCTCCTGACTCCAGGGACAATGCTCTATTCACTGTGCCACCTAGCTGCCCCTGTACTTTTTCTTAAGGTCATAGTAAGCCATCAAAAATTTTATGAGGAGCAGAGTGAAACAGAGTGGTGATGTCATTGGTGTACAAAATGGATAATACTGGAAGCAAGAAGACAATTGAAGTAATCCAAGCATAATGTAATAGGGCCTAAAATAAAGAGATGTCAGTTGGGCTAGTTAAGAAGAGAAAGATTGAAGAACTGTGTTTGTGGTAGTGGGTAGGGAGAAGATGATGAATTTTATTTTGGACCTTCTGTAGATGAGGTACCAGTGAAAAGTATGGGTAAGATTGTCAAGAATGCAACTAGAAATGTGAAACTGGAGCTCAGGGGGAAAATAGATAATAGATTTGGAAATAATTCACAGAGGAAGAGAGAAAAGAGAAGGGGTCCAAGGCCAGAGCTTTGGAGGAAGGCTGAATATCTCTTTGCTTTTCCTAGGTCACCTATGGGACCTTACACGGTATCCCCACCCAGCAGCCTTAGTCTTTCAAGTTGAATTCCATTTCTCTGGATCTGTGTTTCCTGATCTTGTTCTTCCATCATGCCTTCTACCCTGTGATTTAGCAACATACTCCTTGTTCTGGTGAGCCTACTTAGCTAATTTTGATAAAGGCTTAATGTGAAAGGGTCATTTTTAGTATTTCTTTTCTACAGATGAGAAGATTTATTTGACAAAGGTCAGCAAGCTTGTAAGAATTGAGACTGGAGGAAGGTTTCAAAAGATTCATAGGATCCTAGATTTTGAGGCAAAAGGGACCGTAGAGATAATTTGGTCCATCCTCTGACTTACAAATGAGTAAATCAGGGATCAGGGATGTTATAGACTGACTGCCCCAGTGTCACAAAAGTAGTATTACATAGCACAGGCAGGATTCAATCCTATATCTTCTGGATGCACATCTAAAGCTTTTTTTTCTGTCGGCTTTTCCATGTGACCCAATGCCAAGAATCTCTGAGTTCCACTAGAATTTATTAATTTTGCCTTAACCCTCCTAAAAGAGCTACAATAAACCTCATTGTATCTGAGACACTCAAACCTCTCATATTTAAAAACACAGGAACATAAATCCTAATAATGCTTATTGATCTCATTATGTTAGGTCCCATTGTTTTAAGCATTACAATGCTACACATTGAAGGATTTCTACTGGTGAATGACAAATGAAATAAAAACATACTTTGGGATATACATCAAATCATCTTCCATATGCAAAGGCTCTGGGATATAAAGAAATAATGGCCAAAGCAACTGTAGCAAGAAAATCAAAATCAAATCCAAACTTTCATTCTTAATAAACCTTTTTACTCTGTTTATTCCTCTCCAGAGTAACAATGATGGTTAATCAAGACAATCAATGGTTGTAATTTTTATAGAGTAGATGACATATCTTCCTGGTTTTAACCCACCCTGTTTCTTAAGAATGTCCATCTCAATGCAACAAGTACTTACTAAGCATCAGCTTTGTGCCCGGCACTATGTTAAGTACTATGGATGCAAAGGCAAAAAGGAAACATTCTTGCCCTCAAGCAGCTTACTTTCCAGTGGGATGGGAATAGCTGGTGGTGCAGTGGAGGGCTGGACCTGTAGTTAGGAAGATCTGAGTTCAACTCCTGCCTCAGATACTTATGTGATCCTGAGTGAGTCATTTAACCTCTCTGTGCCTCAGTTTCTTCATCTATAAAGTGGAGAAAATAATAGTACCTATCTCCCAGGGTTGTTACGAGAATAAAATTAGAAAATATTTGTAAAGCACTTAACAAACCTTAAAATACTATATAAATGCTAGCACTGATGAAGATTATGATAATGAAGGGAGCATTTATTCACATAAATATCAAATACATAAAAATAAATGGAAAATTGTTTCTGAGTCACGGCTGGAATGCCAACAGGAGAAGAAGTCAGGAAAAGTCTAATTTAAGAGATGGAATTTGAAATGAGGACAGTTAGGTGGTGCCATAGAAAAAGAGCCAGGCTCAAGTCAGGAAAATTCATCTTCTTAAGTTCAAATCTGGCCTTAGGCACCTACTAGTTGTGTGACCTTGAGCAAGTCACTTAACTCAGTTTGTTTCAGTTTCCTCATCTATAAAATGAGCCAGAGAAGGGAATGGCAAACCACTCCAGGATCTTTGCCAAGAAAACTCCAAATGGGGTCCCAAAGTGTCAGACACAATTAAAAAATGACTGAGCAGCAATGATTTGAAATGGCCTTGAAGTAAACTAGGGATTCTAGGAAGTGGAGATTAGGAAGGAAAGCACAGGTCTGAGCTTGTCATGCCCCACCACCCCCATTCAATAATCTCTAGTGCCTCCCTGAACCCATAAGACCAAATATAAAATCCTCTCTTTGGCATCCAAAGTGCTTCACAGCTCCATATTGGCCCATGTTTCTAGTCTTCTTACACCTTACTCCTCACCCCCCATATCTTTATTCCTGATATTGGTCTCTGTTGTTCCTCACACAAGAAATTGCATCTCCCAACTCCAGGCATTTTCACTGGCTATCTCCTACATACTTCATCTCTACCCCTTTGCTTCCTTCACATTCAGGTCCAAGGGTCATGCTTTTAAAGAAACAAAAAAGATCAAGTGTTGTAAAGTGGCCAGACAGAGTAAATGGAGAGATTTAAGGTTAAAAGGATGATACATTACTGAAATTAGGTAAGGCAATAGAAAATAGACCACACCTGAGGGAGGCCCAAAGGAGGAAAGGCATAGAATCATCAATTTAGAACTGGAATGAATGTTAGAGACCACTGAATCCAATCTTCTCATTTTACACATATGGAAACCAAGATAGAAGGCGGTTAAGTGATTTGTCCAAGGTGACTCAGTTAGCAAGTGTCTGAGACTGGGTTTGAACTCAGTCTTCCTGATTCCAAATTCACAACAAAATGCAACCTCCCCACTATCAGTGGATGGAGAGAGGGAGTCTAGCCCTGTCATGGTGAATGGAAGAACCAAAGGCATAGAAAAAAGGCAGGGAATAAAGAATATCTAGTCATTTTGCTTGTCTAAAATGGGAAAGTCAAACTCAGATAGAAACAGGGGCTACAAATCCACATGTGAGAATTTCTGTGAGCTTCCTATTGGCTTAGTTGTAAAGTGTAACATTATCTCTGCTTTGTTGTATTTTTATTTAGCATGTTAAAGATTTCCCAATTACATTGTAATCTGATTTGGGCCATGCTATGGAGAGTTACAGGCCACAGGAAGTCCATGAGCAGTGTGTTTGACCCCTCTGGTATAGAACACAGGAGATTCAAAGGGTCTCCTATAGAAGACTACAAAAGAAGGCTGGAAAGGTGGGTTGAGTAAGATTGGGGGATTCCTGAAATGCCAAGCTGAGGTGTTTGTATTTTATTACACAGGAAATAGAAAATGTGTTTTAAGGGCATTACTCACTTGGATGATTTGGGTGTTCAGAGATGGACCTGCAAGTTACTAGTAAGAGTAGTGCTTAGTTCCATAGTAAAATATTACAGGACCCTCCTCTTGATCAAATGAGAAAAGATTCGTAAAGCACTTAGCATCTAGAAAGTGCTTAATAAATGCTTGCTCCCTTCTCTTCCTTCCTTTCTTAAAATGGTCTGTTTTATATAAGTACATCATGCTTCTTTTTCTAAGATATCAAGAATGTTTAATTCAGCCTACCACACGACTCCTTCTCTCCCTTACCTCACATAAGCACCACCTTATGCTAATAGTAGATCCAGCCCTAGATAAATCTATGAAGTCAGTTAATGGATTGCAGTTAACCCCAAAGTAGGTCTCTGGTAATATGCTACAAGGAGCCATGAAATGGATGGATAATGACAATAAGACATGTTTGTCAAATTTGCAATATGTCATGAAGCTTGGAAGAATAGCAAACACATTCAGTGATACAATCAGAATGAAAGGATATTCATAGACTAGAACAACAGGTGAAACTAGAGATGGAAAATTTAAGAACATTAACTGTACAGACTAGCATTTACTAAAATTTTAAGTCTTCCTTTGATATTACCATCATTGGATATTCCCTACCTTGACAGAGATCAAAGTTTCTCTACAGCATGATTTATGCTCCTGTGGCCAGAAATTTCTCCATCTTATGCCCAGATTGTGGATGAGCCCATGGTTTTAAGTTCTAGAAATTAACATAAGTTCAAAGTAGAAAAGACTAGGCTTGAAAATGATTCACGTGAAAAAATGGTATTTTCAGTTGACTGTAAGCTCTGTATGAACCAATAGCACGTGTAGTATAACAAGAACTGAGAGTTTGAAGCTTTAGGCTCTAGTTTTTGTTCAACTCCCAGCTGCTTTTTGACTTTGGACAAGCCACCTTGATTCTCTGGGCTTCACTTACCTCATCTGTAAAGTAAAGGCATTGGACTGGATCATTAGTATCTTTTGTAGCTTTAAGAAATGTAGAATTTTATTAGAGCTGATGTAACCTTGGACTATAATAATAGAAGTATTGTGCTTGGGTCATGGGAATTAATAGTCCCTATTCTCTATGTCATTCTGGAATCCTTTGCCTAGATATGAACACAACACTTTGTGAGATATTGACAGACTTAGAAAGTATCCATAGGCTATTATTAGCAAGGATGAATGGGTCTCTGAAAAGCATTTCACTTGAGGAAAAGTTGAAAGACATAGGATAGTTTAGCTTTGAAAAGGATTTGTGTGTATCATTCCCTTATTCAAAATACTTCATTGGCTCCTCACTTCCTACCAAATAAAATTGAAACTTTAACCTGGCATTCAAAATTCTCTGCAAGACATCACTACCACTCTTACTTCCCAGTCTTCTCTCATACCATTTCCTATCAGGTGTTATACTCCCTTTCCTCCATATGTGACCTAGGAATTCACATATCTAGACTTTTCACACTGAACCTTATGCTTCTCCTCCCTTTTCTACCCTGCCTACACCACTGTAAGATTACTATATGTCCTTAAAAGCAGGAATTGGTAAACCGTGAAAATTTAGAACAAATCTGACCTGCTGAGTATTTTAAAATGTAAAAACCATTCTTAGCTTGTAGGCTATACAGAAGCAAGACCCACAAGTGGCAGTTTTCTCATCCCTGCCTTATTGTTTGGCCTTTGTTCTCAAAAAGGACCATGGCATCAGGATGCTGTGACTTGCAAATGAATTGAATTTAAGTGAGAGAGAGCTATACAAAGTCACCATCCTTACTTTCTCCTCCAAAGCCATCTGGGTCCAAAGGCAAGATATAAATCAGGAAGACTGGAGATGGTTCCCCCATCCCTGCCTGAAAGTATTACTCAAAAGTTACTTTTTTCTGGAAACTTTCTTTTTCTTTTTATGGATTCATCATAAATTATCTTGTAATCTTGTTTATAAATCCTGTCCTCCCACTAGACTGTAAGACAACTGGAGAAAGAGTTTATCTTATTTGATCTTTGAATAATCTCTGTTTCCCAGCCCAGGGATTTCTGCATTGAGTAGGTGATAAATTAGTGAATCAAGGTCAGTTAGGAAACTGATTCTGTCCAACTCGCTAGAGATTTTAGCAAACCTATAGACCTAACATTGGAATAGTATTTAATTAATAAAGTAATGGAGAGTCAAGGTTTTTTTTTTGCTTTGCAAAGAATTTTTTAAGCTTATTATAGCACTATTAGTAATAATATTTTGGCTAATACTAGTAGAATTGAAGACTCTTGAGGGAAGATATGGTTTTGGTTTTTGTATCCTCAAAATCTAACATAGAGTTTTGCACAAGATATCACTTAATAAGTGGTTGTTGTTCTTTTCAAAGAACTTTCAGAAAATGAGTCATTAATCTTTATAAGACTGTGAGCTTGGAAGATATTGACATTTTACAAATGAGGAAACAGAGGCACAGAAAGCCTACTTGTCTTGCCTAGGGTTATCCAGTGAGTGACAGAGCCATGATTGGATCCTGGGTCTTCTGACTTTCCATCTTATAACTGATCTCCAAATCACTAGATCAGACAGATAACTCATTTTCCCAAATATAAAATAGAGTCAGTACTTTCCACCAATAGTTTCTTTTTCCCATTTTGGAAGGTATAAAGGGCTTTGAGATTCCCTAGGTGAAAAACACTATGGAAATACACAGCAGCCTATAAAATAAACTGAAACCTACTTTCTGGCAAAGAAAAAATGAACTCATCCTCCATACCTGACTGTGCCAAGTAGGTGATGATAGGTATCCATATTGGATGTCTTTTCACTTTCTGTTAGGGACTGGATAATTTAGGGCTAAGTAGCAAGAGCACTTGGCTTCAGTGATTCCAATAATTGGAGTTTATTAGAATTCTGTTTAAAAATACATTTAATCATGATATTACTGATCCCCCAAGTGGAGTTCAGAGAGTCCTTATGCTTTGATTTCTGTGGAAGTCTTTTTCAGCAAGAAAGGGGAAGCTAGGACTCAATAAAAGCCAACCACAAACCTAAATTTCTGCCCCTTTCTTTTTCTTTCCTCTTTTTATTCATCTGTTATTTTTCTGATTGGGCCAAGATGGGGGACAGAATGAGAGAGAGAAAGAATAGCACAGAGATGGATTGGACAAGGATGGGCAAGTCTGGTCCTGCTCACTTTATCTCATTTATTTTCCATTTAAATAGATCACAGATTCTTAATCTTTTCTGTCATAAACCCCTTTGGCAGTCTGATGGAGTCTATGGACCCCTACTCAGAATAATATTCTTAAATGCATCAAATAAAATACATAATATTATAAAGGAAAAATTATATTGAAATACATTTTTCTAAATATTTTTTAAAAGACAAGTTCAAGGGCTTCAGGTTAAGAATCCGTGACATAGGTAGATTGGTAGGGTGTGTGTGTGTGTGTGTGTGTGTGTGTGTGTGTGTGAGAGAGAGAGAGACAGAGAGAGACAGAGACAGAGACAGAGACAGAGACAGAGACAGAGAGAGAAACAGAGAGACAGAGAGAAACAGAGACAGACAGACAGAGAGACAGAGACAGAGACAGACAGAGAGAGAGAAGGGGGAGAGAGCAAGTAAGTGCTTAGCACTTCTAAGCACTAGAGAAACAAACACAAATGAATGAAAGTCTACCCCCAGGAAGTTTACATTCTAAAACAGCCCATTAAGTGAAGCTGCAAAGAGAAGTCTCTAAGCAGAATGGAGAGAGAGTCAGTTTTGAAATCTTGAAGATTTGAATTCATAACTTACCTTCTCAGACACGTGAAGAAATCAGTTAAACTCTTAGTGCTCCAGGCAATGATCTATGCCTTTCAATTGTAGACCAGTTACCAGTCTTCACAGATGACTTGAGCTTCTGCCCTTGGAGTCCCCCCTACTGGTGATATTAGAGTTCCAGATCATTTGTATTTCAAATCTCAAATTGTATTTGTATCTCTCTTGGCTCTACTTCCTGTGCCTGTTGGTGTTTTCTTTATTTTTTATTTTTCAGTATTTCAGAAGAGCCAATTGCCTTCCATGAGGCAGAAGCCACACACACCTTTCCTTCAGAATAAAGGAAGGAAGGCTGCAGTTTTATTATAGGTTATAAATGGAAACTGCTCAAATAGTTCAAGAAATGCTGTTTCAATAACAGCAGACTTTCCAGTGAGAATACCATTAGAGAAATTACTGTTTGGAAGTGCACTGGTCTACCCACTACACAGTGAGATGAAACTATTCACTCTAGACCCCCGACTGAAATCTTTAAACTCATCCTTAAGAGACTGCCCAGTTGGGTTGTCATACAACTTGTCCTTTGTTCTCTTACATTCAGGACACTTTCCTCCAAAATATTAGAACAGCCTAAGAGATAATTTCCCCCTCCCACAGCTTTACCCCAAAATATGACTATATGCCAGAGAGGGGGGAGAGAGAGAGAGAGAGAGAGAGAGAGAGAGCGAGAGAGAGAGGGAGAGAGAGAGAGAGAGAGCTCATAAATGCTTCGGTTACTGGCTGCAACTATCCATTTTTTAAAAGTCCTCAGAATCAGATCCCTTATTTGCTCCCAAATCACCCTGCCATGTATTTTCCTGCTTTCCTGTTACCTGAATTTGAAGGAAACATGCAGGTTATTTGAGAGACCAGAGGGCAAAATGCCAGGATATGGCAAAATGCCATGAAGTCAGACTTCTTCTCTGTGACCTATCCCCCTGGGTAGTAGCTGTTCCCCTCTTAAAACCAAAGGCCCCAAAGAATAGCAGGATGAGAAGCTGTACTGTAGCTATACTGTACTAAGAACTGTAGGGAAGGAGGAGAATAAGAAGGCTATAGCCTTGACCCTTTAGCTTCTTCATCCTTTCTTCTGACTTTCTTCTCCTCCACAACCAGCTTTAGACTCATCTTTATTTTCTATCTTTAGTAAACATCTCAATATTTTTTATTTTATCTTTCCTTATTTATTTTGGGATTTTAGACTGATTTTCTCTCCTTTTCTTTATCTCTTCTTTATCATACCTAGTGGTTACCTTGTGCACTTGACCACAATTGACCCTAGGTCAATTCCTTGATATGCTTCTCTCTATAGTCAATCTTTTCTCCTTCCAATATTTTTATTTCTATTCTCTAAACACATGTCAGTGCATTCTGAGCATTATAACCAGCCATCCATCTATCCCATCAGCTATTATGTATTTACTAGGTAATTATGTGAAAGGAAGACTGGAATACTGGAATATTGGAATCAGAAAGACTTACATTCAAATCTTTTCTTTTATACATATTAACTGTGTAACCATGAACAAAGCACTTAATCTCGCATTGAATTGGGCTAAGACCATAAGATATTTTTTAAAATTGCTAATTTGCATTGGTAGAAGGAATTTCTATGCCAGGATTTCCCTCCACTGATGGAATCAGAGCTCTGACCCAAGAAGGAAAGGGAAGAGAAGGCAAAGGAAAGGAAAACAAGAATGTGCATTAGCTATTGACAAGGGAGTGGCAGATAAAGACAAATCAAAGGTGTTACTACTACCCTCTCTCCCTCCCTAGGGAACTTGTAATCTATTTCTGATGCCTCCATTGGCATCTGTATTAAACAGAAATTGATAGTGACCACTCAAGGAGGGAAGGTGTGTTTCCTAACAGCCAAACCTCAGAAAAGAAGATGAGTTAACACTCATCTGTTATGAATCCCTAGAACTCTAACCCAGTCTCTCAGAAAATGAAAAGTATATCGATTCTTAGGGCTGCTGGAATTGAGTATTTAGGAAAAACTGCAATCCCTAAAATTGAGGTCATGGTTAGGAACACCTCACATCCCTGGGGATTCCAGACAGAGGCCAACCAGGGTCCTTATCCCAGAATGACATTTTCTTCCTGGCCTCATTGTGTCAATACAACAGAAAAGGAGGCTACATTTGAGCCAGCAAAGGTGAACAGATATGTGTGTAGCCACTGGCAGATCATAAATCTTGTTGGAAAGAGGAAATTGTTTGGATTTTGAAATTTTAATTTTGTAAACTATGGCTCTAAAGCTTGATTCATTCAAAGGGCAGGAACTGATATGATCAGAAAGTACAAGCAACTGATGTATCAGGTACCAAATTATATCTGAGTAGTATAACTTTACTGTCTACATTTGAAATAACGCTGTCATTAAAAGAGAAGGCAATATTTTAATAATAATGATCTTCTAATGAAGCATTCTTTCTAGGGGGAGGGATAACTGTATGCTTCTCAGGGTTATTTCAAAGCC
The DNA here is from genome assembly GCA_028646515.1 of Pseudochirops corinnae. Lineage (NCBI taxonomy): Eukaryota > Metazoa > Chordata > Mammalia > Diprotodontia > Pseudocheiridae > Pseudochirops > Pseudochirops corinnae. The sequence continues at coordinate 486,669,883 of CM053585.1, read as the reverse complement.
ATTAGATAGAGGATTTAAGAGAAACATTTTCATCCTCCTGAAACAGTTTTCATTGTGCCAATAAACTGCTCAAAAGCTGTTCGTGGCTCCCCATTGCCTACAAAATCAAGTCCAGCTCCTTAACTTAGTATTCAAAACTCATCCCAGTCTAGTCCCCAACCTACCTCTCCAACCTTAACTCCCAGTTGTCTTCAGTAGAAAGCCTCCACTTGAGACAGATGAGTTCACTGGGTCTTTAATGTACCTTGTATGTTCCTACCTTGCACATTCCTACCTCTGGGACTTAAATCTCACTGTTTCCTACCCAGAAGGTCTTTGCCCCTCCTCTCCAAATTTTTAATGTCTTACAAAGTTCAGTTGTATTTCAGCTTCCTCAGTGAAGCCTCCCTTAACAAGAAAGGTTCATGATCAATTATGCTTCCATTGCACATTGTAGCAGGTAGCAGTAAAGAATTGCACCATTCATATGTATTCTTCATTTAGGTTTGTGCCTTAGTTACTTTTTTAATGTATACATTGTCTCCCAATGAAGTTTATAGGAATAGGGACCACATTTTATATTTTTTATATCTCCTTGAATGCCTAGTACAGTGATGAGTACAAAGTCAGTATTTAATGTATTTAAGAATTCATTCAACAAGATACATGTGTCTTGGCACAGGGCTAGGCCATGGGAATACAAAGACAAAAATAAAATGGTCTCTGCCATCAATTAGCTTGCAGGGTTTTTTAGGTGAAATAATATTTATACAGATGAAGAAATGCAAGCTATATTTAAGTAAATACAAAGTAATTTCAGAAGTTCTAGCATTTGAGATCAGGATAAACTCCTTGT
>CM053585.1:486651593-486668948 GCA_028646515.1 Pseudochirops corinnae | reverse complement strand
GTGCACGCTTCTATACACACATTTTATGTGTGTGTGTATATACATATATGCAAAGTTATGCATATATATATATATATATATACACAAAATAAATACAAATGAATTAAAAGAATATTAATGTTTAATTTTAAACCTGAAGAAGCCTGCTGATCATCATTATCAATGAGTTTTAACCTCTTTGTGTGTTTGGAGGGAGGTGACAAAGGCATACCTCATTTCATTGTGCTTCACAACTATTGTGTTTTTTACAAATTGAAAGTTTGTGGCAACTCTGTGTTGAGCAAGTCTGTTGGTGCCATTTTTCCAATAGCACATGTTTACATAATGTCTCTATGTCACATTTTGGTAATTCTTATAATATTTCAAACCTTTTCATTATCATCATAGCTGATATGGTGATCTATGATCAGTGGTCTTTGATGTTACAAACAGTGGGCAAATTTAATTGATAAATGTTGTATGTGTTATGATTGCCCCACCAACCAGTCACTCCCCATCTTTCTCCCTTTGCTTGGGCCTTCCTATTCTCTGCACCACAGCAATGTTGAAATTAGACCAGTTAGTAAGAATGACATCTAATTGTTTAAGTAAAAGGAAGAGTCTCAATTCTTTCACCTTAAATCAAAAGATAGACCTTATTAAACATAGTGAGGCAGCCATGTTGAATGCTGAAAGCTAGGCCACCACCCTGATCAGTCAGTAGCCATCAATATCTAGGCAAAACTCTCCACCAACAAAGGCTCACTGAAGGCTCAGGTGATGGTTAGCATTTTTTAGCATTAAAGTATTTTTAAATTAAGGTATGCACATTGGTTTTTTAAAAACATAATGCTATTGCACACTTAATTGGATACAGTATAGTATAAACATACTTTTTATATGCTCTGGGAAACCCCAAAATTTAAGTGACTCACTTTATTGTGGTGGTCTGGAGCCAAATCCACAGTCTCCCTGAGGTATACCTGTATTTCTTCAGAGTGAATTAGGTAGTCCTAGGCCCTACCCTCTTGGAGCTTCTAGTCAAAGTTATATAATAGATAGTCATAGACAGATACATTAAAGATATAGAGTGGAATCATTCTTTATTAAAAATCTAAGAATAAAACAACGCATGAAGCATTGTCCCTACATCCAAACAAAGGGGAATAAATTCATTCAGTTGGAAGAAGAGCAGAGTAGGAAAACAGACACTATCCCCCTTAGATTTGGGTAAGGTAGTAATTGCAGAGAAATCTTTTCCCATGAACCAAGGAAGTGGACAATGTTGCAGGGGAGGAGAGTTGGTGGGGGGTATCAGTGGTCAAGAAAAGTTACTACTCTCAGAGAGCTGCCTAGGATCAATTTCAACACTTTATATTTATTCCCTAATAAGATATTTTTTCCTAGAAGGCAGTATAGTGAATATAGACAGTGTTCAATATATATTTGTTCATGGTATCACAAACCTAGACCTGGAAGAGACATTAGTGACCTGGTTCACCCCTCTCATTCTTTCATATGAGGTCATTCAGGCCCCAAACAGTTAAGTGTCATGTTAGAGGTCATGCAGGTGGTAAGTGAAAGAGCTAGGATCCCTGCTAAGGTGCCTGATTCCAAGTTCTGGATTCTTTCCATTCTCCCATCTATACTGATGATTGATCTTAAAGCAAGGGAACCTATTCAAATCACCATCCAAATCCAAAGTTGATTTCTTTTTTTGGTGCTACTTCCTACCCTTTTGTGATTTTCTTGCCTCTTCAAGGTTGTTTTTGATGAAGTTAAGCCAGCCAGGTAACAAGCAGGAACCATAACAGATGGATGGTCTGAATGATCAACGTCCCTTTCCCCCTCCCCTGAACAGAGACCCAAAAGAAGGTCTCTTCCCCATAAGGGTCTGTGGAGGACCTATTGCTCAGATTGAGAAGAGATGGATGACTTAGTCTTTGAGAGCTGTAAGAGGCTTCAGAGGGAAGCCTCTTAACCATTGAAGAAACTGAAGCCTATGGAGGTTAAGTGGCTTGCTCCAGATCACATAGGTAGTAAGCTCCAGAAGTAAGCCCCAAAACCATAAAACTTTAACTCCAGAGCCAAGGCTCTTCCTATTGAAACTTGCTACCTCTGCATCATGGAAGGGATTTCCACATCAGTAAGATAGATCTCTAATCTTTTGAAATATAAAGATTGGTAGGGAGAAAGTTTCACAGGATGATTTGTCCTGGACCCCTTCTTACATACTTAGCTTCTAGCCTGTAAGTTGTAAAAAGATACCTTATAAATTCTCTTCATGTCATTGAGAAGTGAAGAAGGATCAATTATATTGACTTTGTTAAAGGAGCAGAGTCAAAGCAGGTAAAGGAGCAGAAAAGCCAACAGAAGAATTTGGCAAATCTATCCCCCAGTGCCACTCTACCACAAATGCATGGAACACAGGGCATGGAGAAAAGGCATTAATTCATTCAACTGATATGTGAAGAAATCAATCAATCAATAAAATAAGTATTAAGTACCTACTAAATGCAGGTGCTATGCTAGGCTTTGAAGGCAAAAACCAAAACTGAAACAGTTCCTGTCCTCAAAGAGCTTGTATTCCACCAGAAGGCTACAATACATTTAAGGATGAGTACACATAAGATATATACCTATACTAAAAGTACACAGTGATGGGGTGGGGAGAGCACAAAGTGGCATGGAGCACTAATACCCAAGAAAATCAGATAGGCCTCTTGAGCAGAACTTTGAAAGAAGCAAAGGGTTCCAAGATGTGAAGGTGATAAAGGAAAGCCTGCAAGGCATGTGCAAAGGCAGAGAAGTGAGAGACAGAAGAGTGTGTGGGGTTGTGAATAAGCCACTGGGACTGGAACATAGAGGGCATATGGAGAAGTAATGTTCAATCAGTCTCTAAAGATAGACTGAACTCAGATTATGAAGGGTTTTAAATGCCAAGGGAGATTTTATTTTATCTTAATCACATGACCAGACCTGCATGTTAGGAATATCAATTTGTCTGCTGTGTACAGGATTGTAATAGTCCAGGCAAGGAGTGATGAGGGACCAGATTAGAGTGGTTTTTGGCTCAGTACGAGGAATGGACAGACACAGCAGATGTTGAATAGCTAGAATTGACCAAACTTGGCAACTAATTGGATATGGGGAATACAAAAGAAGGTGTGTGAAATAGTGAAGAGTCAAGAATAATTCCTAGTTTGCAAAATTAGAAAACTGAGGGGATGGTGGTACATTTATGAAAATAGCAAAATTAAAAGGAGAGTTAGATTTAAGGTGAAAGATGTTGAATTTGTTTTTTAATATGTTCCAATTAAAGATGCCTATGAAACATCCAGGTGGAGCTGTAAAACAGACAATTAGAGATATGGGATTGTAGCTCAGGAGAATGGTAAGGTCTGGATATATGAATTTGGTATTCATTTCCATAGAGATAATGACTGAATCCATGAAAGCTGATGAAGATCTCAAGAAAGACCTCAAGAAAGAGGATGTAGAGAAAGAACAGGAGAGGGCCCAGCAGAGAGCCTTGTTGTATACCCACAAATAAGGGTCAGAATACAGATGACAAATCTGTAAAGAAGACTGAGAGGAAATAGTTCGATCAGGTATATGAGAACCATGACAACAGAGTCTTGAAAGTCTAGGGAGAAGTGAGTATCCAGAAGGAGAAGGTGGTCAACAGAATCAAGTTGCAGGGAGGTTGAAATAAGAAATGAGGAAAACCCACTGAATTTAGCAATAGTGACATTACTCCTAACTAAAATATAGACTTTCAGGATTCTTTGTAAGGTAGAGTGAATTGGCATGGCTACCTAGAGTCCCAGGCTTTGGTAGGTAGGCATTGACTCAGAAGTAGGGCGTGAGGAACGCCACAGTTTTTCATAGTTCCGTTTGCTAATATGGCTCTTGCTGATAGATGATAGGTAGATGCATGTATGGATACATAGATAGACAAACAGACAAATAAATGGGAAGTTCCAGAGAAGGAGATTTAGGCTCAATGTAAAAAAAAAAATTGCCAAAATTAGAACTATTCAAAGTAGAATGGACTACTCAGGGGGAGGAGATAGTAGGCTCCTACAGGTCTAGAGGTCTTCAGTGAAAGTTGAATGACCACTTTAAGGGAAGGATGCTGTCAATGGTATTGCAGGGCAGGCAAAGTTTAGGATGGATGGCCTTTTGGGGCCCTTCCTATTCAAATTCTGAGTTTCTGTGAAACTGAAGTCTATAGGTCTAAAGTAACAGACCCATGACACTTAGAGAGCAAGGGGAGATTAAAAATACAGATCCTCTAAATCCAAGCTCCTCTATTTCTATCATTACAAAGGCAAATCCATTGCACTGCCTTTCAGTCTATAGGTTACTTATCTCTTTCTGACAACTTTCTTCTTAAAGTTTGGCTCTTGATACTTATTTTTACCTAATTTTGCTTCTGTAAATATGGTGGCAGGAGGAAGACACATCTATGATTTATCTCAAGACCCCTTCTCTACCCTACTCTACCCCCACTATGGTTCATTCTCCCCTAACTCACCCAGATCCATACTTAGTCCTTAGTACTAGAAAGGTTTCACACTTAGGAAAAAGTGGTATTAAAAAACCAGATGAACAAGTGACACTCAGATAATCTGATCTTCTAGGCCTTTTTCCTCATTGTCTTTAGTCAATGATGTTAATAGCGTTTATATAACACTTTAAGATTTGCAAAATACTTTACAAACATAATCTCATTTTGTATTCTCAACAACCCTAAGAGACAGATGCTATTATCTCCATTTACAAATGATGAAACTAAGGCAGCAGAAGACCAGTGACTTGTTCAGGGTCTCCTGAGGCCAGATTTGGACTCAAGTATTCCTGCCTCTAAGCCCAACATTCAATACATTTCAGCAGTTAGCTACTTCTAAGACAAACAAATAATAACTTATTTAATATCTGCTATATGCCCCCAGGCAGGGGGCACAGGATTGGCTTTAAAAGTAAATGGGCGGGGCACTGAATAGAGCATCACACGGGCCTGGAGTCAGGAGGACCTGAGTTCAAATCTGACCTCAGACACTTAACACTTACTAGCCATGTGACCTTGGGCAAGTCACTTAACCCCAATTGCCCTACCTTCCCCCCTCCAAAAAGCAAAATAAATAAATAAATAAAGGTAAGTGGGATAGGCAGTCATTTATGTTTCCTAAAAAGTGTGGAGAAAGTATACTCACCCTAATGCATCTCCTCCATCAGCCATGGAAAATTCTGACACTAGAATCAAGCCACTGTTGTTGTTGCTCAGTCATTCCAATTGTGGCTGATTCTCTGTGACCAGATGCTGGACTGGTTTGCCATTTCCTTCTCCAGCTCATTCTACAGATAAGGAAACTGAAACAAATAGCGTTAAGGGACTTTCCCAGGGTCATACAGCTAATAAGTGTCTAAGGCCAAATTTGAACTCAGGAAGATGAGTTTTCCTTACTCCACAGCAGGGTTCTATCTACTATATCAACTAGCTGCTCTGAATCAAAGTCACTAACAACATTTATTAAGTATCTACTATGTGAAAAGCATCATTTAGACCCTGGAGATACAAAGGCAAAAACAGGCAAAAGAAAACAAAATAAAGGTCTTTGCCCTCAAGAAACTTTCCTTTTTTAGCACGTTTCAGTCTGTATTCAAACAATATTAGTATGCTTCATCATTAGCCTTTTGGAATTGTCTTAGGTTGTTGTATTGCTGAGAATAGCTAAGTCATTACTAATTCTTCGTCATACAATATTGCTGTTACTGTCTGCAGTGTCATCGTGGTTCTGTTCACTTCACTTTGCATCAGTTCATGTAAGCCTTTCCAGGTTTTCCTGAAATCATCCTGCTTGTCATTTCTTATAGCACAACAATATTCCATCACAACCATATACTGTAGCTTGTTTATTCATTCCCCAATTGATAGGCATTCCTTCAATTTCCAATTCTTAGCCACCAGAGAGAGCTAAAGAAATTTGCATTCTTGAGAGATCTAATATATGAAGAGCCAAATTGTCTAAATAATAATAGCTAGCATTTTTATGATATAGCTTTTAACGTCTCATTTAATCCTATGTTGTTACCTTTTAAAGATAAAAATTCCAAGGTCCAGAGTGGTGAAGTGACTGAGAATCATAGGATTTAGAGTTGTAAAGACACTTAGAGATCATTTATCCCTACCCTTACAAGGTTATATAAGTGGGAATGTGGAGCAGGAATTCATTCTAGATCATCACATAAAGCTCTTTCCCCTAAACCACAGCTATTTGCCCTTTTAAACATCCTCTTTTAAAAACAAAAATACAGCTGGGAGCATTAAAGATTATCAAGCTATTATCACTCATTAACACTTCAGTGTGAATTAGGTTATCTACTTTTTTCTAGCATTGAAATCTACCCATAGAGAATAAAAGTTTTAAGGGGGAGAAGGGAGAGGATGAGAAGAGTCTGAGGAAGTGCTTGGCCTGAATAATATCCCATTGGGTCCTTTGAAGGACTTAACTGGAACCAGGAGAGGAGAATTTGTGGGTAATGACACGTTGTGGAAAGGGAACATGAAAAAAAGTGAACCAGACCAAAAGTCAACTTTGCTTAGTTCCATTCAATTCAATTCAACATGCACCTATGTATCTCCTGTTATAAAGCATTGTCCTAGATTCTAGGATGCAAAGATTTTTTTTAAAAGGGGGAAAATGGTCCCTGCATTCACTGACCTCACTCTCTACTGGAATTTCCATGTTTATTTTACTACAATACATGAGGATTTTGCAGACCCACCTGTTAAGGAAAAAAGAAAACTCATTTTATCTAAAGTGAAGCATTTCATTCTTAAGAGTGTGTAGGAAAGGCACCAGGACTCTTTTAGCTTTGCTTTACCATTGGATGCAAGTGCCTTCATAATACTATAAAGGTTTTAAACTGAAGTTCCTTCCCAACAAGGAGGGCAATGATGTCTTTGGAAAGGCTCTTTAGGTACCTCATAGACTTTAGAAAGAAGTCAGATTCGTAATTCAAATATCTCACATGCTTTGGGCTTATTCAGACTAACAATAGCAGAGAAATTCACATTTGAACATAAAGATAAAACCTCCTGAGACCCTCAACATGGAAAATACTTTGATAGACTGTTAATCTCATCACTGTCTGTAGGTGTTCCCTCCAAAGCTACAAATTGTAACCCATCCATATTCTCTTTTGATCAGCACAATCAATTCGTATCCATATACTGCAATAAATCCTCCATTGGGTCCTTGATTTAGATTTCTCAACATTCCATGGTATTTCTTTCTTGATAAATGACCAGTCCATCATTTGAAAATAATTAAAAATTATATTTCTCTACATATTACTATTTAAGAATCCTTAATCAACATTATCAGTAAGTAATGATAGATAATTAAGATGATACTATCTATTCATAGGTTCATAGAGCAGGAGCTGGAAGAGACTTTAAGGGTCATTCAGTCTAATACCCTCATACAAATGAGGAAAGTAATGACTAGGACATCAAGTTACTCATTCAGGGTCACATAGATAATAAGCATCAAAGACAAAATTTGAACCTAAGACCTTTGACTTTACAGTTAGTATTCTTCCCACTGTGCCATACTACCAGCCCCCATGATGAGAAGTCCAGTCAAACCAATAAGCATTTTTAAGCTCTTCTTGGGTTTAGGGACTGTGTTAAGCACTGTGAATATAAATATAAGCAAAAATAAAGATAGTCGCTGTCCTCAATGAACTTACCTTCTAACGGAGGAAACCCTTATATAAAAAGAAGCTGAAAATCAAAAGGAGCCATGCTAAAGAAGGAAGGGTGGACAAAAAAGTTTGGAGAGTCCAAAGAGGAGTAGAGAAGTGAACATGGCTACTCTGGGTACTTTCCTTAAAATAGAGGATGGGGAAGGGGGCTTCAGTGACCAACAGAGAAGTACTTGTAGGCAAAAGGATTTTCCAGGGTGAAAAAGCTAGAGAAAATATCTATTCTGTGATTAATAGCCTAATAATGTTAAAAGACCCAAAGCTTCCAGTTTCTTCTGTCTATATGAATTTTCCTCTAATGCAATGCTCAGTTCTAGTTCCATATGAACTAAAATATGATAAATTAAGCAAATAGTACTAATTATGCTATAAAATCATGCCTGTGTTATAGAGTGAAAACCAGTTTTTTTAACTTGCCATTCACTAGAACAAAGACTGGAGAGATCAGTGTGCACAATATAGGAAGGGCTATCAGTATAGTAAATGTTCCTTTTGGATGGACAATATTTACCCACAGTGCACTAAAGTTTTTATACATGCCATTGGTAAAATATCTGACTGTGGTACTCAGAGGTTCTTCAATTTAAGGCTGACAACATTTTTTGGCTCAGATTTCTGAAATAAGGCACTTTTGAAGATATGTTCATAATTGTCTCCTCCTTATACACTGACTATATTTCAGTACATGTATTTTTAACTTATAGGAATTTAGTGCCTATGCATAACTTTGTACACAATGCGCTTTATAAGAATTCTTGCATATTCTTATCCAAAATTTTTGGAGACCAATGGAGGAGAGGATATTTTAGGGAATACCTACTGTAATTATAAAAATACAATCTGAAATTCCCAAATATTCTGTAGCTTCACAAGCACTGCTCTTGGTGTTGATAGATACCAAGGAAACATCTCATAAGCTGAAATTGTACTATAATGCCTAGTTCTATAAAAAAAAAAAGTGTTGGAGTCCACCAGGGACTCATGTTATCCTGAATTCCACACTATAACACAACTAGGAATAGCAAGATTCCAGTGCATTTGAAACATTATCTCTTCTTTTTATATCATTGGTTCTATTTTCAATGCATGTTTGAAGTTACTTAATAAGAAAGTTTATGACCTTGATTTTTTTCTTTTTCTTATATCTTCCTGTTCTGCAGAGTGCAAGGGGGTTAGGGGTAGGAGTGGGATGGGGCAGGTAAAAAAGACAACTCTCTGGTTCCAAATCAGGGACTTTGGTTGAAGAGGACTGGAGGCAGGGGAGGAGTCAGAGAATCAAACTGGGCAAGTTCTGCCATTATTACTTTGATTGCAGCTAGCTCATTAGCATTGGCCATGCTCTCTCAGATTAGCAGTAATTAAACTGTGAAATCAGACCAATTGCCTTAAGCCGAGACACCATACCAGGCTGTCAAGAGAAATCACAGGGGATAAATCACTAGTCCTGTGCATCACGTTTCCCCTTGGCATGGGCAAGGCATGCAAGAGGCAGAATAATGAGGACATTCAGCTTCCCCTATCTGCTGGACACTGGGCAGGCAAGCTTTGGGAGCGTTGTCATGACAATGACAGGAGCAAGGGTAAACTCTTCCCACCACTAGCTGTGGTTAATGAAGATGATAATGAAAAATTATGCCAACATTACTGCAATTTTTTTTTCTGGATGCCGACTGGCACTTGTAACCTTCCGCCTAATGACAAGACACAATGGTGACAGTAATTGTGCATTGATAAATGGGTTAAAGATGCTGAAAAAATGTCTGACTCAAAGATACACAAGTTGGTTAGCTGAGTAATTTCTTCCAATAAGCAGTCCCTTTGTTGCATGTACCCTCACTAGGTGGCATTGGACCATGAGTGCCAAAAAACATCTCGAATCACTTTTCATTGTTTACTAAAGAAAGGCCCCAGTCATTAAGGCAAAGCCTGCTGCTGGCTTCTTCCTCTTCTCCGAAGCCAAGCCAATGTGATAGAGATAAATAACAGGAATGAAAGAAAAAGAAAGTTTATTTGACTAATACTGAAAGATCCCCATTATGTGTAGCAGTTTGGAGGATCTGAGTAGGGGGGAGCTCCCGTTTTACCTGGATTTAAAATTGCCACATCAAAAACCAACATGGAGCCTTTTTTGTATGTTTCCATATAGACAGAAAGATTTGATAGGAGCCTAGCTAGCTCATCAGATGCTATATTAACATTTCACCTCCTTGGCCTCGAAGCCCAGTGTTTGTTTCCCTGGAAAATTGGCACATTGTGTCACTATGAAAAGAAAGCAACAAAGATGGGACCCTGCTTTTATTCAGTGAAAGAGGTGACCAGCTTAGAACTGAACCAGGTCTTGGCTCCACAACAACTATGGACTAGAGTCCACACACTCCTGCACTGTGGTAGGCACACTTCTTGCTTCCAAAGAATAGCCTCATTAAGAATTTGTTTGATGGGGATTGGAGGGTGGGGGTTTGATTCTTCAATAGATGTATTCAGATTAAACAAATAAATGTAAATGAGTCACTTACAGAGGCAAATTACATTTTATTTACTACAAAATGAACTAGATAGACAAGCTCTTTTGGCATTTCCTGTTAACCAGATTTTTAGGCTCCACTAGCTTAGTGGAATCAAGCAGAGATTTAGAAATACAGTATATACCTGAGTCAGGTATTCCTTTTTAAATTTTTTTTAATTTTAAATTAAATTTAGCTTGGTTTTAAAGAGCAAAGCTGGCTAGTGTAGGGTATTGTGTAATTGTGCTTACTTTAGTGAATTTTATCTTTCTAGCTTTTTGAAGGACAATATTGTGGCACAGTAGTAGGGTTTGTGATTCATGGAAGCAATTCTCTTTTTATTGCTCACCATCAACAATAAGCAGGAATTGTGGCAGGCCACATTTTCCATTACCGTGTCTTCAATTTCATAATGTTCTTTAACTGAGTTCTCTCTTCATTCGTGGGATTAAGATCTACCTTGGTTTCAAATTCAACAACCAACATCATCAAGAAGCTGATTCCTAGAACTTGCTCTTTCAGCAAGGGATTTACTGGTTGGTTTCCATTGGAGGACAGCCGCGTGGTCCATTTTGCAATTCCTAGCCTACTCTAGCTAGTTTTCTCAATGAGATATAAGGATAATTCAGGAATGAAGAGATATGCCATCCTACCTCAGAGACAGCATCATCTTGACACACAGTTCCTTCAGGTCATGCTTTCATGGTCTAAAGTAATAAGAGGGCTTATCTTATGAATTCAAACAACATAGGAAATGGTCCTAGTAAGTCAACCAACCAACTAAACAGCAACCACTGAACTCCTCATATTCATCATTAAGCTAAAAACATTAATCACAGTATCCTAGTATTTGGGAGTTGGAAAGGACCTTAGAGAGCATCTACTACAACTCCCTTATGTTTTCTCCCTAAATTATCTGGACTACATGTGACTTCAGTGACCATACCACCAAGAAATGATATCAAGACTGTTTAGCCAAAACCATATAGAATTATATCATCTCTGTTGATGCAAGTTGGCCCATTTAGTTACTGACTGTGCTTCATGGCAATACAGAGCCTGATTCTCCCCTTAACGTCTAAGAAGCTACCATCCAGGTAAGCCTTAGAAACAGATAAAGTAGTTCAAATCTGGCCTCCGACACTTAAACCAAAACTAGCTGTGTGACCTTGGGCAAGTCACTTAACCCCAATTGCTCTACCTTCCCCCTTCCAAAAATAAATATATAAAGTATCATGTAGAAGAAAGAACACTGACCTGGCATTCAAAAGAACTAGACTTAAGCCTCAATTTCATCACTAACTGTTGGGTAATCTTGGTAAGTTGCTTTATCTTTCATGGGCCTTATTGTCTATTAAGAGGAAAGGATTAGGTGATCTCTGAGGTGCTTTGAACCTCTGGCATATTATGAGTTCTATGAGTAGTGAAAGCGCCTGTTTATAGAGTATGTTTTTCGAAGTATTGTGAAGCCTTCTACCTCCCTCCCATCCTATGATTAAAAACAAAGCCACACTGCTCCCAGCAGCTCACTGAAGCCTGAAATTCTGCAATTAAAGGTTCATGCCTTTGATTTAACAAATTTCATTTAACAGTGTTTGTTCTCTGGTAGGCTACAAATGCCTGTGGCATATTGGATGGAGCACTGGACTTGATATCAGGAAAACTGAAGATCAGTGCCTGACACTCACATTTAAGTCCTTTAATCTTTTTAAGCCTCAGTTTCCCCATATGTAAAATGAAGATAATAATGCCTCAGATAACTACATGACAAATTTGCCATAGGGTCCACAAGAAGTTAAAAACAAAACAAAAAATTAAGCCCACGTCTTCTGAGTCCAAATTGAACACCTTTTGGCTGTGTTATGGTCATCAAGGACCTGGGAAAAGTACCATAAAATGTACCAGGGAAATAGCATGGAAGACACCCTCACATCAGTGTTGGATAAATTCAGTTGAAGGACAGGGGAAAGACTTGGAGGAGAAACCTTATATCTCAAGACATAAAGTTCTATGCAGGGAGAAACAGAGACTCTGGAATACTCATGGTATGATGTTTGGGAGACTACTACAGAGGGAAGAAGTAGGAAAAAAAAGAGCCAGGCCTAGGGAAGAACTTACCTTCTAAGCTTGGTTATTTATCTTCCTACTGAAGGAGCACAACTGATTTAAGCTGTCTTCTATATTTTGATACCCCAGGACAACTCTCTGATCACCTTACCCTAGTTATAGTTCTGTTTACATCTTTCTTTTCTTGCCCTTAAGGCAGTCTACAACAGCCTCTTGCCCACATCAATATGTAGAAGAAGACAAAAGAGTTTTCTACCTACTATTGCTAGTCAAGTGAAAAATTAATTCCTAATGAAGGAGAAATAAACCAATGAATCACATTAAGGTTTTCAACTCCCTTTAATCTATAGATAGAATAGCTCTTGTAGAATAGATCAAATGACTTCTGAACTTCTTAGTGTATAACAGGCTAGAAAAAAAAATGTTTCCAAGCTGTTAAATTTAGCTGAAATTTAATATAGAAATGAGCAAATGGGGGAGGGGAGGGAATTTGTTTATTATTGTTGCCTCGAAGCCATATGTGATTCTCTAGGTCCTCAAGTGCAACCCTTTGATCAAATCCAAACACCACAGAATAAATCCTCTTACTAAAAGTATTTGTTCTTTGAAGTTTGGATTCAGTCAAAGGACTACACTTTAGGACCTAGAGGAACACATATGGCCTTGAGGCTGCAGGCTTCTATATTAGATGGCTTAGATGATTTTCTTGCAGTGAGGTCTAGACATATAAAGATCATGCACCAAACAACTTGATAATTCATTTATCAAACAAGTATTTTCTTCTTCATGAAGAGCTCTTGCTAGAGCCTGGGAGAGATACTGATTTTAGATAAAAACAGTCCTGAATTCATGAATCTTGGGATCTAGTGAGCTTCTACTAAATGCCAACATGTAGTATTAGAGCTAAATCTAATAGTGAGCAGGGAGACAGATTACTGTGGGATAGACAGAGTCAACTTCATTAGTAAGTGGCTAACTACCTTACATGATTTGAGAAATACTTCAAAAAAAAAAAAAAAAGGTCCTGCCTACAAGCATGTCCATGATCTGGTTTCTCTTGTGAAGTGAAATTCTACCAGTAACAATTTATTCTAGGAGTCTTAAAAGTATTTCCATTTAAGATGCCAACATTAATGCATACGGTAGATACTGCAAGAAATGATTCATTCCTTAAACACCTTGAATTCAAATCTAACAGGGAGGGAATGGAATATGACAGTTAAGAACCAACAAACATTAATTAAATACCCATTATGTGCCAGGCACTGTTCTAGAAGCTGGGGATGGATACAATGACAACAAAAAACAAACAACAACAAAAAAAAACCCAACAGTACCTGACCTCAATAATATTACATTCTGTCAAAGGAAACAACATAGACATGTATGAATGTATGTAAATATGATGTATTTGTGGTAAATATGAAATAAATATTGTAAATAAAAGGAATTTCAAGATGGCAGGAAACCAGGGCTAGGTCTGGAGTAATGGTGCGCAGGTGCCATTGAGAAGAGGGAGAGTATTTACTTCAAAGATTTTTTGAGGGTCAGCCTTGGACTTGTATCATTTGAATCAAAAATGACTTGAAGGCTAGAAGTCAAAGAAATCTTAGAAATACCCTAATGCAAGCTCCTATTTGATAAATGAGGAAACTGAGATCTGAAGAAGGTAAGAGATTTGTTCAAAATCACATAGCTCAGAAATATCTGGCTTACCTCTGTGGAATATAATTCTACACATTGGAGGAATTCATGTGATTTCACATGGAAACAAAGGCAACGTGACCTAGAGTGAGGATTGGTCTGGTCAGTGTGACCTTGTCCACTCTAAAATCTTGGATAAAAGTTGGTTCTCATGGAAATTTCCAATGCAAAGAATGTAAAACAAATTTAAGTGAGCATCTGCCCAAAACATCTGGACCATTTATGGTTTAACCATTCCCTCATAGTCCACTTAATTCTGCTGTACTTCCAAGCAATGAGTGAAAACACTGTTTCAGTGTGAAGAAATGCTTAATGAAGTAGAAATGGGCCTTGTATGCAGTTGTTGCCTTGGAAGAAAGAAAAAAAATGCAAAGATCTATAATTATTATACAGGTAACCTTTCTTTGTAACTGCATCTCAAAAAGATATTAATAAAACTAAAAACTTCAAATGTGGTAAACCTATGGTTTGCAAATCTGAGCAGAGAAATCACTGACCAAAAGAATAAAAAACCTGAGATTAAAAATCAAAACCACGTACACATTTAGCAGTATGAAGCCAGCAAAGTACAGAAAGTTATAGTTTGTCCTGGTTTTTTTTTTTTTTGGAAGGCATTTGAAAAAAAAAAAACTTGAAAGTCTGACTTTAAGTTTATATATTAATGAATGAGTCCTTTATGTACTTATGAAAGGATGACACCAGATTGAGAAGAGACAAAGAGAATACTTAATGAAGACTCAGGCACATTTCTGGGAGTGTCAGAGACAGTTGAGATGAAAAGCAAGAGATGGATAACAAAATCTCCTACATCTTATCAAAAAGAAATTTCTACCACGCATGTCAGTAACACCTAGGACAGCATCAAATTGTTGTCTTATAGGAGGATAACCAAATACCCAGTGCCCTGTGGTGCATGTTAGGAAAAGTCATGAATTTATAGACTGGTGAAGATATAAGATAAGAAGGAAATTAGTGTTGTTAACCAGGTTATTCACAACTTTATTCCCTTAGTCTCACTTGAAAATAATAACTTGGCCATCTGCTTATTGACTAAACAACTAGAATCTGTAGCTAGAACCTGTGTCAGATGGAATAAGGCCACTCATACGTCATCAAATAGAATGATGCTTTTTCCACATCCTGTTTTATTCCCTTATGTCAGTGGTTCTCAACCTGTGGGTCGCGACCCCTTTGGGGGTCACCTAAGACCATCAGAAAACACATATTTCCGATGGTCTTCGGAACCAAGACACCACTCCTCTATCCATCTCCACGTGGGTCCACCCACATGCAGATACACCCACATATGAGTATTAAAGGGTAGTGGCATTAGGAAGGTTGAGAACCACTGGTATGTTGATCACAGAGGAGCTTGATGGGCTCTTCTTTGCACCAGGATATTCATATGTTAGCAATCAGAGTAAGACTATTAGGGCCCCACATCCCATTGAGAGAGACAGACAGACAGACAGACATAGAATCACTCAACCAAGAATAGAGTAGTGAGGGGGGAAGAAGAAAAAATGATAGAGAATTTATTAAGTACTTACTACATATCAGGCACTATACTAAGCACCAAGGATATAAAGACAAGCAAGTCCCTCCAGTCTAATGAGGGAAGACAATATATTAAGGAGAGGTGGAAAACTAGGAGCACACTAAGGTTGCTGATGAGGAGATGGAGAAGTGTAGAGACTAAGGAATGGAGCTGGAAGTGAAATGATCATGGTCTGGGCACCCCATGCAATGGTCGTTCAGGCCAGGAACTTGCCAATATCAGTAGGGAAAACACTCCAAAAATCTCAGCAGAAGGAATGGGAACCAGACTTTCAAATATAGTTAAGAGAATAGTGGGGATTGAGTGGAAATCTGTACAAGAGATATAACTATGTTCTTTGGCTGAATGTGTTCAAGGGGAATGCTTTCAATGCAAGTCA
Source organism: Pseudochirops corinnae (assembly GCA_028646515.1). NCBI lineage: Eukaryota > Metazoa > Chordata > Mammalia > Diprotodontia > Pseudocheiridae > Pseudochirops > Pseudochirops corinnae. The sequence continues at coordinate 486,652,981 of CM053585.1, read as the reverse complement.
ATGAATAAGGCAAGTCAATGAAAGAGGCAGGTAGGACCCCTATAGTTCACAAGATCTGTCAGGATGTAGGTCTAACAGCGACCAGCTAGCTACCTGGGAAAGCAGCTTCCAATTACTCCCCAGCATTATTCAGGAAGGACAGAGCTATTTCAAACACTACCAAGAGTGGCGGAATTTCAGACTTCATGAGCACCCCAGTTGGGGAGGTGCTTGTATTCCAGAGTCCCTTTCAATGTTGGTGACTTTTATCCTTGTCAATTTAGTCCTGGAGTAGGAGGATTAAGCACACTGCCCTGATCACAAATTTGTGCAAATCAGAAAAGGGGACACAGACGAAGGGACAACCTAGCAGTGATCGTTAGTGATGGGAACAGGTACCAGAAGGTCTTTCTCCATAAGGTTTGCCCCTACTTCAAAGTCAGGTCTATGGATTTACAATCCAATACAAACTAATTCAACAAGAATTTGTTAAGTATTTACTATGTATAAGGCTCTATGCTTGGTGCTACAAATGCAGCTAAACAAACAAACAAAAACAGCCCTTGCCCTCAAGGAGTTTATATACTTTCCCTGAAGTCTATTTTAAATTTTCTTAGTTTAGAAATATAAGTTTGATCAAAATTATATCATGTCATGTATATCATATGTATACATACACATATATTATATGATGTTCTTACAAAGCTAGAAAGATATACTATTTTATAACATAGAAAATCACTATTTATAGTGATATCTAAATACTTCTGAACACAGAGATGAAAACTGTCCATTTCTATTAATTTTACTTATTTTTTCTGAATAACAAAATATTTGTCACCATACAGAAAAAGCATCTATGTTTTAGTCATAACTTTGTGTGTTCCTATATGTTTGGGGTCCATATTGAATTAGCCATGGTTACACTGTTTGTACCCAAAAAAATCATTGTGCATGAATAACTATGTTACTTTAATCCACTGGGCAATGGCAGGTACTGTAACTCATTCCCAGAGTAATGTCATCCATCATTCTGCCAACATCATTAATCTTCCCATTGCTTTGAGCAAATTGGGCCAGATTTTTGTCCTCAGTTTTTTCTATATCACTCTCTCTGAAGTCGGTTGGAATTGGCTCATGACTGAAGGCCAAATTTACCCCATTAATTAGAGCAATGCTCTAGAACAAATTTACCTTTTGATCATGTTAAATTAATCTCTTTTCTAGTTATCTTCAATAATTCACTCAGTCAATCAACAAAGTGTTGATCAAATGTCTGCTTTGTACAGGCTAATGTCCATGAGGTTCTAGGCATGACATGAGAGGAGGGCAAAAGAAAGAAGAGCATAAAGATAAGATCAGTGCCTGCCCTTCAGGAGCTGATAGTTGAGTTGCAGGGACAATATATA
>CM053585.1:486621468-486651093 GCA_028646515.1 Pseudochirops corinnae | reverse complement strand
GTGCACAAATAATCTGCCCACTAATTGAACAATAGCTCTTGAAAGCTTTGTCAGGCATTATGGTAGCAAAAAATTTAACATAAAATGGACCTTTAAATCAATGCCTATTATAATTTCCTTTATTTTTCCATACAATTTTCCCATGAAGCAAGTATATTGCTAAGTATGAATAGTGCTTCCGTGGAATAGGGTGGAAAATGGAGACACTAAAGAACACTCCCGGGTTATCAACTACCATGATCCTTTCCTTAGATTTCTAGACCATACAACCAGTCATTCAAAAATATTTATCTCAACTAGACAATAAGAAGACTCCCAGGCATGTGAAGAAATAATATGTCCCATACCAATGTCATTCATGGGCTATGTCCCTAGATTTATTGGAGAATAGTAAATTTTTATCTGGTTTGCACTAATCAGTGTAATCCATCTTTTGCAACAACACAGTCATAAGTTCCATCTATGTACAGAAATGCAAAAGATGCAAAGGATCAGAATTCATAATTTCAAATACTTACAATATACTAGGCCAATCCCTGTAATCATTGCTACAGAAACCCAATAAGCAGGCATACCACCTATGTTTCCCTTTTCAGAATCATGTTATTTGATTCTTAATTCAGAGATTTCTTCAATCTGTCAACACAGCGTTGTGGCCTTCTTTGTTCTAAGGGATCTCTAGAATGTGTTCCAATGTAGAAGGAGAACTTTCTATAGTTGGGCCGTTCTGATCCATTGAAACAAAAGTTATGATTGCAATGGTTCTTCAAATTGTCATTACTATGTGTATATTGAGCCTTGGTTGGAGGCACTTTTATAGAATGAGCTTGTTACATTAAATATTTAATATTCCCCACCTTAGAATTTTAATATAATAGTCCTTTTGTAGCTCTACTTCTGAATGTAAAATTGACAATTCAGTGGGCATGTAGGGTTTGCAGTCAAGAATTGTACAACTTATTATTTGAATATGCTACATCTTACACCAGAATTATTAACTTGCTGACACTTAAGTCAAGGTAAAAGGTATTTATTAAGTGTCTTCTGCATGCCAGGCACTTTGCTAAGTACTGGGAATACAAAGGGACAAAAAAAAAAATCAGTACCTGTTCTCAAGGCACTCACAGTTTAGACAACCTGCAAAAAAAAAAACAAGTATAAATAAATATACCTTGGATATATTGGATAAATTGAAGGTAATCTTAGAAAGGAGGCACTAACATTGAAGGGGGAGGAAGAATCAACAAAGGCTTCTTGCAGAATATGGAATTTTAGGGAAGCTAGAAGATGGAGATAAGAAGAGACAGCATTCTAGTGATATTTCCATGACAAAACCATAAAAAATATTTTCATCAAAAATTGAATTTTTGGGGTGGCTAGGTGGTGCAGTGAATAGAGCATCGACCTTGGAGTCAGGAGGACCTGAGTTCAAATCCGGCCTCAGACACTTAACACAAAAACTAGCCATGTGACCTTGAGCAAGTCACTTAACCCCAACTGCCCTGCATTCCCCCTTCCAAAAAGCGGAAAAAAAAAAATTGAATTTTGTGCATTGCCTATATTCACATAGTAACAAAAATGTTTTCTGGGATGCAACCTCTTTTTCATGGTATAACTATCTATATACTTGATTCAGTGATTCTGTTTCTCTAGATTCAAAATAAATTATGGGGCCTGGGAATGTTTAATCTCAGGCCCCAATTATGCTAACTAAATGCTTCCTCATAAATTTCCACTGTCTTTGTATCTGTTTTGTCATACCATTTAATGATTTCTAATCTTCATTCAGTCAAGAAGCAAATCTGGAAATCTGTAAGAAGAAAATAAAATTGTTCTCAATATTGTAACATGTAAAACAGGGTAAGAAACAACTCAATTGTGATCAAAACTTAATCCATTATTGGTAATTTCAAAACATCATGGAATTTGTGATCTAGAAATAGCCACAGCTAAACAGAATACTGTCCAGTCGGTATGATTCTCTTTCACGCTGCATTTATAGGAGCCAATGTGGGCATTTTGATGGAATTGACCAATACGATGATCAAAGAAGTTATGCATGTTGGTGTGCTTAGTTAAAGAGGAGCTACTATGGCAATTAGCCATTTTCTTAGGAGAAAGTTCTTGGAGAAAACAAGTTTAGTTGTTTCAACCCATATCTATATGTAGCCACTATAAACAAAGCCTTCAAATATCAAAATGGAAAATGGACATTTTTACCAGCCAGAGTCAAAGCATATAGATAGTTGGACATGTTTGTGTATTTCCCTGACTTCTTCACATATTGCCACAGAATTTAGTGTTGGGAAAATATAACATTGGTATTAAAGTAAGTCTTCATTTTTTTTGTCTTTCCTAAAGCAAATTTGAGTTCTTTTATAGACAAGAGGAAAGTAATGACCCAGTTCTATTTTCAAGTGAGAAAATAATTGAATAAAGTAAGAGGTGTTCGAACCAAAGTTACTTCTAATAAAAATAAAAGGTGGAAAGGGTCAGTGTAATGATTCAGAGAACCACCAAAAGGGTGAGGTACAGGGCTAGCAGGGGGTAGCTATAAATTGGGGAGCAGTGACAAAGCTTTTGTTTGTCAAAGAATTACAGGACAACAGTCTTCATTGTCTCATTTATTATCAGAATAACACATAGATCATCTCTTGGATAGCTTCTGAGGGAATATTTTTGTTTTACTATTTATCCATTTCTCCAAAGTCTAATTGTACCGTGGAGGTGACCCTGGTTTTTCAAATGCTATGCCAGATCCTACCAAGGTATAAAGGATTCAGGAATGGACTTTGTGCCTATCATATGAACATAAGCCTAGATAAGTTTTAGAAGTTCCATCACTGAAAGATTGGTCACTAGGTGATGATTTTTTTCAATCACAGTAACTCATGAATATATAGTGGGTCATAGGGGATTTGTGGTCTTTTTTAATTTAGGAAAATAGGCCTAGGGACCAGACCTGTAATTTTACTGATTTAAGAACTTTCTGGTGGTAAAAACTCACCTCTTCAATATATAATCTTATAGAGTTACCTAGAACGTTGAGAGGTTAAGTAATGGCACAGGATCACAGATAGAATGTGTTATAGGTAGAATTTGAATCCAGGTCATCTTAGCACAGCTCCTGGTATATAGAAGGTACCCAACAAACATGTGCTCTTTCTTTCTATGTATCTATTTATACATGTGCACAAATACACACACACGTGTGTATATCTATATACGTGTGTATATATACATACATATATATACATATATGTGTGTGTGTGTGTATATAAACTCCAAGGACATCTCTCTATATATATGCTCTGTCATACCAATAAAGTCTTAAATTCTTGAAATAAGTAAATATGGAATTGTAAGCCAATATATGAGAAGACAACAACAGTTTATGATCAAAGAATTTCTTATCCACTGCATTATAATTATGAGAAGTCTTCCCCCTAACTAAAGAAAGATACTTTTCTCATAAGGAAAGCTTGCTATTTTGAAAAACTGGATCATTCCCAGATCTCTCAGAATGCAAGATCTGCTTCTCAACTGATGTTCCTTGATTTCATGCAAAGGGTGTGTAGTAGAATAGCTTTTCTGGGGTGATTAGGGGAACATAGTAAAATCCTCTGACCTTCTTATGTTTGGATATCATTGGTGAGTTCACAAAAGTTTGGCAAATACAAAAATCTGGCCCGAATAGGAGTCCGCTAGATCAAACCTCCAAAACGTTGATGCTAATACCACCATCTACTATACTTTCTCATTAAAGCAGAGAAACTTCAAGGACATTTTTTACATTTTAATTTACTGGTACCTTTTCTCCATTAGCCACTGGAACAGAGGATTCATGTCCAAAATAACAAATCATGTTCTACTGTAACCTCTAATACTATTAAAGTGGGATAGTGCAGCTTCTTTAAATTTATGCAATTTAATGGAAAACATTAGTGCTCATTCAATGCCATAGCTAAAGGGACTTTGTTTTAATAACTTTCTAATTGCAGTAGTAGAAGCTGGCTCACTTAGCAATGAACTGACAAGCTCACATTTCTGTCTTTGTGAGGTGTCCTTCAGTGCTTCAGGAAGGTTTACACAAGAGTTGGAAATAAGACACAAAATGTTAGCCTGCCCAAATAGCTTAAGTTCATGACAGAATAGATCAAAACAGCTCCTTCATGTGTTTTAGTCGTTCTTCATTTCTGAGGCAGTGAGGCATAGGTTAGAAAAAAAATGTTGCTGGCCTATTGGCTTAGAAGCTAGTCTCTGAATAGCATTGTAGATAATACTAAACAAGTGCCTTATATGCAGAAATCTGAGGGTTAGGACATCAAGTATTGCCTCCATTTTTTTCTTGTCTCCAGTTCAACTTCTCCAAAATGATATGTGCCAGGTCTTGTGTATTTCAGTTGCTCTTATGACAAAGGGGAAAGGTTTTGTTTTCATGACTAAAGTGTAGATTTTCAGTAATTTGGTATTCAAACAAGTTATATCATTTTGTAGTCAGATTTTACAGAAGGAAACTATGCCAGGTAAAGTAGATAAGGGATCTTTCAGAAATGGACCAGTTGGACCAATTTTAAACGTAGCCAGAATAGGTGGCCACCTACATGGTCTGAATTCACAGACCTATAAAGGGACTTCTGTCCATAAAAAAATACCACTCCTAATTACATGCTGATACCTAAAAAGACCTTTAACAAGGAACAAAGCCTTCTGGTTCCACAATGAAGTAACATACATTAAATTGATAGGAAGGTATAAGTGACTATTATTAGGTCCCTTCCCAATAGTAGTTTTTGATAGAAGGAAGGGCAGAAAGGGCATGAGAGTACAAGGTACAAGGTGCCACAGAGTAAGGCAAAGAATTTTAAAAGGAGACACTGAAGACACCAAAGACATTTCACATTTTGCCTGATTTTTTCCCAAAGGATTGCCCTCAGTCAACAGTATAACAATGTTTGGGCATTCATAATGAATTATAGTTATTAGGGCAATTTAAAGAAATGGTGTATCTGTCCATATCAAGAAAGGTGAAAGCTTGTTTTAATCTAAGATATGTTGTATATTGGCTATGTGACCTTGGGAAAGTTACTCCTTCTTGCTATGTCAAAGTTGCTTCATCTAAAACATGAATATAGAAGTTGTTTTGCCCTATCTTACCTTGCCAGGATTTTGTGAGAATAAATTAAGTCTGTTGTATGAAGCACTTGTAACCTTTTGGAAAAAAGATGCTCCCTAAATTTGAGTATCCTACAAAAATGAAAATCTAATACGAAATGTAATATTAAATTCAAATAGTTCAGTAATGTTCTCCCTTTTCTATCTCAGGCTCTCCTCAACAAGGCTTCTTTCCACCCTCACCCCCAAAAGGTGGTATGTGGTAATTAGTACAGTCATGGCAGGAATGTTCCTAAAGGGGGCATAGCGCCTTTCTTAACTCCATCCCTGCCTTGTCACTCTGATCATATTCTTCTGCAGTCACAACCCCTTAATTGCTTAATAATTTTTGGTAGTTTTCTGGTAGTTCTAAGAAGTAAGAAGTACTCATTGACTTGTGGACTTAACCATTGCCATGGAGAACATAGAATGCAATAGTGCAGAGTGGTGGGGAGGGGGACTGGAATTCTCCAGCTGAATGTATTTGAGGAAAAATTGGACGGTGGGGTGAGTTGCACTGGCTAGCCATTAAAAAAAATGCTCACAGATCAGTTAAATGAAGCAAGTTAAGATATTATGATAACTTGCCTGGCCCCAAACAATTGTGTCTGGAAACCCAGACCTCACAGCTCCCTAGCTTCCTCTAAAACCTTGTAGGATTCCTACTTCAAATACCACAACAATATCTAGGTGCACAATAGATAAAGTGCTGGGCCTAGAGTCAGGAAGACTTAAGATCAAATTCATTCTCACATTTTACTAGCCTTCTGACTTTGGGAGGTCACTTAACCTTTCTTTGTTTTCTCAGTTTTCCTCGATTATGAAATAGAAATAATAACAGCCCCTATTTTCCACAGTTTTTATAAGAATCAAATGAGATAATGCTTGTTAAGCATTTAGTCCAGTACCTGGAACAGAGTAGTACTCTATAAATCCTTATCTTCCTCTTTTATCTCACTCAAAGTGAGAACCTGAAAAGACCTTAGCCTAAAAGGGTCAGGGTCTCCCACTGCATCCTGCACCATCTCCAGTTGTCCTGATAAATATCTGGTCACTGGACCCAGATGGCTCTGGAGGAGAAAGTAAGGCTGGTGACCTTGCACAGCCCTCCCTCACTCAAATCAAAGTCAACTGCAAGTCATGTTATCGTCTCCCTGATGTCTTGGTCCTCTTTGAAAATGAAGGACAGACACATCTTCCTCCTCTATTCACCTCTAGTCAGAATCTCCGTTTCTATCTCATTCTTTTAAATACTCTAAACTCTTCACATTCAGAAACTCCTCAACCCCTGCCATCTCTTCCTCTGTTCAAATGAAGAAGGATTTGATAAGTATTATGGAAAATGTTTAGTCATAGTCTTTATGGGTTAGGGCCAGGAGGAACAAACCAGAACTAGCAGCTTTACCATGGTTTGGTTCAAAAAGTACAGTGTAGTTGGGTCAAGACATTCTCAGAATTCACACAGGGTCCAGACATTCTTAATTATCACCAGTATTCCAATTCCCAGATGTTGTCTTATCTCCTCTCTAACTCCCACCACCCCCCGCCATGCTCATACAAGGCAACTTCTTGATACTATCTTCTTGTTTTGAGCTCTCTGGTCCTGATCTTTAGAATTTTATTCCTTTCTTTTTGTGTAGTATGTGTGTGTGTGTGTGTGTGTGTGTATCCATGTATCCCAAAAAGATATACCAATAAGTCGTTTTCTGAAGTTTGCAAAGTACATTTGAAAATTGGTTATCAAGAATTTAAACCATGTTTTCCCATAGAAACAATCATGGTCAGCTCCCCAGGCCAGTATGCAGAATCTGATTTGGTCTATAATATACCTCAAGCACAGTATTCAACTAAAATTTTATTTCAACTTTTCCTAATAACTACAGATGAGGCTGTCTCTATGGAAAAATGTACTCTTGTTCCAATTCAGGACCCCAAGGACTCAGAATATACCTTTCTGAATCTTGCTAGTTTCTTTGTGTGTATGCATGCATGATTGGTGAACATGCTTTGGATGTGTCTACGTAGAGGTGGAGGTATGAAAAGGATACAGAGGTATCTAAGACAGTCTGGAAGAAGGGACAAAACAAGATGGATATTCCTGCCTAATAGGAACTTATCAACTCAAAGTAGTGAAAGAAGAGAAAATTTTAAGTTCTTTACTTCTTAGGAGTTCTTGATGAGTAAACAGGGACTCCAGGGGAGTTATTCACTGCCAGTGAGATGAGTAGAGGCTCCAGGTAAGGATTCCCCATTCCCTGTTTATATCTACAGGCCATTCGTATATTGTACCATAAATCAGGAGCTGGCAATAGTATTGCTAGCTTGTGCTAAAGTAGTCCTAATAGAAAATAAACACTACCTTTACACATTTGGGGGCAATCTTGGGGAAATTCTCCATTCTTTCTATTTTTTTTAAGGTTTTGTAGCCCAGCTCCAGGGAGCTAAATTTGTAATGCTACCAAGAAGAGAAATTGTATGAAAATAGAAGTGGGTGAGAGACTTGAAAATATGTGCTGAGACTCCGGGAAGTAGTTGTCAAATTAACTCTTTTTAATGAATGTGTGGAATAAATACAGCAGGAACTAGGGATACTGTTCACTTATGTTTATCCAAGATGTCCATTGCGATTACTGGCTGAGTTCTCTTCTTATTGAGAGGGTACATTGCCTTGGGAGCAAACATGAATCCTCTGCAAAGGGCAACTGAAGCAGGAGCGAATTTATTCTACCCTTTAAAAATGTCATTTTCCCTTAACACCGATGGAGAAGGGAGTTTTTCGTTTGCAGAAAAAAACTGTTACCCCTTGTCTTCAAAACCAGTATGTCTTCAGGCTGCCATTTGGAGAGTTATATCCCATTCTCAGCCACTTTCTCAAGATGGAGACTAAATGCAAGGTAGTTGAATAGAGAAATGAGAAGAGGGCATGAGAGTGGGGTGGGGTGTTTTTAAATAAAAGTCCCTGTAAACTGTGAGACTTCACAGAGCTTTCATGCTTGGAAATAAGATTCCAAGTTCTCTTCCTCATAAGACCACTAGCAGATTTTTTTTCCAAAACCTTTTTCAACATTTCCCTGATAACATTCTTCTTTCCTTCCCCACACCAAAAAAAGCCAGGTGGAATCTTTAAGGCTACCCACTTTCAGCTCTGGAAATGCATGGGTTGTGTGCAAAGGTTGCAAAATGTACTTTCCAACTACAATGTTCCTATATTATTTGGTAGGCAGTAAGAAATGAGAATGTGGAGAGAAAATTATTATAAAAGGTGTCTCACACCCTTCCTTAATCATAATCTAAGCCTTGGTTTAGAGGTATCCTGCCTGAAATCATATCATATCCTCCACAAAGGACCCAGGTAAACTTTGGAAACCTTTCTCTTACTCTGACATATGACCCCTACCCAGGTAAAACCTAGTATTTCAGTATATTACAATATATCGTAGTGTCCCAAAGTTTTTCCTTTTAAGCTTTCAAACTTGTAAGACTTCAAAACAGAAGAGTTTTATTTACAAAGTAAAGGATAAAGAAAAGCCTAACATTTGAGTGCAAAGGGAGCCTCAGGTGAACTACCCTACTTTCCTAGGGACCTATGTGCCCCTGACACTTACAATACTTTTTGGTTGAGGTCCGAGTGAAAGGGAAGGCTGGAGCTGGAGAAGGTGCTTCTATAACTCTGTGTATAATGACTCTTTCATCCATAACTCTCTTCCTAAGGGTACTCTCCAGATGCCCCCTGCTTTTGGTAGGGATTCTTCTTGCCATGGTCACCATCCCCAGCTCCAATATTTTGCTCCCCATTGTCCAGCTCTTCTCTAATTGCCTCCTGCCAGGTCCCCACTGAACTGTAGAGTGCTTATGCTAGTGTCTCCATTTGATAGTATTAGTTCTTTCCTATCTCTAGGCAATTCTTTTATTTGGCACCAGGCAACACAGCCCTACTTTCCTTACAAAGATTATCTTCCAATGGCTATGGGACTACCACTTTCTTGGACCACCAAATGAGTTCCTGTTTTCCACTCAGTTCATAATGAATCCATAACTATTTTCCTCTTCCATTATCCAATTTGTCTGACTATATCTTCTGACTCTTATAAAGAATATGACATGGAGAAAGAGAGAGTAGAGGCCTTTCAAAGCCCAAGAGTCAAGTAATTAAAATTTTGACAGTGATACTAGTGACAGTGTGATAAAAAAAAAACTTATATGTATACATATTGCTTCCATTAGAATATAATCTCCTCAGGGGCAGTAACTCTCACTTTTCTCTTCATATCCCTAACCCACTGAACAATGCCTGGCACACAGTAAGCATTTAAAAATGCTTGTTGACAAAGTGAACTAAAGTATCTTTAAAGTGGTATCACCAAATATTCTTTAAAAAAAATAACCCTCTATTTTTGTTTAATACCATTTTCCTTCTTTAGAAGTCCAGCTTTGTTTTGGACTTAAACATTTCTTGGACCTTTAATCCTGTTTTGGCCCCTCATCATTTCTTAAGAACAGAGTCTCAACCTAATTTTCCAAACCACGTCTCATGCCACTCTATATTCTTTTGGTTGCTGTATTCAAGAGGGCATGCACATAAGTAAGATGAGAGCCAGAAAATATATCTCTTTTAGCTCCTTTCTCATACATTTGAAAGCTGGAAAAGCTCAGCACAATCCAAGTTGGTCACTCAGCACTAGGCTGTGTCTGTGGGCACAGTTACAATTTGCTTACCTTGAAGGCACTGCTAAATTAAATCAAGTGAATAACAACTAGTTTGATTAAATTTGAGAAATGAATTGTCTGGTTAGTTGACTAGTCACTTCAGTCAAAATGGTCAAGCCAGTTGTATGTCTGTATGTAGAAGTTCCGATGAGTTGTATAGTAATGAGTATGATCAATAAAAGAGTATTTTCGTAAAACAGAAACACAGATCAACATTATGTTATATGTATTATGGGAACAATAGTCTAGATAATGCAGACATTGGAAGACAGTGTGGTATATTGGAAAGAGCACTGGAATTGGAATCAAGACACCCTGGTTCAAGGGCCAGATGTAGCACTATTAGCTGTGTGATCATGAGCAAGTCAGTGAAACCATTTCCTCGTCTATAAAATGATGATCATAATACTTCTATAGTATGTCTTAGTGAATACAAAGCTGGCCTTGGAGCCAGGACAGTCTGAATTCAAATACTGCCTCAAAACTGTGTGATTCAAACTGGCTTTGGGATCCTGGAAAAATCATTTAACTTATGAACGCTCTTGGCAACTCTCTAAGATGATTAGTGACAGAGGTAAAGAGTTGCATTGGTAGAGGGAGTTTCCTCACCTGGGAATTCCTGTGTTATTGAAATCAAAGGTCCAGTCTCTCCTCACTTTATACTTCTATTTATACTGAGAAGCAGAATAGTATAATGAGAAGAAAGGTAAATTGAGTCAGGAAGAACTCAGCTGGAGCACTACCATTGACTCATATTTGAAGGTCATTTATACTGTTTTTCAGACAGTTGACTAAGACAATATGGGTTTCAGAACAGTTGCCCATCTGGGCATACAGTCTTACAAACTCAATAGATTAAAAAGCAACAGGGAAAACTGGGAGAGGAAATGTCTTCATCATATCCAGACCAAAAAAAAGGAAATCAATGTTTATACTACCAGGCTCAAAGGATTACACGAGGAGAGTTCTATGTCAACCTTAAAACACCATCCAAATGGGCAAATTTGTTATTATAGAATGCTCCTTCATGCAGAAGCATTTCACCTCACCTAAATGGTGATCATTAAGGCCTTCACTTCCCATTGAGTTATGCTGTTAGTTGTACTGTGGACACTAAATAATTAATTTAATTAATAGAAAGTGTTTCCCAGTTTGAGTATTGTAACGATAATCATCTTGTTAAGCAGGAATATAATAGATCACAAAATCCTGTGATGTTTTCAAGGTGGGAATGCCTAAAGCACTGTCTCTTTCACTGCCCCCTTTAGTCTAGGTGACTAGTCAAATCTCCCTTGCATGACACAGTTGCAAATCTCCCAAGTATCAGAGTCATGGTTTGGCCGTTAACTTGGGTCATCCAGGAGAACATGTCATAGTGGAAAGAGTGCAGTATTGGCATTTGGGAGACTTGAATCCTCACCCTGGTTCTATCAACAAATATTTGTTATGACCTGAGATAAGCCATTCCAGTTCTCTTGGCTGTGGTTTCCCTTTCTGCAAGATTATGGGAGCAGACAAGTTCTCTATGGTTTATTCCAGTGTCAACAGCCAGTGTTATCATTATAGTCTTACACTGAAATGTCCTCATGCCAAATGTAGGTTTCTTCTCAGGAAACTTTAGTAAGGCAGGAGTATTGTTAGAAATGGAAATGATCAATTCAGGGAACCTTAACTGAACTACTGCTAAATGATGGGATTCCTGTTAAAATATTTGCAGAGCAGAAACTATGCCTGCTTGCTTGCCTGCCTGTCCATGTATCTCAGGCCCACTACAAATTGAGAGTCTTAGTTAAATATTAGACATGCCTTGCCTTATTCAAAGAAGGGCAGAAAAGTTCCTTCAAGCTCTAAAAGTCTGATTCTATGATTTTGTGCTCCTGAAAGCTTCTTATAAAAAATAATCTTATTTACATGCTTTCAATTAAAATAATCTCACTGTGAATCTTTTCATAAAATCATAATTCCTCCTAATTTATACTTAAAAAATTAAAGTATTATAAGCACTTTTAATATGATAGCTAATAAGTTCTAATATATCATTATCTTGACCTTTAGACAAACTCAGTATATGAACACCAGGTTTTATATTAAATAAAGGGACCTAATTGTGACTCTGTAAAGGCCATAATTGTCCCTAATTTTTATTCATTCCTCTTTTAATAAACATAAATTAGGAGATAATTATGAGCTTTACAGAAATATTTGGAACAAGTTCCTTCATTTCATATAAATTCTGATATTTACATATTGGACTTGCCTAAAATGAGGGATACCTAGATATTGGAACTTTCTTCTAATGATGTCTTCAGGCACCGTAACAATCAGTTAAACATTTATTAGGCATTTCCTATGTACTAGGCACTTGCTAAGGTCTGGGGATACAAAAAAGAAGCAAGACACTCTAACTTCAAGGAGCTTTCAGTGTAATGGGGGAGGAAATATAACAACAATACACCATATACATGACAAATAGGGAATAATTAAAAGAGGGAAAGCACTAGAATTAAAAGGGATTAGAGAAGGCTTCGTGTAGGAGGTAGAATTCTAGTTGGGACCTAAAAGAAACCAAGGAGGTCAGTAGTCAGAGCAAAGGAGAGAGAGAATCCAGGCACAGGAGACAGGCAGAGAAAACACCCAGAACTGAGAGATAAAGTATCTTATATGGGAGAATACCTTATAATTTTTTTAAATCTTTTAAATTTTCATTAACTAAGATCCCTTATATAACATCCAAGATGATTCTATCCTATTCTGGATTCCATTCCAGTGTAATACTCAAGAGTTTTATAAGGAAAAAATAAAAGTATGTGTTTTTAGTTACTTTTTAGATAGGCTTTACAAAATACATAGATTTTTTAAATTGATAGGTGAAACAGGGACCCCACAGAGAAATAGAAGGTGAGCAACTTTTCTTCTACATGTTGTTGTTTCCCATCAGCTATAACACTGCTGAGTTTTAACTGCCAAGTTGGTTGCCTTATGGATGGAGGCCTCAGGTGTGAAATGATTACTGGCCCTCAAAGTGACAGGTTCTAATCCCAGTAGAGTTAACTCGCTCCTCAGAAGCAGGTAAATTGAGTTCCAGGCAACGGGCCCTATAGGGGTCTTCCAAATGAGATTATCAAAAAGTAACACCCTAGCTTCCCTCAACAGACTTTTCTGATGGTACATATCACTTTTATCTAGACACAGTTTATCTTTGCAACTTGAATTAGTTTTCCCTTCCTTTCTACTCAGTTATGGGCATATGACTTCAAAGATAGTATGTATTTTATCAACCACACCTGTGAGATGCGTGAGAGAAAGTCCATTTCCTCTTAGACATACTGTTCAAATCCCAAAGGTTGGCCCCTTGCAGGAGTAGCCTGATGTTGAATTAAGAAGTTGCCCCAAAATCATTTCCAAAAGTAGGTACAATTGTTGGTCATTTCCAACCAAAAAGTCCCTATCAACATTAAGTGGGAACATAAAGGCCAACTCAAAAATTGAAGTCAAACCTGACAGTAAAATCATAGGGCTTTAAAGATTAAAAAAAAAAAAAGATTTAGGGATCATCTACTTCAATGACTTTATTTTATAAGGCAATTGAAGCTGATCGGAGACATTAAATGACAAGTTCACACAGCGAATTGCTCAGAGATACAATTAGTACACAATTCTTCCAATTATCAGTCCATTTTTCCAGTTATGCCATACTGCCTCTATTTACTACTACTAATATTATTATCTATTGTGCAAATTTTAAAAAATAAAACCTTTCTTCACACTAGCTCTTGATAAACCTCAAATTAATTTTGAGGCAAACTGAGAACTAGAGACACTTTTGGTTGGATCTGAATTATCATAAAGGTTTTATACCAATCTGATTTCCCCATAGATCTTTTAGATCAATGACATCATAATCATAGTTTTCTAAATTTGGAAATATCCTTAGGAATTATCTTATCCAACCCATACCCATTGGATGTTACTCTTCTACAAAATTCCTGACAAGTGGTCATCCATTCTTTTGTTAAGCATTTCTAATGATATGGAAGTTGCCTCATTTCAAAGCAGCCCATTTGATTATTGGGCCTGTCTCTCTGATTTTTGTTTTCCCTATGTTAATCTCAAATCTGTGTACCTATGATTTCTGCTCACTGGACCTAATTCTCCTTAATTTTTGTTTGTTTTTTTTTTAATGTAAGTTTTCTGCTCAGAAATTTTTGTGTACTTTCCATTGACTTTAGGATTCATATTGTACATATCTCTTTCTAGCATTCCACCATCTGGTCCTAATCGTATTCTCCAACATTACTTTTAACCATCCCCTATACAAACTCTCCAAGTTGACTTCATTAATGCCCTTTCACATTCCCAATTCCATAACATTTTCCCTGCTTGGAGCCCTCTTCTCCCATCTACCAAAATCTTGCTCTTTCTTCAAGGCTCCAATCAAATCCCACCTTCTTTGGGACGTCTCCTTCAACATATTTCAGACCACAGTGATTCCTCTGTCCAATAACCTACCATTGAATTTTATGTGTATCGCTCGTTTGCCATATGTGGGAATAGAGATACAAGACATGAGATCTAAAAGCATTTGATTTAGACCTAAAGTATATAGCTGGCCATTTCATTCCCTTGCTCAATCATTCAAACAACCTCTTTTTTCAGTGCAATCCCCTTTATTCCAGGGTTAGAACAAGGCCACAGACACTGCAGACAGAGGAGCACAGGGAAATGGCTGACCCACTGCAGTGCAGGATAGTGGGAGGGTAGGTTAGTATTTTTTTTAATCTGTCTTTAAAGAAACCAAGAGACAGGGAATTTTAAAAGTAAGGTGACCCTGCCTTCATTCTCTTCCAGCTAAGGGTGGGGTGGCACCTCTCCTACCCCAACATTATATAGCTCCTAACATAGGAAGTAAGAGCTCATTTCTCTTTCCAATCCTACCAATCTCTTGTTTGCTTTGGGGAAAAGGAGTCAGTGTCCCCTTAACTCCTAGAGAAAAGCCAGATAGGACTAAGGGGTCTCAGGTAGGTCCTTAAGGTCAAACTGTGGAGTGCATAGAGGTATTTGTTAAGGTAGGTGTATACAGCAGTGGCAGGATGGGGGAGGTGGGTATAGAGGTTGAGGCATTTGGGGTAATGGGTAACCTCCAGCTGTCTGGCTTCTTCCCTCTTCCAATTGCTGGCGTATCCCTCTCACTTTCTCCTCTTATTTCCTCCCTAGAAGTATCAGACACAAAAAACTTACTCTAAATCAACTCTAGGTTTGAATGTGACTTTTTTTAAAACTGCTTTCTCTTCTGCTTTGGCTATATATCCAAATCCCCACCCTATGCCACCCCAACCCCTACTCTATCCTCTTTCCCCATCAAACAACTTCTTTAGCACTTTTTATGCAATGTCATGAGCTTTGGAGATACAAAGACAAGAAAACAGGAGCTAGCATTCTATCTCAGAGTGCCTTGTTCCCTCTAGGACAAAATATCTTAGCATGGCATCCAAGGTCTTCCAAAGACTGTCCCTAGTCTGTCCTTCCAGACTTCATGTTACTCTCCTTTATACACTCTATTTTCCAGAGAAAATGGCTTATTTACCATTCTCTCAATGTGGTATTCCATCTTCTACCTCTGTGCTTCTGCAGAAGCTTTGATCCATTCCTGGAATATGTTCCATCCTCAGTTTTGCCTCTTAAAATCTTAAGGCTTAACTCACAAGCCAACAGGAATTAGAATACCTTTCCTAATTCCCTTAGTTCGCAAGAAAAAAAAGTTGGCTGTCTTTATTAATGCGTTCTCCTTCACCCAAGTTATCTTTTATCTATTTTTCTGTTTATGCTGTATTCCCCCAGCAAAATGTAGGTTCTTGAGGAGAGGAAATGTCTTTATTTTTATCTTTCTATCAATAGCCCATAGCATCGTGACTTACACATAGTAGTTGCTTAATAAATTTATGTTGAATTGACTACTCGGTTTCCTCCTTTGCCCCTCTCCCAGGAATATTCTTTTGCCTTGGAATAGCTTGGAAGGGAAGTTTGCTCAGTGGTATCAGCTACTAAAATATTGCCAGGGACAGGCATGACTGTGCTTACTCAGAGAACAGACAAATCTTTCCATTGCTGCTCATGTATCTGTGTAATATCCTGGTAAGTCAACAGCTCTGACTCTGTGCAGAAACATGAGTATCAAAGACTTTGCTGATGGTGTCAAGCAACCAAACCACCTACAGTGTGCCAGACACTGGACCCTGGAGACACAAGGACAAATGTGAAAGAAATTTTCAGGAGTTATCGGTTTCTAAATGGAAAAGTTCTGATTATGTTGTCTTTCTGCCCTGAATGAGGGGAGTCCAGCTGTCTAAATATGATGAAGGCAGGTTAAGAAAGGACCATCACCAGAAAGCTTGAGTCTGGTTTGGTCTGGTTTTGGTTTTGACCAAAGCAATTCATGACCCACCTACAAAGTCACAGAGGAGCTGGGAACTGCTACAGCAACTATCCTCGTGGTTCCTTAAGGGTATCAGATCTGTAAAATGTTTGCCTGAAAAATATTAATATGTCAGTTGGGCTTTTCCATATTTTTTCCATTTTCTTCATAGTTTATTTTCATTTCCTGGTTTTATTACCCATATTGAAATGGTGGAGGTACCAAAAAAAAAATACCCCTCTAAATTCCATAGTTTGCTTCCTGCCCCACACCCTTTGAATGACATCTGCATTTGAAGTGTTAATCATTTCTTTGTCCTTGAACTTGACTCACTCCAGGGATGATAGAAAGTACTTTCTTTTTTTTTCAGGAAGGCTAAATTATTTCTTTTGGCTTCCAAAACAAGAAAAGGTTCAGGAAAAAAAAGCAGCAAAGGGTCACCCTTCCCAAGACAATATCTGGGGCATTGAAATGTGTCTAAGAGCTTATGGGTTTTTGTGGGGAGGGGTGTCATGAAACTTCAATTTGATGGGTGGGTGATTGGGGGATTTTCTAGTTTAGGTTTTGGGATGCTGTAGAGGGGCTTCTCCCCCCTTTTTCCATTTTTATTAACCTCAGATGGGCAGCAGGTGAAGGCAATTTATGCAAATCCTTTTCTCAATAGTATAAGACATTTTACCTTTTGATAATAGGCAGCCAGCCAGAGGATACAGCTCCAGACAAGCAAGTTTTGAGGACCCAATTTAAAATTTGAGCTACCTTCTTTTTCCCCCTTCTTCAAAAGCTTTTTCTGAGGATAAGATAAGAGTGTAATCCCTTAGTTTGGTACAAATGTTTTAAGACTTTGTGTTTCTAAAATCCAATTTGAATTAGCCTTGAACTTTAAAGCTGTTTTGTCTAGTGAAGCAAAAGACACCATGTGATACATATAATAGAGAGCATTGTACAGTCTCCCTTTCTTTGCTCCCCTTTTGACACTGGACTAGAGTCCATGCCAGGAAAATCATCCAAAGACAAAATGGCATAACTTCAGAAAGCTACAATGCTTGTCTTTTTTCAACAAAGATTTTTCTAAGCCTCCTTCCCCTTAGACTTCAGGAATTGTATGGCTTAATAGCAGTCCATGCTATCAAATATACTTAGGTGGAACTTGGGCATTGTCAGGGAAATTATTTGAAATGCTCTCACAGAAGCTGTACATTGCTTACTGAATAATGACTGTTCTTCACAGGAGACTTTTATCTCTTTTCATCTGGGCATCAACATAGAGGAAAATCTCACTAGTCAACTGAGTGTCACCTTGTCCTGAAGGAAGTCAGGACTTACAGAAAGGAGAGGGTACCCTTAGAAAGAGGGCATCCTGGGTCCTACTTCCTGTTCTGCCTCTAATAATTAAGAGACAATTTAGCTAACCTCAGAGAATGCCAGATAACTGCATTGTGTGAGTGAAATAAGTGAAATAAGAAAAGTTTCCTGAAGGTCATAAGCCCTTAGAATCTAGAATAAGAAAAGATCTTAGGGAATATCTAGTGAAGACAATAAGAGGAAACTGATAAGGTGCTTTGCTCAAGGTCACACACATACTTAAGTATAAGTCCTCTGACTCCAAAATCCAATGCTCTTTCTATTAGACCACACTGCTACCTCTATATAAGTGACTGGCAGACCCAGTCTTTACAGACTTAAATCTCCAACATACAACATATATATCTGGATATTACAACAGTATCTCAAAGTCATTAGATCCCAAATTGAGGCTGCCATTGAGCCTGGTCTCCTCCCTAAACCTACTCCTTCTGACTTCATTCTTTTTCTTTCTAAAGGACCACCACTCACCATGTCCCCTCTGTCTGTAACCTGGAGGTTGTAATTGCTACTTTCTTTCACCTCTCATATACAATTGGTTACCAAGTCCAGTTGATTTCATCTCCGAAATATTTCTGATCTCTCTTGCCTTCTCCCTATTCCCATTGCTACCCTTCTTTGAACAGGAGCTAGATACCAACTATGAGGTTTATTGCCCAAAGTCTCCTTCATTCTCCAGAGTTTTTAATCAATCCTTCAAACAACTGTCTGAATAGTCTTTCCTTTATAGAAATTGGATAGTGTCACAACTCTGCTCAAAAGTGGGCTTTGCTATTGCTTGTACCCTTCAAAGTCCTCTCCTTAGAATTCAAGAGCCTCCACAATTTATGCTAGGTTCTTCATTTTTCTTGCATTATGCCGTCTTATTCCCTTAGACATACATAACACATTTCATTAGGCCTATGCCCCAAGGAACTTTTGTTTCTCAAGGTGGATATTTATGTAATACTCATAGGATAATGGATTTGGAGCTTAAGGGCTTGATAAAGGTTATCATATCCAACCCTCCTCATTTTACAGATAAAGAACTGAGGCCCAGAGAGGATAAGTGATTTGTCAAAGGTCACATAGATATTGAATGGTAGAAACAGAATTCAAATCCAGATCCTCTGGTTCCAAACCCAGGATGTTTTCCAGTGAATCATATCCCATCCACTCCTCTTCTCTCCTCTCCTTTCCTCTCCTCTCTCTCTCTTCCCCTCTCTCTCTCTCCCTCTCTCTAATTGATTTTATTCATTAACACACTGAAGAAATTAATGTTTAGTTTTTAACTAAATGAAAGCTGATTTTTAAAAAATAACTGAATTTTACTTTTAAATTTCTTTTGAGACGGGGAGTGCCCAGGGCCCTCTGTCACACTCTATGATCTATGTTTTTGGGGAAAGGGACTGTTTTTTGCACCTTAAGCTCACCCCATAATGTGCTGCGTCTTTTTGTACACAGAATGGACTTATGTTCTTTTCTCCCTCTTTACCTACTCTGGCAGATCCGTCCTGCCCTACTGAAAAGTGACATAGGAGAGAATAGACTGGGGGAGGGGGGACACACTGGGATGGCTGTTTTGGGGTGGTGGGTGGGGGAAAGAGGGGGAGAAAATATGTAACTCAAAATCTTGTGGAAATGAATGATGCAAACTATAATAATATTTAAAAGAAAAAAAAGAAAATCAAGGTGTTTGGGATGAAAAATACCCTTCATCCTTTACCTCCCTCTTTACCTCAAATGCTACCTCCTCCATAATGCCTCCCTGATTTTTCGAATTTAAACACCCCCCCCAAAGCACTTGGCTTTACACTTCTCTGCTACAGTTATCATGTCATATTAGACATAATGAAGAATATGTAGGTAAATGTTGAACAACTGACAGTCTGAGAGGAAAATACAACTATGAAACACCTTTTAGCTTAATCTGAATTGTGAACACTTTCTCTACCACTTTCTTAAGTTTAGACAGTCAACAAAACAATAAATCAGGCCTTGATTTGTGGCTTTTACCATTTTGTGAGCAATAAATGCTCAGACTGTAAATTTAACAATCGGCTTTCCCCACCAGATAGTCATTTGTCTTTGTGTCCGATACATGTGAATTGCATATTATTTCCTCTGGTTCCTGGCTCTGAGATGGGGAAAAGCCACTGCTAACTTTCAGTCTTATCATTTATTGTTTTCTGACATGGGCCCTAGGTTCCTGTCAAGCTATGTTATTTAATATTTCCTATTCACTACCTATATTTCTCCATGTTCACATCTTTACTCCTATGAAATCTTGCTCATTCTTCAAGATCTTGCTAAGTTGCCAGTCTTATCCATGAAGTCTTTTTGGATGACCCTGATCAGAAGTGATCTCTCCTTTATCTGAACTTACTTACACCACTGTCAAGGTCTCTTCGTTGAGAACAAGAATGACATTTTGTTCATTTTTATATTCCTTCCAGAACCTAGCATGGTACCTTGCAGCCACTGGACTATTCATTGATATTTCGGGGTAAGACAAAAGAAAGGAGAAGAGGGAATGGGAAAGGGAGAGGAAAGAAGGAGAAAAGGAAAAGAAATGGGAAAGAAAAGGAAATTAGAGAAAGGAAAGAAGAAGGGAAGGGGGAAAAGGACAGGGGAGAAGGAAAGAAAGGAAAGGCAAAGGAAAAATTAACAAGACGAATTTGAGTCTATCTTCAAAATACCCTATTTCATATAAAAACATATAGTGATATAGAGAAAAAAGAAACAGAACATACACATAGAACTTATACATAATCTACAATTATATAATAATCATAATAAATAGTAGCCATAAAGCCTGAAAAATATATAAAAGGAAATGAGATCAGACAAAGACATAAAAAATGGCATTTTATTATCTTTAAAAAGTTAATTTATACCTTAAACTATATTATAAAGCAGTAGATCTCAAAATTATCTGGTACTGACTAAGAAAGCTAGATCAATAGAACAGAGCAGACACAGTTCACAGTAGTAAAGGACTATGGTAACCTCGTGTTTGACAAATGTGAAGATTTAAGTTTTTAGGATAAGAATTTGTTGTTTTTTGCTAAAAATTGTTGGGAAAGCTAGAAAGCAGAATGGCAGAAATTGGGCATAGACCATGTACCAAGATAAGGTCAGAATGGGTACATGACCTAAATATAAAGGGGGGGTATCACAAAAAAATTAGAAGAACATGAAATATATTACCTATCAGACTCAAGGATAAGAGAATAATATATGAAGAAACAAGAGACAGAGGGCATTGTAAGGTGTAAAATGATTAACTTTGATTATATTAAATTAAAAAGGTTTTGTGCAAACAAAACCAATGTAGCCAAGGTCACAAGGAAATCAGAAAATTGGGGGAAAAAACTTTCATAAACCATCTCTCAGATGGTCTCATTTATCAAATATATAAAGAACGGTGTCAATTTTATAAGAAGATGAGTCATTCCCCACTTGCTAAATGGTCAAAGAATATAAACAGGCAGTTTTTTTTATGAACATATATATATAGTGACTGTATCTAGTCATATGAAAACATACACTTAATCATTATTGATTAGAGAAATGCAATTAAAACAATTTTGAGATATCATTTTACATCTATCAGACTGGCTAAAATACTAGATGACCTTCAATTGGGGAAATTGTGATACATGCTTGTGATGAAATACTAATGCGATATAAGAAATGATGAACAGGTTGATCTTCAACAAACATGGAAAGTCTTGGACCTATGAAGGAAATTCTTTATAAATTTGAGAAATGAGACCTTCATCTGAGAGATTGTCTATGGAAGGGTTTTTTTTTTCCAGTTTTCTTATAATCCAATTTTATCCACCTCAAGAAAGAACTACAAATAGAAATATAAATAGTATGGTCTCAGATATATATATGTGTGTGTGTGTTTGTGTGTGTGTGTGTACATAGATATATGTGTGTGTAGATAGATAGATAGATAGATAGATAGATATTCTCTTTCAATTATTCAATTATAACCTTTTCTAGGGTGGGGTGGAGAGGAAGGTAGAAAAAAGTAAAATAAAATGCACATAGCAAAGAACAAAAGAAAACTTAGAAGGAAGCACAGAAAACTGGGTAGCTTTGAAATCAATATATAGTATTTATGACATAGGTTTTCCCAAAAATAGTTAAGCATTTGAAATGGAAATTTATTGTTTTGTTTTGAATCTTCTCTTTATGTTCTCCTATGTATATGGAAATGTTCTTTTTTTTCTTTTCTCATTTTATTTTAAGTTGAAAGTGAATAATTTTTTAAAAGTTAACTTATGACTTAAAAAAATTATAAAAAAATAAAATACAGTTTCATGTAAAACTATTTGGGGTTCCAGTACTTTTTTGTTGATGGCAACTAAGTTTAGAATAACTTAATTTAAAAAAAAAAAAGACCTGTTTCAGAAGTACAATTTTTAAAAATATCAACTTTAAATTGTAAGTATGAGCTCTAACTACATTTCTTCAAGTATAATCCTATAAATCCCTTATACTTATGCAGTGATTCTCAGTCACTTTCACAAATGTTATCTCCTTTTTATCATCTCACCCATCCTAAGGGGTAGCATGTGTTATAGTCTCTACTTTAAAGATGAGAAAAATTAGTCTCTAAGGAATTGACTTGCTCAAAGTCACATAGATAATAAGAACTAAAGCCAAACTCTAGTATATCACATAATCATAGTGCTGGAAGAGGCCTTATATACTGCCTAGTCCAAGGCAGGTCTTTTAATTCATAATTCACTCTTCTTCTCAGTACTCTATGCTGCTACTTGGAATAAGGATACACATTCCTCTGTACCTTTAAAGTAAACAATATTTATGAATAATTACACCTGGTCCCCCCATCCTATATAAGAGCCCCCGATCTGCTTTTATGTTTAAACATGTCTGTGGCTTTGAGAATGCTCCATTCAACCACTTTAAGAGTATGGTACCTTGTTACTGATGAGGAGAATGGGAGACAACAAGATAAGGCCTATTTGGGGACCATCCAGCCCCAACTTGTATCTCCTAAGTCCCTCCATAAGGATGGTCCAAATGATAAGGCAGGCAGAGAGACTGGTATTTTATACCTTCTTTTCTAAGAAGCAGATCTCTAAGTAGCAGTTAGCATTTGCAACAGATAAGAATCCTTACCCTTCCCATTGAACATCGAACAACATTTCTGGCTTTCTAGTATGGTTATAATATTGAGGCCAAGTCACCTTTTCTCCCAGCTAGTGAATTCTTATCCATCATAAATATTTCATCTGACTCCACGTCCAGAGAATTCTCTTGTCCTTTTGTCTCCTTTCCCTCTTCCCCTTTCCCACCTTCATCTCCCCCAAAAGATTGCAGCCCTAAAGTACACTGTAGGGATTTTCTGAAGCAAAATAGCCTTTTCTCAAACTATCAGTGGATAGCAACCTCATTAAATTTTAGAAACACTTTGGTATCTCATGTTTTAGGGGGTGGAGGAGAAAAATAGATTGCCTGACTTTTCATATCCACAGCCTATTATAGCACCCAAGGAGGACTTTGAAATTACAGTCTTAGCACTGTAATGATAATGGGTGAACTTTATGCCATTCTCCCATCTTGTTACAATTTTGTCACAAAAATAGATAATTTCTCACCATTTTCTGTTCTATTTGCAAGCTTTCTCCACGCATGCACATGTGTGCCCACACACACACACACACACAAACACACACACACACATACAAAATGACTTGCCAGAGGTTTTGATGCCTCATCTGTTCTGTTCATCTTAACGATAGGCTATTGGTTTGGGATTTTTTGCAAAGGTAGATATTTAAATTGATTGCAATATGTTCTTTCTTGCTCCTACCATTCATACATTTTCAAGCCAAAACAAAATCAATTAGAAAATACTGTTTATTCATTCTAACTAAGCAGGGAATTTCAGTTTCACATTGTGGATTTCTCTGCCTTTCTTCCCCACAAATCAAAAGTATAGTAAGGTAGAAAATGTCAAGGAACCTCAATAAGAATTTGTACCTATAACTTTCTGATGAAGCAAGACTACTAAGATAAATTGTGTATGTAACTCAATATAAAATGACAACTCCTGGATTGAGTTAGTCCTTCTCTTTTTTCCTGGTGATACCTACCCTTTTGTCACCATGTCAAGTGAGTCTCTGTTTTGTTTTCAAGAACTGGCAGAACTCTTTCCCCAGATTAATGCAGGAGACCTCTCCTGTGCTTTTGATATACCCACTGGGATCAAATGAGGCTGAAGAATAAATCAGAATAGATAGATGTTATTTGTGAATGCATGTTCCTATGGAAAGTCACTTTAAAATACTAATTGAAATGATATCACATTTAATAATGTTTTCAGTATGCAATAGACATGATTTTTACAGAGTGTAAAGTAACTCAGGCCTAAAAATGTTAAACATATAATCAGATGTTAAGTATACTCCCCACCTCCTCCATAATTCACAAAAGGAATCAGATATTAAAATACTGTGACAGTTTATTCCCACAGCAAACACCGTATAGGGAATGATGTGTGGCGAGAAATAACTCCCATTACTGCTGTTTCATTGACTCGATTGGTGCATAATGCTGAAATCAATGGAAGGAAGAGAAGAATTATTGTCGAAAGAAGATCTAGAAGGCCAAGCAAATCAGCCAGGAGAGTTTGTCATGTCTGTTAATGATTCTGTTACTAACTCTGGCTTCAGTTACTGTAAATTGTCTATAAAGTTGGTTACTCAGGTTCTTGTGCTTTGGAGAGGGTTCAGAGACTTAATGTGTAGCAAGAACTGATATGTGTGAGGAGTGGGGTGGGACAAAGAAGCAAGAGCAATTAATGGTTACTTCCTGCAGTGCCCCAACCAGAATACTTTGAATGCAAATAGATTGCAATGCAGATTAATTTTTAGTAATAACACATACTACCTTATGTTATCAAATATGGTGGAAACAAAATGTGTAACTGTGGAAGGAATCACACCAAAATTCACTGGACTTAGAATTATAGGATTTTTAGAACTCATAAGAATTGTAGCAACCATTTGGTCCAAATTCTTATATGATTGGGGGAGAAATACTTCCTTACAGGATCTATGATAGACACTTCATCATAGTCTATTTCAGTGGTTCTCAACCTTTCTAATGCCACACCCCTTTAATACTTATATATGGGCGTATCTGCATGTGGGCGGACCCACCTGGAAACAGATAGAGGAGCAGTATCTCGGTTCCTAAGACTGTCAGAAATATGTGTTTTCCAATGGTCTTAGGCGACCCCTTTGAAAGGGTTATTCAACCCCCAAAGGGGTCACAACCCCCAAGTTGAGAACTGCTGGTCTATTTGAATGCTCCCAGTGATGGGAATCTCATTGTCAAACAATTCTACTATAATTTGTACTCATTGGTCCTTCTTTCTTCCCACTGAAGATACACAAAATAAATCTAATATTTCCATATGATAGTTTTTCACATACATTGTTATTAAGTCATTTTTCAGTCATGTGCCACATATCTAAGAAGAGCTTTTTTGTGTCCCATACCTCTTTTCTTTTCCATGATAAACATTCCCTCAAGTATGATTCCTATGACATGCTTCCCATCATCTCAGCCACCTGTTTCTCTGGCTGCTCCACTTTGTGGATGCCCATCTTGAAATGCAGTCCTGAATATGACCCCAGGTCTGACCTGACCATGCAGAGAATAGTGCCCAGTTGCTCTCCTTATTCTGAGTGCTATACTTTTCATAATGTAGTATTAGCTTTGGGACAAGCTATATTACATCATAGTCTTATATGGAGATAGTAGTGAACAAAAACCTTAGGTTTTACTTCAAGTGCTCTGTAAGCTAATTCTGTCTCCATTCCTTATTTATGCAGCTGCTTTTGTGTATGTGTGTAGTTACAGGCCTTTGCATTTATCTGTATTGTTAATTTGGGCCCAATGGTGCAGCCTATAAAGATACTTTTGAGTACTGTTGATTTGATCATCCAAAATTGGTGGATATTGCCTAGATTTGTGTCATCTATAAATGTGATAAACTCTTCCAAGTCTTCATCCCAGTTATTGATAAAAAATATTGAAAAGAAAATGGTCAAGTACAGTGTTCTGCAGCCTGCACTAATCACCACTCTTAGACAATGCTACTTTATGAGCCTCTCCTCTCCACCTCTCTCCATCTGGTCTGCAAATATATCATTGGTAATTATATTGTCAGAACTTCATTTTCTAAAATCTAACCATCCTTCTTCTCATTTTCTCCCTTAGAGTATCAGGCCATGGCATGATCCCTACTTTATTCCCAATCTCTACAGTGTATACTCCATGCCCATCTTTCCTTTCCTTCTCTATTGGGGAATTCGAATTAAATTTCAAGATGATGGAATCATTTTGTCCTACTGATAATAATAATTCACACTGATATCATGCTTTAATATTTATAAAGTATCCTTAGTGATAGGTAGAGTAAATATTATTATCCCAAGGTTCCTGTCACTTCTTCCTCAAGGAATGATTCTTTCTTGTTACTCAGCATGAGTAATATGACAAAGTGGATAGAGTGCTGGAGTTAGAATTACTGGGTCTGAATTCATATCCCTCTTCTGCCACTATCTATATGACCTCATTCCATTATTTAAGTTCTCTGAGTCTCAGTTTCTTCATCTGTTAAATGGTCAGCATTGTAGGTCAAAATCTAGCCATAAGACACCTTGGAGACATTTACTATGACCCAAAGATCTCTTATATTTAGGCCTAAAATATGAACCATTTTACAGATGAAGACATGAGGTCTGGAAAACGGAAATGACTGATACAAGGTCTCATAGGTAGTAAATGTCAGAAGGGAGATTCAAACCCAGGTGATCTGACTTCAGATCCAGCACCATCATGTGTGTAGCATTGCCTCCCTAAACCCAAAATATTTCCTCCATTCCTTCTTTTTCTAAGAGAAAGAGCATAGTATAGTAGAAAAGACATTAGATTTGAAGTCAGTAAAACTGTGTTCTAATCCTAGTTCTGAAGCTTGCTGCGTATGAGACCATGGAAAAATCATCTCAACACTCTCAGCCACAGTTGTGTCTCTATAAAATAGTAACTCACACTGCCTGCCTCATGGGATTGTAACGGAGAAAATTCCCAGGAGCTTCCTTCTCTTAATAACATCCCACTGAATGCTCCCAACATCCTCCCCATATTAATTAACAAACATCATCTCACTCACCCACATGCCAGTGGTTTTCAAAGTGTGGTCTCTGCATTTCTGCATGTCCCCAAGATGCTCTCAGAGGATTTGCAAGTTCAGAAATATTTTCATAATAATACTAAGATGTCATTTTCCTATTAAAAATACTTTTCCTTTTTTCATCTACAAAGCTGTATTGAGCCCAGATTTTCTTCAAATACTTTAGCCAAAACACCACATCACAACTGGTTGAATGAAGAAGCAAATATGAGAATCTGGCTATCTTCTATTAAGCCAGATATTAAAGAGATTTGCAAAAATATATTAAAAACAAGACCACTCACAACTAATTTTTTATTTTGGAAAATACAGTTGTTTTTAAAAATATTTTATGTCAATACATAGTGAATTTGTTGTTGTTTTAAATATTATAAAAATTTATCACTTGTAACTTCTGTTGTGATAAGTATCAATAGATATGATCCACATAAACAATAGCTCTTTGAGGTCTTCAGTAATTTTTAAGAATGTAAAAGAGTTTTGAAACCAAAAATGTCAGAACCAGTCCTGGATGCCATTCTTTTATGGTCCTGCCCTTCCTGTTGTGTTACAAATAAACAAATCTTTGCTAGTGAATTTATTAACAAATTTATCACCTTTCCAAAGAAATATTATTCCTGAACTCAGTTTCATTACGGGTTGATAAGGACCCTACAAAGTGAAGATACTGCCAAGAATTTCAGGCAAATCTTCAGGCAGAGGGACACCTTTCAAATTAACATGTGAAGGGTGGTAGTGGTGAGTGGAATAGTTTTGATTAGATAGGTGGAAATGTATATGATCTCCCCATTTTGACTTTTATTACTTATAAATGGTAATATTGGGAGGGGAAGGTATATCTTTAGAGAAAGAAGGTGTATGTTTCAGGATTTAGGAAGATTGGTGGAGGGAATGCCGGAAGGGGTCATTGGTATAATCTGTTGACGAGTGTCTTGAACATAAAGGGAAAGCCTTCATTTCCTTCCAGAAACTCTTTCCTTAATAATTCCATTGCTACTTGCCAGAATTCTCTTAAAATAGTTTTCAAGAGACTCTATCCCTATTTCTCTTGTTGTTAATGGGGCCATGTCTTGGAGAGTTGCCATTACTGTGTGGCAGACATTTGGTGGCCTGCTGGTTGTTCCCACCCTGTCCTCCCTGGAAGTCTGTGCTCAAAAAAATACTTTCAGTAATCCCCTATTTTACCTTCATGTGGGGGCAAGGACAGGAGCAAGGGACTGGTAAAAATAATCTGTCTTCTGAAAGCAATTTCTGGCAGAATTGGCTATATAGCTGATTTGTTGAGCAAGTACAATTATTCACATTTGATCATTCCCTTTCCCTCCCCACCCCCAATCTAGCATTCATCTCAAATTGGTTATTCTTTTTCATGTTTTTGTGTTGGGTTGGGGGAAAGGAGAGAAATGACAAAAGGTGATTTATAAGAGTGGAAAAAATAACCACAACCCAAAATCCACCTACAGAAATGGTGAGGACAAAGCACACCCCATCTTTGAATGTAATTTGGATTTTTGGAAAAGGAAAGCCAGGGCTCCTGGCTGCTGTCTCTGTGGATATAAATGAAAACTACTGTATGTGTATTTCACAATCATTTAGGGGGATACTGACAAATGGCTTCATATTAACATCTTAAAGTAATGCAGTTGTAAGAGCGATTAATTTTCTTCAGTGGTAAAGAATCTAACTGCTTTGGAGGTGATGAATGTGTAGTCTGTGCTCTGGAAGGCTTTAGAGCTGACATTATAGGAAATGAAAAATATGAGCTGGCATCTAGAGCTAGTTTGGGGATATTACTGCTGAAGTCCAGGCCGGGGCTTGGAATGTTCGATAACCATGGTCTGAACCTCGTTATATATCAGAGGGTAAAAGTCAATGTATTTAGTCTTTAGAAAAAGAAACCTCATTGTGTTTTTTTTTACTTGAAATGGAAGCAGGAGTCCCCGTGAAATACTAGATTCAATGTGTATACTATAGTGAGTTTGCCTTTGCAAAGGGCATTTCTTTATAACTTTTTTTATCATATAGATGAAAGATCTCTAGGATTTGTCACAAGCACTGCTTGTCCATTTTGCTCAATAATAAATTTGACAGCGGCTGTGCATTTTTAACTCATACTTTGTGTTGTCTAATAAATGTTTTTTCAAGAGTGTTGACCAATCAAATATTATCTTAGATTAATATATTTCCTAAAACACCTTATGAATGGATTTTGGTAAGGTCATAGGTCATTCTTTTTAGAACTATGAATAACAGTCTTACAACACTTTTTCATTAGTTCATTTATTTTAAATGACATGCATATTCATTTATCCATGTATTTGTTAGGGTCTACACTAGTTATGATTCTAGCAGCATTGGGGATCTCCACCATTTTTTTAAAGGAGGATTGGTGATAATTGCTAATCTATAATCTTAAAGAGTTGCCTAATGTGCTGGAAGGCATATGTGACCTGACCTCCAGTCACATGCTGTTGCTGTCATTTTTCAGTCATATCCATTTCTTGGTAACCCCATTTGGAGTTTTTGTGGCAAAGGCATTAGAGTAACTTGCCATTTCCTTCTTCAGCTCATTTTCCAGATGAGGAAACTGAGGCAAACAGGGTTAAGTGACTTGTCCAGGATCACACAGCTAGTAAGTGTCCGAGGTCAGATTTGAATTCAGGAAGATGACTCTTCCCAACTCCAGGCCCAGTACTCTTATCCATTTTGCCATCTCACTGCCCTTACTCATCACATAGACAGTATATATCAGAAGTAAGAA
>CM053585.1:486371873-486610915 GCA_028646515.1 Pseudochirops corinnae | reverse complement strand
TCATCTCCCATTGCCATATTTGTCTTCCATGTCTAGAAATCATGCCATCCTCACCCCCCGCTTAGAATTCATAGTTTTTTTCAAGTGCCACCATGCTAATTCAGCCAGATACTATGAAACAAATCGATCAACAGTCAAATTTATTAAAGGACTTCCTATGTGCCAGGCATTGTTTTAGGTAATGGGGATATAGGTACAAAGACTGAAACAGTACATACTCACAATGAGCTTACATCCTAGTGCCTTATCTCCTCAAATTATCTTTTATGATGTGTAACACCTCTGCCCTCTCAGGGTGAGAAGTGCCCCCAGAGGACAGCTTTGTGACAGTGCTGCATATGTCCAAGAGGAAATAACTCCTGATTCTTGAGAAATCCTTCATTCACTGAAGCAGGCGTTCAGCTTCTGGGCTTTGTGTTCTCTTGGACAATCAGGAATCACATCCCCTTGCCTACGTGAAGCATGGTCACCAAGGTGTCATTCAGGACACCACCAAATCCAGTGGATAGAGGTGTGATAGTCACATCTAGTTAGTTTGTTTATGCGTTTGTATGCACATGTTGTTTTTCTTTGCTAGACTGTAAACTCCTTAAGCGCAGAAACTGTTATATTTCTATGTTTACTCAGCACCTAGGCCAGCACTTGACATATGGTAGATACTTAAAGATATTCATGTTGATTGATTATAATCACATCCATGTCATGATAGTAAGCCTCTATTAAAGATGAGTATGAAGCATATATATATATAATATGTATGCATGTATATATACATGTGTGTATATGTGTGTATGTATATATCTACCTATCTATATCTATATCTATATCTATAGATATATTGCTAGATGAACTGACCATTGCACTTTAAGTCAGCAATTCTCAAAATTTTGGTCTCAGGATTCTTTTATACTCTTAAAAATTATTGAGGACCACCGCCACCCCCTAGAATTTCTGTTTATGTAAGTTCTTTCTATCAATATTCACTGCATTAGGAATTAAAATGTTGATATTATTATGAAAGTAGTTGACTTCACAGACCCCCTGACAGCATTTTAAGAACCTTCAGATGTCTATAGACCATGTCTTAAGAACCACTGGAATAGGGGATTGCAGAAATTTTTGATGTATTCATAAATAGGATTTAGAAGTCTAGTACTACTTCTGCATAATGCTAAGCATTTGGAGATTTTATTAAGTTTTCCTGTTCTCAAGGAAAGGAAGCTCTTGGAAGTGCTTACAACTTGAGACCCAATTTCTAGTCCTGATTCTGCCTTTTGCTAGCTGTGTGACCTAAGGGAAGTCTTGTTACTTCTCTGGGCCTAATTTTCCTCATCTGGAGCTAAGGCTGACATTTGTACTACCTGGTTCACTAAGTTGTCATGAGAAAAATACCTCATAAACTACATAAATGTCAACTATGGATGCTGGGCATTTAGAAAAGGTGGGAGAGTTGTTTAGATTGTTTTTAATATAGTTTAGTTTTTTTTATATAGATGTGCATGGTTTAGGTACTAAAAGGAAAGGAATAGATACAGAAAACCAAAGTTTTGTTTGTTTCAAACTGCCCCCCTGCTTTGCACACTCTTAAGGCTACTTGTTGATGTTCAATTGTTTCAGTTGTGTCCAATTCTTCATGACCCCATTTGAGGTTTTCTTAGCAAAGATACTGGAGTGGTTTGCCATTTCCTTCTTCAGCTCATTTTACAAATAAGGAAACTGAGGCAAACAATGTTAAGTGACTTTCCCAGGGTCACACAGCTAAGAAGTGTCTGAGGTCAGATATGAACTCAGGTCTTCTCAACTCCAGACCTAGTGCTGTATTGATTGTCCCACCAGCTACCCTTCTTAAGGCTGCTACAAGCAAAGAAAATGACTAATCTGAATTTCACCTTCTCACTCTCTCGGGAGATATATTAATGAGCCATGAAATGGCCAGAAAAGCAGCAAAGGGATAGAGGGCAGAGCTAATCCATGAAATGAATAACCCCTCTAAAAATAAATAAGAATAATTAGCCATGGTATGTGGGTATATGGGTATGTATATTCTTTATTGTATTAAATTATCTAAAATCACAGTTTTACATTCTGTCTTAATGTTAAACTTTCATTTGCTTCAAAGAGAGTATAGTAGAGGAATCAGTTTGGCCTATTTTATCAATAAACAGTTGTATTAGTATAAACAGAAGTCTCTCACAATGTTAGGTCAGGGAAAAAGAGAAAAATCATTCCACTAATTATCTTAAACCACTTTATATTTGCTAACAATTGGATTTTTAGTTTAAAAACTTAATGTTCATTTTAGCTTATTTGGGATAATCCTACTCATTATTCTTTTCACTGTTTCACAGAAGGTAGATAGGTATTCAGTTATTTTCAGTAGTGTCTGATTCTTTGTTACCCCATTTGGGGCTTTCTTGGCAAAGATACTGGAGTGGCTTGCCAGTTCATTCTGCATATCTTTTTACAGATGAGGAAACTGAGGTAAAAAGGGTTAAGTGACTTACCTATGATCACACAGCTAGTAAATGTCTGAAGCTGAATTTGAATGCATGAAGGTGAGTCTTCTTCACTCTCAGCCCAGCACTCTATCCACTGTGTCACCTGGCCACCCTTGTAAACATTAAAGCCCTATATAAATATATGGTCATGGTAGTGGTAGTAGTAATATTTGCAGCCCATTGAGGGCTCTTCACATATGCCTTACCTAAATACAAATGCCCAGGGCCTGGTTTCTTAGCCATTGATAATTTATTTGAGATTTATTAACAGTGATCTGAAAACAATTTGATATGTAAAATCAGTATCTGGGGATGGAAGAGTTGGATGTGGCCAAGAGGTACTACCAGAGGAAAAGATAAGGTTGCTGAAAGGGAGGTCTGCAGGCATTTTTTAAAAACTGCTAACTTCACAATTTTCTTAGAATCTGCCCTAAGAAATTTGCATAAATTGATATTCCCTGTTTATTTCCCCATTTACTTCAAACTGAAAATATTTCAAGTTGCAGACTGTGAGGGTACTGCATCCTTCCTTGCTTGTCAACCCTTAAAAGAAGAAAAGCCATAGAGTCACATTATGATTCAGGAATCACGTTGTCTTGTCTAAGACCAGTTATAACTAGCAACTTCCACTGCATAGCAACTACAAACAGATGAATACAGACTAAGGGGACCCAATAACACTTATGGTAGAGAACTCCTCCAGTCACATGGTCCATTCTTCATACATACATGCAGCTTTTTTTAAAAATTATTTTATTCTCAACTTAAGAAATAAACCAGCATTTCTATAACATAGAACAGGGGTGAGGAGGGGAGAGAAAGATGATTGTACATGAAACTGCAGATCTATTTGTGTACAACTTGCTATTTCTTCTTACAATGTATGAAAAGATTTAGTATCTGTTGGTCAGCTCTGCTTAGTATATATTTCCAAACTTTGCTGGGTTGGTCCTTGGACAGCAGGCGTGGAGACCAGTGTCAAGCTTAGTATTTGAAACCTCTGAGTCTTGGTAAGACCTACTATAATTTGTGCTCTGGTATTGTAACCTTTAAGAACCCAGAGTCACTTCAGCTCAGTGATGAAATAGCCGAGTGGTGCTTTAGCAGAGGAAATAAAGATATGATATAAATAAACAGATTGAATAGAAAAATGAACAGAGTACATATCAAATGCAACCCCCAATGTTCTGCCTTTCACAGGTAAGTGTACTAAAAGAGGGAACTTGTTTTCCTTTCTTCCTTCCTTTCTTTTTTTTCTTTCTTTCTTCCTTCCTTCCTTTCTTTTTCTTCCTTTCTTTTTCTTCCTTTCTCTTTCCTTCTTTCTTTCTTTCCTTCTTCCTTCCATCCCTCCCTCCTTCCTTCTTTCTTTTTTCCTTTCTTCCTCCCTTCCTTTCTTCCTTCCTTTCTTCCTTCCTTTCTTTCTTTTTCCTTTCCTTTTTTCTTTCTTTCTTTCTTTCTTTCTTTCTTTCTTTCTTTCTTCCTTCCTTCCTTTCTTTCTGTCAGTCTGCTCATAATGGGTATTTAATGTCTGCTATGCTTATTGGACATATTGGATTAGACATAAAAATGGAGTTGATAGTACCGATGAATTCGTACTGAGCTACTTTTACTTTAACATAAATATAGCAAGGCTGTGTAAAAAAAAAGTGTAAAAAAATTAAAATATATGAAAAACAATGCTTTACAAAGCATGTTCTTTCAAAATAACCCCATGAGGTAGGTAGCATAATATTATTCATTTAAACTCACTTAAACAGTTTCCTTATCTGATAGATGAATGCCTTTGTCTTATCTTACCCAAAACCTAAGTGACCAAGTATTTCCTGGCCATCTGCAAAACAAAACAAATGATTCTCTCTTTGCAATGCTAAATGTTGACATCCCCTAGTGAAAAAGTAAACTTTTGAGGACAGGGACCAATTTGCTTGGTTTTGTTTGTGTGTCTAACACTTAGCACAGTGTCATGCATATAAGCTCTTAATAAATGACTTTTCATTTCATCTCATTTATAAAATGAAGGAAAGGATAATACGACCTTTGACATCACAGACTATTAGAGAATTTCAATGATTTTCCCAGGATTACATGGCTAGTGGTCAAAGCCAGAAATCAAACCTATGTCTTCTGACTGAAGACTCTCCACTCTGAACCACACTGCCTTTCACCACATGTAATGTCTCTTCAATGAAAGTAAATCATCCTAAGAGAAACCTGGTGTTGGAATCAGAGGACATTTGTTCAAATCCTGAGCCCACCACTTTCTATCTATGAGAACTTGTACCAGTTATTTATCTTTTCTAGCCTTATTTCTCATATGTACAATAAAAGGATTAGACTCAATGATCTTTGAGAATCTTTCTAGTTCTAAATCTATGACCCTGTGAATGGCTCAAGGAAACTCACTCTAGTACCTAGGTTCTTTATGTATTTGTTGTTACAATTAGATCATTTTGCACATTTTGAACTTCATAGAAGACCTGGTATTTAGAGTCATAAGATCATAGCTGTAGAGCTGGATAGGACCTCTGAGGTCATCAGACCATAGTTTTAGAGGTGGAAGGGACCTTAAAAGTCACCTAGTCCAACACTCTCATTTCAGAGATAAGTAAACTGAAGAATAGAGAGTTGAGTCTTCACATTTACTAAAAATGTCTCATTCTGTAACATACATGATAGATCGAGATGATGAAAAGGAGGTTGCTCTTGTACTGCTGAGAACTAACCAAGGTCAAGACAAATGTTTTGGCACTGGGATTTGGAGAAAGAGACAGAATAAAGAGGTGGTAGAGTAGATGAAATAGCAAATAGGATGAATGAGGAAGATGAAAGATAAGAAGGCCCAAGATT
This sequence comes from Pseudochirops corinnae, assembly GCA_028646515.1. Lineage (NCBI taxonomy): Eukaryota > Metazoa > Chordata > Mammalia > Diprotodontia > Pseudocheiridae > Pseudochirops > Pseudochirops corinnae. The sequence goes on along the minus strand of CM053585.1, from coordinate 486,605,570 downwards.
GTGAACAGCCTTGGTACAATACATATATAGTGTTGGTCTTGGAGTTGGTAAGAAAGGTGTTCAAAAACATTCTCAGATACTAATTAGTGTGATCCTGGGCAAGTCACTTAACCTTTCAACCTCAATCTCCTTATCTATAAAATGGGGGGTAAAATCATATCTACCTCCCAAAGTTATGGGGAGGATCAAATGCAGTAACATATGTACTTTGTTAATCTTAAAATACTATATAAATGCACATTATTCTTATTATTATTGTTCTTGTAATGAGAATAGTGAGCAGGGGAGAAGGCTTAGCTATAAGCTATGATTGTAATGTAGTGTGACTGAACAAATATGTGAGAATGAGTATTAACTCTTTCAAAATTAACCCCCTTGAGAGACTATATACTTATCCCAATAATACTGTCATTGCTCAAAAACATTTTTGGAAATACATATACATGTATTTGTGGGAATACATACATATATGTATGTGCATGTATACATATGTGTGTGCATATACATATACACACATATTTGCCACCACTGAGACTATGTGCACATATATTTTCACAATATTCACATGTATATTCTGTGTGTTGGCATGTATTCATGTATATGTATTTGTGTCTATATATACACATTTATATACATGCATGTGTGCATGTGTACAGTGTGTGACAATTTGTATAGTTAGGTAGGTGGCACAGTGGATAGTGCACCAGTCCTGGGGTCAGGAAGACTCATTCATCTTCCTACATTCAAATCTGGCTTCAGATACATACTAGGCAGTGTGATCCTCGGCAAGTCACTTAACTCTTTTTGCTTCAGTTTTCTCATCTGTAAACTGAGCTAAAGAAAAAAATGTCAAACTATCCCAATACCTTTGGCAAAAAACCTCAAATGAGATCACAAAGAGTTGGACACAACTAAAATCACTGAACAACAAAATGTATGTATGTGTGTACATATATTCAAAAGGCAAATCTTCCTTTGAGAGTAGACAAGATCTTTGGAAACAACCAATGTGCTATTTCTGTTGAATCAAATTAAAGATCAAGTTGAATAATAAATTTTATTTTGTTTGATACGGCTTGATTTGATCTGATCCAGAATCAAGATGTCACTATAAAATAACAAATCAGATATCCCCAAACGTCATCTGACTCTAAAGGCAGTTCCTGATTCTGAAAGGGAGTTGCAAAGGTGTTTTGTGAAACAACAGCATTGTCAAAGGTTTTCCAATATTTTGAAAGATGGTACACATTTATATTCATAATTCTGGTGTCATTGTAAATGTGTGTATATATGTACATATGTACATATATATGTATGTGTGTATAGTTGCCTTATATTAATATCATACATAAGAATCCTGTGATAATCAACAGTGCCTAATTGCCTAATAGATTTTTATATGCATTGTGCATGCACAACTCATTGAGATATTTTGATGGAGTTGTTCAATGGATGGATGGATGTTTATAGAATAAACATGAGGTGAGTGTTATTGAAGAATGAATACAGAATTCCTGAAACATTGTCCACTAATTCTTTAGAAATTGATAACCAATATTGAAGCTATTCATAATTAATTATAAGTACTTTATTTTAAGAAAAATAAAGAAGTATTTCATGATTTTTTATTCCTGTTAAAATTAAGCATAGGTAAAAATTATGATTGATTATAAGAATGCTCATTTATATAGCTCCTTAAGCTATATGTAAAAACCCCTTATAAATATTATCTCACTTGATTCTCATAATATCCCTGTGAGATACTTGCTATTATTATCCCGGTTTCACAGATGAGAAACATGAGGCTGTTAGAAGTAAGTGACAACCAAATAAGCACAGCCAATAAGTGTCTGAAGCAAGATTTGTACTCAAGTCTTCCTAATTTCAAGTACAAGAAACAAGAGTTAAGTTCCCAAAACCGTTACTCAATAACTTTGTAGCTTTGGGTAAGAAACTCTATCAAAATGGGGAAATTAATGCATGCTTTGCCCACCTCACAGAGCTGTTGTAAGGAAAGTGTATGGCAACTATTAAACATAGAAACATTTGAGTTCCTTCAATAGCTTGATAAATGAATGTTTTCATTGATGTGGGTACTCCAACCACATAGGTCCAATAAAAAAACAATTATGACATTATCATTATTAGAAGAATTGCTTTAAAGTGATTCTTTCTTATTGGCAAGGCAGGTGTCACGATGAGTTTCCCCAACATAATTTTCTTCATTTCTTTTCAATTTAAGTGAGAGTTAGCTTAAAGGTTTTTGTGTGTGCATTTGTTTGTGAGTATGTGGAATGTTGCTGATTACACTTCTGAAGCCATATTTGTGTAATAAACATTGGCTTGAGTTATTGCTCTGCCCACTTTATTTCTCAAACAGCTCAAGGAAAAAGCTATTTCCAAACTCTTATAAGGGTCTGTGGTAGATAACGGAACAAGTGACAAGGTTTTTAGCCAAAAACTACAGATAATGTGAATATTCTTAACAGCATTATTTTCTTTTCTTTTATCTGCCTGAAGGTACAGGGAACATTTTGTCATTTTTAGAAAAGTTACTTTCTTGTTCACTTTGCCCACAGGATTTTCTCAGAATTATAGCTAGTTAGTCCTTCCCAAAGAGCTTTGGCCCAGCCTATAAAGGAAACCTAAAGAGTGATAATTTAATAGGCTTAATGTCAACCACTAAATGTGTATTTACTGTAGCATTTTCAAATAATGAAAATGTTCAGTCATTATGTAAAGGTGGATTGAAGATAGTACCTGTTCTGGATTATGGCAAACATGATTTAATATGTTGGAAGATTGTGATATTCGTACCAACCCTCTCCTCTATAAGGAATGGGTTTTCACAGTAGTGACTATTGTATCAATAAATGCAAAATTCTATTAGCCCTTATGGGAAATATGATTTGTACTCTTAGATAGGAAAATCCAAATATCTCTATGTTTGTTTGTTTGTTTTAAGATTTTCTTTTAAAAAAAAACATAAATTTTGTTGAAGTACATTTTTAGTTGTCAGGTAAAAAGATTTCATTTATCAAAATATGATTGCTTTAAGCTCTGGAAAGAAATGAGTTCAGAATTCAAAGAAATCAGGTAAAATTTGAGCCTGAGTCAAAATGATAACTCATAATAAAAGCTGAATTGTGTGTACATGTTTTTTTCTCTTCAGAACAGAAAAAAATCACTATTTTTATCAGGTACAAATGTCACTTTTCCTTGAAAGGAAATAAAGCTATTTTTTATAATCCCCATGTGAGTCTCAACTTGACTGAACTTAAAAATTGAATATATTCTATAGGTAAAATTATTTTGTGCTATTGATGTGACAAATTATATATAATAAAATTATATAGCATTTGTATATTTCAAAGATTTGTTTATACTAAAGGTCAAATCTTGCTTCCCCCCCCCATAAAAAAGGCATACAGTGGGATTCTCTGCTATATAGCAAGTACTGCTCGTGAATTTTGAAACCACAACTATAATGTACTCTTGAAATGTCATATTAGTATATAATTTCTATTAAATACAATATTTAAAAATAAAGTTTTCTTATTGACACAATGAATTTCAACTTTGATCCATACACATAAGTGAAATAAACTAGATATTTATTTTTTTAAACACTCCAGCAATTAACCATACATAGTACCACAAAAGTCCTAGTGTAGTTTTAATACCTTTACAAACTTTAATAGCTTAAAACAGCAATAGGACTCTGACGTGGGGAAACCCTATACTTCATTTAAAAAGATAACCAAATAAAACATGTTGTCTTTCTAAATTTTCTATTAAGTTATTTATGTATTCATATTAATAGTAAATGATTTTATTTCATTTATGCTTATATTTGTGCCATATGTACACCTATAATACTCAGAAGAATATCATTATATTTCTTATATATGATATTATATGTCATTATCTGCCTTCTTTCAGTCTTTCATAAATGATTTTAGGAATTCAAGTTTAACTGAATTTTTATTTCTTTCCATCTATTTTTCTGTTTTGGTTCTTTTTATTTTTAACTGAGATTTTTATGAACAAAGGCAAGTGGCTTGAATGTCCTGGTTATTTCTCTTTCTCTGCATTACTATGTCATCTTAGAACCACATTTTACATATATTGTCCTGCTTTATAGAAATCATGAAGTCAAAATCTGACTTTCTTCATTTTGTTTAAAAATACATTTTCTCTGATAACTTAATACATTGGAGATTTATTCTAATCACTTAAATATGTGATCGCATAACAGTTTGGTGTTCCTTAAATTGAAAATGAGATTTTTATCACAGAACATTAGGTTTCACAAATAACAAATGCAGAATGCACTTTAAAACAAGTATAAGTAGTATCAACAAATCATTTTAAACTATTTATATTGTTTAGATGTTTTATAGGTCATGAGGAATTTTTGCATATACTCTATTTTTTCATTTATCTGTCAAACAATCCTAACTTGTATATGAATAATATATTCATTTATCATATATAAGTAATTTCAATCTACATGCCTTTCAAAAACATTTTGCCTCATGCTTAAAGTTTTCTGTGGAAATGTCATAGAAATCATGTAAATTGAAATTTATTGTTAAATGAAGTCTGAGATCTCGTTAGGAAAAGAATTCATAACATCATCGCTCATTCTTCAAAGCATTAGCTGGTTTGGTTCTCTTCCTATATTATTTTTAAGATAATTTTTCTAAAGTATTTCTTTTTTATAAAGGTAAACCTGGAAATGAGTCTAGAAATTTAAAAAGGCTTTTAATTAAATTAAGAAAATAGAATGAGAAGATAGAGGGTTTGTTTATCAGTTTCAGAAACAGGAACACTAAAAGAATCAACATCTAAAAATACAAATACATCCTTGAATGAATTCCCTAGACAAATCAGTTGATCTTTCAGTTTTGAGAAGGCAGGTTAACCAGCCAACCATTTCTGTCATGTAGAATTATAGGGAGGGAAGGAAAGAGGTATTGAAGAGGATAAGACAAACAGCAGAAAGAAGAGAGAGCCACATCATTAGGTGTCCACAAGAAGTATATTGCACACATCAATAGTTGTCTTCATGATTATATATGGCTCTGAATTCATTCATACTTATGGAAACCTGAAGCATAATTGTAATTGTCCAAGCAAAATGAAAAAGTAGCCAAAAAATTATTTTTTAAAGGTCCTCCATGATATTCCTTCTAGAAAGCACAAATACAGAATTGTTTTTCATAGGCAGTACTAGATAAATAGAAAAAATAGAGAGGAGAAATGTAGGAAAGGAGGAGGGAAGGGGAAGCAAAGGAGGGAGGGAGGAAGGAAGAAAGGGAGGGAGGGAGGGAAGGAAGGAGAGAGGGAGAGAAGAAGGGAGGGAGGGAGCCAAATCTCCCCAAAATGCTGCTATAGTTATTGAGTCTTAGAATCTAATTTACATCTCATGTAGATTTGAAAAACCCATTCCTGTGAACTTCATAATGTTTGTCAGCATGAGGCTTGTCCATCTAATTGGTAACTGTTTTTTAGTGGTCCTCACCCTGAAGGGGAAGACCTCAGACTTTGGTAGATAGGCCATTTGACTACAGCCAGAGAGCTTGTGTGAAGAATTGTGGCTTTGCTGGAGATGTGAGCTGTGATCAGGGCCAAGTAGAGAAAGAAAACAAAGAAAGAGCCCAGAGTATCCATCTGTTGGTGCAGGGATAAGAGCCTTTATCTTTAAATTTGGGAAAATCAGGTTGCTAGTTCTCTGGACAGCCTACTGCAGTTGAATGCTGTTCAGGGTATTGGCTTCAGCCCCTTACAGAGTCAGAGAAGTGGGGAGGGGGGACTTGGTGGCTGGAGAGGTAACACTAACACTGAGCCCGACTTGGGGTTCCCCTGATCTTTTTTGGAGGGAGTCCCTAACATGTGACCTCATTTCCAATTCCTTCAAAGGGTGAGCCTGTCACTCAATTACAGGCGAGTTTGATTTGAGGGAAAAGAGTGACCAGGAAGGCTGGAAGGAACATGTGGATCATCTCTCTGCGTGTGGCAGATTTGGATTGTTTTCATCTGGTGTGCTGGATGGAGACTGCAACTCCTCTGGTGGCCAGCCCTCCCCCCTTTCTATTCTTCTGGCCCCTTCACTTCTCCTTAAAGGACTCTAGGGGTTGGGATGGGAGGTGGGCGGTAGGGGTGGTCCAACTCCAAACCTGACCGGTTCTTTTCTTTCTGTGATGATTGAGGTGTGCAGCACCCCGCCTAAGCCTAGCAAACTGGTAAGAACAGTCCGTAGCCCAATTTCCCTCTCCTCCAAGTGTAGAGCTGGGAGCAACTGCCCTCTAGAGTGGTCTGACCAGCTCGGGCAGCAGTCCATGCCTCAGTCTGTTCGTGTTCCTCTTTGCCTCCTCCCTATAGGCTAGAGTCCCACCTTAATTGAGTGCAGATAACCCTGATTCATGAAGCAGTGTGCCCTAATCCCTCAGCCTCAGTGACTGCTCCCAGAGCTGTGGGGACAATGAACCACCACCCCAGCCTTCCTTGTAGAGAACAGGCCTGCTCAGGCTTTTCTTTTCTTGCAGCTCACCAGAGATTTAGGTGGCGGACAGAATCGCCCTCCTATTCCTCCAGCCCCTGGCCATCTGTTGAACAGGTCACTGACCAGAGTCCTTCCAATTGCTAGGATCTGAAACCTCTGAAGAAAGGTCAGGTTTTCTCTCCCTTCACCCGCAGCTACAGAGGCTTCTCACTGGCTCCTCCTATCCCTCTTCTGGGGAGCAATGACTTTTAACTCTCTCTTCTACCTGGTGGTAGTGACCTCTAGGTACCAAGTAGTAAGGGTAACACACCGGCCACTGTCAGATCCGTTCTCCTCCCTTCCCTAGAAATCAAAGTATCCTCTTGTTTTCTGGTGGTGACAAGTTTCCCCAGTGCTCTGAAGGCTTACAGAGAGGAGACGCTTTCCTTGACCATCTCAGCCACAGGCTTCTAGAAACTAGGGCCCCCACCCAATCCTGTTGCTATGGTGAGAGCTCTTTACAAATGAAGCCGAAGGAGGGAAGCCTGCTCCTCTCTCCCTCTCTCTGTCTCTGTCTCTGTCTCTGTCTCTGTCTCTGTCTCTCTCTCTCTCTCTCTCTCTCTCTCTCTCTCTGTCTCCCTCTCTCTCTCCCCCCCTCTCCCCACTTCTTCCCCTCCTTCTCTTCCATCTATTCTTCTCATTCCCCTCCATTTTTTCCTGTCCTTCATCTCACTGCCTGCCCCTCCCCATTTCTCTTCTTCTAAGCCCCTCTACTTCCCGATGCCAGCTAGCATTTCTGAAGCTGCCGAGTTGGGGCTACATGCCTGACATCTCCACGTCTAGGCACCACGTGTTAGGTACATAGGCTAGTTGGTGATCCTACCTGGAATTGGAATTCCTCCAGTTTCTAGGCCACCTAAGTGGGGGAGGAAAGAGAGGAGAAACTGGAATGGGAAGAGTCCGGCAACCACTTTAATTACTGACTTTTAAAACCACTGTACTTTCCTAAGTACGTTCCCCTTTTTAGATCATTTTCGTAAATGACTATATCTTGACAGTGATTTCCTTGAAGAAAATCAGGACAATACAATCAGGGGAAGGAATGGGAAAACAAAAACTCTTACTCTTACTTTATCACAAGGCTTTGGTGGTGGCCCCAGTTCCTGGGGGGAGAATAGACTGAGAAACAGGATCACTCTTATTTTAGTGCAAGATGGTTTTAAGATTCCAAGCTCCATCTCCTTTTCCCTAAACCCCTTATCCTGGTATCCCCAGTTTAAATGTGAAGGATAAGAAAAAGGATAGTAGGTTTGAGATATTGAAAATCCTTTTCGACTTTTAAGGATCCATCTCAATAAGGCAGGTGGACAGGCAAACCTTAGTACCAAGCAAATTTTCCACCCATAGAATCCACCAGACTTCTCACTTCCCCTCCTTCCTAACTTCCCTTAAGCCCTGCATCTGTAAAGTGGGGTCTTCAGCTGCCTAGAGTGACCTCTAACTGATTCAACACTAAAGCAAAAATTACGGATCTACACACATACATCCTAATGCCAGAGGCATCCAGACTTCCCCAACCTCCAGCACAATAGCTAAGAACCACTAGTCAGATAAAATAATATCTTTGCTACAAGCACCTTAACTAGTTAGTGTGAAGTAACCTGCTGATTGGTATTAAAGGCCTCCCCCAAAAACATATTTCAAAAAGATGTACAAAATGTGGGGATTAGACCTGTGGTCTAACTTTAGTCTGAGCTGGGATGAAGATGAGAAGGAGCAGAGATGGGACTGGACTAGAAGAAAGGGGAGGAGGAAATGATAAAAGCCCCAGGAAAGGGAAGGTTTCTAGAGACCCAGTGGGGAATCTGTTTCTGCTGGGGGGTGGGTGGCTGTTTCAAAGGTGGTAATGGAGTGGAGAAGTTTACAGAGAAGGTGGCAAGTGTGTTGAGCCCTGGGGAGAAGCCTCTGGAAGCCAGAAAAGAGGAATTGCTGGAGAGGAAAGGGACTGTCAGGGGTTAGGAAAGGGCTTCTCTCCTCTTCTCAGACCTGCTGTGTGCAGCTGTCCTAGCAAACAGGGGAACAATGGGAAGGGGGTGGAAGAGGGGAGTATTGGGATGTTTCAAGTAAAGGGGAAACTAAAGAGGCCTCCCTAGACTTGTCATCTGCTTCTGACGAGATCTCCCATCCCCCTCCTCCTCACACTCCCTCCCAAACACATACACACACACACACACACACACACTCACTCACTCACTCACTCACTCTCTTTTCTTTCTTCCCCTGCTTTCTGCAGCTGTGGGCTTTTGAGAGTGTATTATGCAAACAGATGTTGAATTTTCGGCTCCTGGGTCTATCCCCTATTTAGGCAAGGAACCCGGAATACACCCAGTGGCTGCTCCAACCTGTAGCTGTGATCATGGGTGCAAGGGTCCTGAAACCAGGAAAGAAGGAAGGTGAGAGAATAAGGGGTACTTGGGGATATCCAGAGCTGGGATTCCAAGCTTGATTCCCTATGGTGCTCTTCTGGAAGGGACTTTCAAGGAAAGTGAGAAGAGGTTGGATTATTTTGAAGGCTGACAACTTTCCCACTGTTTCTTTGCTCAGCCTTCCAGGATCCCCAGCCCTGTCTCCCTCCCCCTTCCCCCACCCACCTCCCCCCAAGCCAATTTCATTCACTGAAGTCCCTCTACTCACAAGCCAAATATGTTAACCGATGTGATAAAGGTTAGTGGAAAGGAGAGTTTTATTTGCTCCCCTAATCTTTCTCTCCCACCCATATTCTATTCCAACCCACCCACTGTAGCTGGAGGGGTTGACTGGAATGTGGGGTTGAGCAGAAACTCATGAAGAGTTTCAGAAAGGAGAGGAATTAGGGATGGTGAAGATTGCTTGAATTCACTCCTAAGGGCTAGTCTAACATTGTTTAACTGTACCAACTCTCTTCCCAAAATGTTCCTAGTAGGTCCACAAGTTTTTAGTAACTGCTTAAGTTTTGCCAGGGCTGAAAAATGGCTTGTGTTGTTTTCCACTTCTAAAAAGGTAATTGTTAATAGTTACTTTAGCTCCAGAAACTTGAAATTTGCCAGGTATTAACCTACTCTGATTTGGAAAGGGGTCTAAAAATTCATGATGCAAGATGCAAAAAGCATTTGTTAATAGCTATTCTCTCTCTCTCTTCTCTTCTATCTCACCTCCCCCCTTTTTTTCCCCCATGATTTTCAAAATTCCAGAATTCTATTTTTAATATTCCACATTCACCCCTTCCTTAACTTCCCCCTCCACCTTTGTCCTATCTTCAACTTCTATCATATAGAATGAGAGTCGAATGATGAAATTAAAGAAAGAGATCAGAATGGAAAGAAAGATGAAAGAAAGAAACAGAGCAAACCCCCAAGCTGCAGCTTTTTACGAATGACTGACAAAGTCAATGTCCATTCATAGTCTCACTCCAGAGAAGGTTTATTAACAGCCCAGGCCCCCTTAGCCAATTGCTGTCAGCAACATGTGGGGGGGAGATATCTCTATAGCAACCGGTGGATGGGCCATGTGCCGCAACCGGCAGGGGCTGGGTGGGAGCGTGCACATATAAGCAGGAGATGAGCCTGGGCGCTCCGGAATTTCTCCTACACACGCGGCCCATGGTGATGGACAGCTCTAAGAGGAGAGTCAGGGAGCCCCAATGCCACTCACTCCCCCACCCAAGCCTCGCCCCTAGGGGGGATGGGGTCCTCGGGGAGCCAGAATCGTTGCTGTTGGCGCTGTTCTCTGGAGCTAGAAGCTCTTTTCTGCTTGGTGGCTGTGCCGGTGCCTATGGGGGAGCTGCAGCCCGCCGCTGTCGCCACTGCTCCTTGTACCTTTGTCTCGGATGAGAAATGAAGAACTTTGCCACCAGAAGGAGAATTTTTTCCTCTTTATTTTTTTAAATCTCCCCCTTCCCCCGGGAAACACTACTGAGTGTGTGTGACGGTGATTTGTGTGTGTGTCAAGTCCCTCTGGACTGAAGCCATTTCTTATGCCCACATCATCCCTTCCATCGTCAGTGGGCACTGAGCACCGGGACACTACCAGGTAACCAAATGCCTTCTCATTGGGTTCTACTTTAATGCCCGATTTGGAGGGTGGGGGTGTGGAAGGAAGAGGAGGAACTGGCAGAGAATTTTAGTGGTACTTTGGTGGCAATGAAAAGGGGTAGGGAACGTGTGGTTTAGCTGGACCAACTTAGCATTTAACTGAGAGATAGATACATGAAGAGATAGACGGACAGACCTGATTTCCACAGTGTGACACCTATCAAAATTGGCAGGGACTATCTGCCGGGTCCCAAGACAACTCCAAGTGCTGGCCTCTAGCCGTATCCCTCTCCAGTCACGCTCACTGGGATTTGGGGCAGGGAGTGTGGGTCATGGGGGTTTTGGTAGTGGCAGGGCTGAAAGTGGGGATGGGATTGCTCTGAACAGAAAGTTCTTCCACTGTGCAGTCAGATGGAGCCAAAACAGAGTTCTGTTGATCTTTACCCGTAGGCTGTTTATCCCCTCTCTGTTCTTCCCCTCCCCAAATAGTAGCATGGAATTACTTTTCCTCTTTACATTGGAAGCTTCGTTGTAATAGAGGCCAGAAAGTTATCTGGGATTTGAGGTGTGGGATGTAGGAGTGGGGGAAGGGTTCTAATGGTGTAGGGAGGAAAGTGATTTGGAGTCCTTTAATGACGGCTAATGCTCGTGCTTGGACAGGGTGTTACTGAAGGAAGTATATCTTCACTTTTCTGCACCTCTCATTGGCACACACCTAGTTAGGACCCCGTCACTGACTTGGACCTATGGGGCGTTTGGACAGAGAAGAGAGGTGTGTGTGTGTGTGTGTGTGTGTGTGTGTGTGTGTGTGTGTGTGTGTGTGTGTGTGTGTGTGTGTGTTTGCGCGTGCCTGCTCGCGCGCGCCCACGCATGGGGGGCTGGGGATGGAGGCAAAGTGGGAGCACTAATTGCCAGAGAGAACTCCCGTGAAGAACCATGTTCCTCTTTCCCCACTGACTTTTTGAAAAAGAATTCTAAGACCACAGCCTCGGTTCTCCGAAACTACAGCAAGAACTTTGCTTGAAGCTTATATTATCAATGCTGCTCCTAGAACCCCTAGGAAAGAAACTTTATAGGACTCGGGTCTGTTTGCGCTGTGGATTTTATTTTTCTTTTTTTCGGTAAGAATGCTCATCGTTATAGAGAAGCATTCTTCACCCCGCTTAATTCCGAGGGGCACCTTTTTGTAGGAGAATGGAGGTGGTAGTGTAGTATGTTTTTCTGAATCTCTTATATTTAAACTGTCTGTTCTGCTTCCAAAGCCGAGAAATCTCCCGCCGTTTCCTCCCAGGGGTGCATGGCTGAACCTGGAGTTGATAACTCTAAGAAGTGATGCCTAGTCCTTGGCACACTTGGTACCCTGGTTCACTTGATGAAAATGCCTTGTATCCACCAACCCCTTCCCCACATAGGATCCCCCCCTCCCCAGAACGCATGCGGACACACACACATACCCTCACACTCACTCGGATTGTGCATTATTCCCTCCCCCCCCACTCTTTTCGGCCCCTCCCTGATGCCCTAGGTTAGCCTCTTTCTCAGTTTGCCAGGCTTGCTCTGGGCAGTGACGCCTGGGACGCGGCTGACGTCCTCGGGTGTGCCTTGCCAGAAGCTGCTAAGCCTAGATGGAAACGCGATGTTTGGATGCACAGCTCTTTCCCCTAGAGTGGCATTGCTGTCGCCACTACCACCTCTCCAATTCTTTCTTTCCTTTCTCATCTTCTGCTCCTATTTAAAATGATCATCGTTTAAAATTCTACTCTGGGGTTGGTGCAGATCGCTCTCTTTGCTTTTGGGCACAGACAGCTGGAAGAATCAACCCAGAGAGACAGTCTTTCCCGAAGCTGCTTCTGCCACAAGCCCCGAAAGCAGAGCGAGGAGTGTTGAGAGCGTAACGGGGAGTTAATGCCCCAGTTCCTTCCCGGCCTCAGCTCTAGCACCAGCATCTGAGGGCATCTGGGGGCTCCCAGGTTTCTTTTTAAGTAAGCACATGTTTAGGGTATGGACGCTGGATGAGTTATGAAGATGATATATGTGTAAAATAGCTTGAATCAGAGGCTACCCCAAAGCTAATTTTAAAAAAATGTTTAAGTGCTGTCTATATTTGCTTATCCCCTGGGCTTAGGGTTTTGAGTGGTGATTGAGGCAGAATACCAAAAAAGCTTTCTTGTACTCAAGATTGGGAAAAGGAGTAGGGGGTGGCCTGTAGTATTACATTACTTTTTTTTTTTTAAAGATATTTTTGAAAATATCCACTTCTCCCTTTTGGGGGGAAAAAGAAAATTAACCAAATTCTTACTTCAGTTCAATTTTGTGGCCTTTTGGAAATCAGAAAGTAGGTGAGAGGTGAGGGTAAAGGGGTAAGGATAGGGTAGAGTAGGGACAGAGTAAGGAGAAGCCACTGGTCGCTGGGGCCTTGTTGAATTCGCTAAATTCTTGGTTTGATCCGTTTGTTATTGGGGATATTAACCCCTCCAGTAGGTTCGGAGCCATCCTAACCAGTTTTGTGGTGTGGAGGAAGGTAGAGGCAGCAGCATTGTGTGGAGACCAGTGAATAGGACCTCGGCTCCTCCGGGTGACCTTTCTCAGTGATGTGAATAAGCTGGAGGTCCCAGGAAGCCATCTACCTTTTGTGTTCCGTGATGTGGTCTAATCTTTCCGACCTTTCTATGGAGTCTTATAAATAAAATAAGGGGGAGGGGACCACAAGAAAGCACCATTTCATTTGAGATCAACCTCTCCCAGGAAAAGTCTAGAATTGACCCTCCATTTCAACTGATATCTGTCTCAATGATACTATGGCAGGAGGCTAATAGCAAAGATAGCAAAGTCTTTGAGGATGGTGGTTCTTGTTCTCCAGCTGAAAATTTGAATCCCTGGCCCTTTATTCCAGAAGAGACCCTGTTATTAGTAGGGATCAGGGTAATAGCATTTTCTTTGATTTTCAATAAGAATAGCATGTTAGTCCAAGGCATATTACAGCATAGGTATATAAGATATATAAGACCTGGAGGGAAAAGAATGTCCCTGTTACCTACCCAAACATTATGTTCCTTTGACTCAAAGACTGGAGACTTCTATAAATAAAAGAATTAAGAGGCAGGAGAAAGAAGCAACACTTTTTAGGGTTGGCCTTGCTTTTGAGTGTAGTAAAAATGCTGGCAGTAAATCTGAGAGATGCCTCTGAGCACATTTCCCTTTGGTAGAACTATCCATTCTGGCTTGTGCCAAGCTGATTGTCTGTTTTCTCTCTAATATAACCTAGACAGTGTGCTGTTTATCAAACCTTACTACAAACATTTCATGTAAGTGATTTGGAAAAACAAAAAACAAAAACCCTGGGGCCTTAAATCTTCTCAGCTACCTTAAAACTGAAATGCATTTCCCTAAAACTGGTGTTTTGGTAATGTTTAAAAGTGACGACTAAGCAATTTATGATCTTTTATGTTTTTAGTGTCATTGCCTGAAAAATCATTTTTAAAAGGTCTCTTTAAAGAGCTTGTCTGAAACTTATTTTCATAAAAGTTTATATTTAAGCATAATCATTTCCTTGTAGAATTCTTTTCTTCTGCCCAAATAGGCCTCTCTTTCCCTCTTTCTCTTTTTCTACTTGAATGGCAGATTTGCAAGTAGAATTTCATCTGCACCAAGGAACAATGGCTTTCAGGCGCACAAAGGATCGCTCCCACCCCGAATTCAGACCACAATGCCTCTTGCTCTGATAATAGCTTCTGAAAAGATTTTGTAATGCAGAGAATTAATACATGATTATTTCCGCCTGACTTCTCTCGTTTATTAGAATTCTGTGGCGAATTCCAAATTAAAAATAGTTCAGTTAACAGCTTTAAAAAATACTTTCCAAAATGTTTTAAGACTAAAAATATTCTAAAGTTTAGTCAGTTTGGTCACTTATTTACTACCACTTGAAAACTCTTCCATCTTGACCTGCCTCATAGTGCCAGTAAGGAAAAAGGGCTTGCTAAATGTGGAATGAAATCCCCAGTCATCTGCAGATGATTTTTTTTTACTCTGTGAACAATTTGCACAATAATTCTCAAGTAGTATTTTGATTCTAAATAACTTCCGCTTTAGAATTTTACATAAGTAAGTTTTATGTAAAGCAAATTATCACAACATTGGTAAAATACTAAAGATTAGGTCGTCAATTCCCTTAGAAATGATGAAAATGAGAGCAATGACTACACTATTTTAAATCTCCCTGATAAAGAAATTTAGCATTTGCTTCTAAGAGACTGATAAGTTTCTGATATTGGTTAGAGATATTACATAGTGAATGGGATGTAGAGTAACTTTACTATAAAAGCAACAAGTACAAAGTTTTGAACTTGTACCAGTGTTTCAGTGTGCTATTTGGGCTCTTGACCTTCCTTTTCCTTCATAAGATGATATAGCTCTAAACATAGTGTTTTTAAAAATACAGGGAACTGTCATTTCAACTTAAAAAATAGTATAATGCAAGTTCTGTAGGTGAATATTATTTAAATTGAATCCTGTGCATCTTGATTTTTTTTTAAAAAAGAGCAATTTCCTATAACTAGGCTGGCAATATTATTTCACCACAACTTTTGTTGCAATTCATTTTATTCAAAGTCATCGGAGTTAACAAAGGAGATTATTAATGGGAGAAATAACCAGTATGGTTCATGGTCAATTTTGTTTTGAAAATAATTTATTTGATTTATTATAACATAATGTACCATTGAGGCTTTGTACATTTCATTGCAAGTTTTTAATGCATACTTGAAAAAATTGATTAATTAAATTCCCATTAACTTTAAAATGTATACATACATATATGTGCATATGCATACATGTATATTATATGTAACTTATCTGTGAAGAGGGGTTCTCTTACACTACTCTACTTTGACAGTCTCTAATTTTTTTCCTCTCTCTTCTTCCTTACCCTACCTCCAATCTTCCTATACTCATTGTCCCCAACTCTTCCCTAAACTGAGTAGTATATAGCACAGTTAGAGGTGCTCTGATTTTAAAAGAAACCTGCCTGTAAATGTCAAATTCATAAATATTTAAACATTTTCTTTCAATACCATGTCAAGACTGACAGAGTCTCTAATTAGTCCAGGGTTCGCTTTGGGTTGGGAGCCTCTTAAGAGGAAAGAAACTGAAGTTTAAGAAAAGAAAACCAACCAGTCCCAGAGCTTCACTGAGATGCTTGGTTAGGGGGAAAGAGAGAGAGACTTACGATGAAAGTCAAATAATGAGTAAATTTATTTCTATACAGAAAGAGTTTCCTTAAATCAAAATATCTACAACTTAATTTTGACTCTGTCCCTGCCTCAGAAGAACGAACAAAAATACCCCCACTTCTTTACCTTTAAATTTGTTGTTGTCGTGGTAAAGAACAAGTTTTTTTTCGGGGTTCTTAAGCAGTTTGTAAATTTCCCCTCGTGAATGCCTCAGCTACACTCGGACCTGCTGTTTATTGGATGAAGTATTTTGTTTCCTACTCTCCGCCCCCTCTAGTTACCACCCACGTGCTGCCCCGTGCTGTGCCGAGCCAGGTAGGGCCTTTTCAATTGCTATGTTCCAGGTGTGTAGGGCACAAGTTTGGGGAGTACTACTTCCTCAGCTCAGGACGCACACACCCCCATTTGTCGGAGAGGTGGGCCTGCCCCAAATTAGGGACTCGGCCTACATGGCTTCTTTCCGGGCCTGACTATCCTGTGAACTTAACGTGTCTGTGTATCAGCCAACTCCCTCCCTTCCTCCTCCCACAGCGCCGCCCCCCACCCTCAACCTCCCGCCTTCCCCTTACACACTTAGAATTTAACCCAAACGTAGCGCTTCTACTGCCTTTTCCATAGCAATCCTCTCCCCCCCTTTCCCCCTCTTTTCTTTTCACCCTTCACCACCACCACTTTGGGCCCTCCAGACAGCGCTGAAGTCATACTACCCTCCAAAAACAATATCGTTCTCTGCAAGGACAAAATTGCCTACACTTGTCTGTTTCTTAGCCTTACGTTTTCTGCAGCTCTCGGCCATTCCCACCGGGAGCACCGGACTGACAGTGCTTCTTTCTAGGAGCAGAACAGCAGGTCTCTGGAGACAGCAGGGAGCTGAGGGCGATTTGAGAAACTGTAGCGGGTGTTACATTGCTTTTCCTCCTCCCTTTCCCCTTTTCCTTTTCTATTCTCCTTCCAAAGCCATAAGAAACTGGTAGGGGGTTAGAGTAGGTGGGGGGCAGAGAAGGTGGGAGGAGGCGCACGAAGGAGAGTCCCAGGAGCTTTTTCAGCACTACTATCCTTGACATTTTTGTTTGACCTTTTAAGCAAATTCCAACCTCTCTGTGCCCAAGTAGCAGCAGGCACCCCGGCGTTCAGTAGAGCTGGGAGCCGGAATCTCGACCTAGACATGGTGGAGTGGAGGAGAAAAGCAGTTTGCTAATAAGTAACGGCCAGTTGTTCGCCAGTATAAAGGATCGGAGGCCGAAGCCCAGCTTTTCCGTGGAGTGTTGCTTACCAGAATACCATGATCCCCTCAGAGCTCCTTGAAAAGCAGTTTTGAAAAGTTACGTTTGAGGAGCTCGCTCACAACTCCCATGGCTCCTTCCTTACTCTCCAAAGAAATTCTGGATTGCATTTTGAGTAGTGCAAAGACTTCGGTGCTTTCAGAGCTAGCGGAGGAGGCAGAAGGGTATGAATATGTCGCTTTTTAAGCTAAGATGACAACATCCTGTTTCAATGTTTTTTTTAAAGCATACATCAGTGAAAAATGCAACCCACTTGGAGTATTTCAGTTGCCTCTCCCCTTAACTTTAAAAGATCACCATTTGTTATTTTATTTTTGTTGTGTGAAGAGTTAAAATTGGTTAGATTCATTGTAACATTCCTTTCACTTTCATTCTGTACTGCCATGGCTACATTAGACTCTGCTAAGTAAGACAGTTAACTTTGGCTTTCCAATATTTAGAAATATCTGTATATATCTCTCTAGATGGGTTACCTCGTGCATATGACATAGGAGTATGTGCATATCTCCCCCAAGTGTGAATTTCTTCACGAATAAACATGGGGAGTAAGAAATGTTTATTAGCAAGCAAGTTTATGTGATACGTATAACGTGCGCTGGCGCACACACACAAATAAATGCATAGTGGCATGAACTTCTAATCCCTTTCTACGTCTGTGCAGGACAAAAATCTGCATGCAACATCTATAGATATTTCGACTTGCAGCAACGTTGTATGAATGTGCAGATATCCGTTGGTGTTTGCTCATAATATCTTCATTACTGCAAGCATATCAGTAAATCTGTGTGCCTGGAAGTCTTTACATATTCATGTGCAGATATCTCTGGGTTAGTGCATGCATGCATTACAGTGTCTATCTCTATTTGTTGGTGGGCAGCTGGGTATCTTTCTCCACCCATTGGCGTATATGTTTTCCTTTGTTATGATCCCCTTGTCAGTCTAGTATTGAAGAGACGTATTGGATGAATTAAATGCCACGGGAAGATGCAGAATAAGGGAATTGGTGGGGTTCAGCATCTCCTTTTCATAGTAGTGACTTTCCAGGCCATTGCCTATGGGAAGCCGGCTAGGAAAAGCTTTGAGCAAACAGGGCTGGAGGCCTTTTAAAGAAGGCGTTAGGATCCCGGTGCCAGTCCCAGGGAGAGAGACGCACAGAATTTAGTGACGGAGAGACCCTAAGTGGGGGAGGGAGAGAAGGGGAGATGAAAAGATGGAAAAAGGGAGGGAAGATAGGTGGGGGAGGGGTGACTCAGGGGAAACCATCATTTTTCAAAATATCCCTCCATTTAGATGTAGATTTTGACCTCTCACCCAAAGCGGGACAGAAAGTCCTTTCACAGAAATGCTAATCTGAGGACCGTAGCAGGGAGGAGAGGAGACTTTTAACATCTCGTTTGGTCCCTAGGGCAGCCAAAGGCTGCTCAGCTTTTCCTAGCCCACTGGACCTAGGCTAGCGCAACTACGTCCAGGATCCCTATGGAGGGATTAGGGGTATAAGGGGTTGGGGGGTGTGGAAAGGGCATTCTTTCTTTCCACTTCACTAGCCCCTCTGGAAAGGAAAAAAAAAAGTTCCTAGAACCCTACTCCCTATTCTGTATTTGCAGCAGACTTTATCCTGCATAGGTGCTGAGGGTGGGACGTGGGCAGGTGCCGGTGGAAAAAGAGGGAGGAGGGTAGCTCTTCAGCTCCTGCATCTTTAAATGTACCGCTGGGCAGACCCGAACAATCAAATGCCGCTAGCTTCAAGAGAAGGAGGAAGACCAGAAAGTCCCGGAGGCAGCAGCTACAGCGCCCGCCGCCGCCGCCGCCGCCTCCTCTGCTGCTGCCGCTACCGCTGCCGCTGCTGCTGCCGCCGCCACCACCACCACTACAGCTAGAGCTGAGGAGCAGAGCTCTCAGGGAAGAGGAGTTTGACTGCTCCCCCTGCCCACGCCCATGCCCACGCCCCCGAGCCTTCCAAAGCCCAGCCCAGCCTGGCTTCAGGCTTTGAAGAAGCTTGGGTGCTAGGCGTGTTTAGATATTGGCTTGCCTTATGCTATGGAATCTCCCCCTCCCCACCCTCCCAATCCCCAGCCCACCCACCCCGCCCTTCTGTGCGTCCAACATTGTGTGGGGGCGGTTGGACACTTCTTATTTATGTATTTGGTTTGGGTTTTCTCTGTGCAGTTTCAGGAAGGCGGGGGGAGGGCTGGAAGGAGAGGAATGGGGAATCGGAGAAGAAGGTGGGGAGAGAGCGTGGCTGCTGCGTTTGGGTTAGTGGGTTGGTCCGCTCTTGGGAGTGACATTTCTGGAAGCGGTTGTGGGTCCCGAGGAAGGAAGAGGTTGGGGGCAGGGAGGTGAGAGGGAGGGGACTGGGAGAGATGGGAGTGGGTGTCTAATACAGTAAATACTGGCAGCAGAGGAGAGGGCTGCAAGCTTGAAAGCCTTGGCTTAATTCTCATATTCATTCTATCCTCTCTCTCTCTGTCTCTCTGTCTCTCTCTCTCTCTGTCTCTCTCTCTCTCTGTCTTTCTGTCTCTGTCTCTCTCGCGCCTTCTCTTTCCCCCCTCCCTCTCTCTCTGCACCCCTCCACGTTCCCACTGTCTTTGCTCCTGCACCCCCACCCTTCTCCTGCGAGCTCTCGCTCTCCTCAATCCACCACCCGTGGTTTACGAGCCTAACAATCCTCCTTCGAACAGCGCATCCAGGCAAGAAAATCTGGGAGTCTTTTCTCATTGAACCCGAATTTCCATTAACTCAGCCCCAGTACTAGCTAATCCGCTGTACTGAAGGCAAAAGGAGGCTAATTAATGACCAGCTTTTCCAGTCAAGACCAGCGATAATTGCTTTGGTGGCCTTTATGATTACAAGATAAAAATGGACCCGGCCTGACATAAGAGGCACTGTGTACACTGCAAGACAGGAGGAAATTAAGAGTTGGCTAGCTGAATACGGAGCAGAAAATTACTAATAGAAGAGAGATAATGAATAGGCCGGCTAGGCATTCATGGGGAAAAATCCATTTTGTTACCACGCGAAATTAGGTGGTGGAAAGGAGTTTGTTAATTGTTCTCATCTTGTAGCAACCAGGACTGAGGCAGGGGCGTGCTTTTCAATTCATTTCCCTGGTAATTGTGAAAGGGGAATGCTGGCCAAATGAGTCTTGCTGCAATTTGCGTGCCTGGTCTTTTCATTTTCATGTTGCGTTTTTAATTGTTGCTAATATACCTTATAATGAAGCTAATGAGGGGAGATTATGGTACAACTTTTAGCACATGGAGACAAGTGAAATGCACCAGAAGGATTCTCTCATATTTCTGCATTTCCCACTACCACCTCCCCATCTTCTACTTCCCCCATTCCAAAGAAAGAATCAGAAGGAGTTGGGAACCTTTCCGTTGCTTTTTTTTTTTAAACACCATGGAAGACTGAAGTTCAAGATTGACTACTACCACCCCCCTTTTCTTTTAATTCCTTCTAGGCAAATTTCAGAATGGAAAGACATGTGCAGTGTCTGAGTAGATCCATGGAAGACACATGAATTTGTATTCATTAACTAAAAGGAGCAATGACTTGAAAGAGTTTTCTTTCAAATACAATTTTGAAATTAATTGAAAAACATTTTTCAGGAGGGGAAATCATGGAGTCACAAGGATTTTTCCATGTTAACTATGTTAATAAAAAAAAGAATTAATAGCATCACTTCCACATACTATTGTGTACAGAATATGTTGTTTTATTTTTGTTCTAGTTTTAGCCATGGGATTATGTTTGAATAGTCTTAGACATTTGTTGTGCATGAGCTGGATAAATTGCTTCAAATTACTCGTACCTGTTTAAAAGAAGCGAGCAGCACTTTATTTGACTTAGGGAACAAATTAGCTGCCAAACACTTGAAGATTTTTTAGTTTGAAAAATAATACTACCATTAAAAATTATGCATTTCATTTTCCTCTCTCAAATATTTAACTCTGTAACAAAGTACTTGGAAACAACTTTTCATTCTTCTAGTTTGAAGGTCCATTTCCCTTCCTGGTTGCATGTTACTGCTAACTGTGTTGTGCCTGAATTTAACTTTGCATTGAAAGGTAAACTTCTTTTTTTTCTGGTCTGGTTTTAAGAAGTCATGATTTACTGAGTATTGATAAACTTTTTTTCTCTCTTTTTCTGCAGAAAAGCCAATTAAAGCTTTTGCCTCATGGAGTAGAGCAAGAAGACTCTACTAAATTCATTATCCTCACTCTGATCTCCATTGCTTGCATCATTGGGGTCCTCTTAGCTTCAGGGGTCCTCTATTGCCTCCGCCATAGTTCCCATCACAAGCTGAAGGAGAAGCTTTCAGCACTAGGAGCTGATTCAGGCTCAGATGCCACTGCTGCTTACCAGGTAAGGAAAGATTATTTTTTTTACACATTTTTAATTTATCAGCTTCTTAAACAGGTTAGTTGAGTGGTTTAAGCCCCTTGCCCACTCCCAGCAATTGTTCTTGTATTCATAGTTCAGTTTCTTTGATGACAACAATGTGAGACTTCTCATTAGTATTCATGTAAATATATTATAACTACAGCTTTACTGCTCTATATTAATCTTATGCTTGTTCTTGGGTATTCTCCTGTTAGTTGTGAAAGCTAGCTGCTAATTAGAAATGTGGAAAAAATACAATCCATGAATTATGTATTACCTGTAATCTTTCTTAGTTTGGCCACTATTAATGAAAAGTGCTAGAGATGCATGATAAATTGGTTGTGTAGATATTTGAAGATGTCTCTTAAATTATCAACTTCCTCTGGCTCTTCTATGAAAAGATCCTTTGACCCGATCTGTTGCCACCTTCTGCCATTATTCGAATAAAGTGAAATATAATGCTGATAGATGGGAGGTAAACCAAGAATTCTCCATGAGAACAATGGTAGCAGCTGTGTGCAAGTAATACAGAAATATTACGAGGAAATCTGTGAAATAAATCATCAACCAATGGGAATATGAAGAAGGCAGGTTTAGAACAATTGGGTATTAAACAAAAAACCTACAATATTTTTGGGAGGCTTTGCCATACACATTTTATGATTAATAATCATTTTTAATGCAATTCATTCAACTCTTACTCTAGGAACATAAGCATGAAGCTTATGCTCAGAATAGTTGCAGCTCAGGGCACTTGATTTATTTTTGTATAAAATGTAATAAGTATATCTACACATTTGGGAGAGTAATTTGCTCTATCAGCATTTTTAAAAGTTTCCTTGAAATGCATCTACATGTGTTTTTTTCCCCCCATCATATTTTATGCTTTGTTTCATTGGGTGACTTTAGGAGTAGAATTCCTTTTAAACAGTTCAAAATTATGAACTAATTATCATTCCATCATCATAATCAAGCTGAGTATCAATTGGTAAAGATTACTTAGAAAAATATAATCAGGGAGCTACTTTACTTCTTCAGAAAGGACCCTCCCCTTCCCACCTCCAGCAACTCCTCCTCAGATAGCATACTCCTATGGCTCCAAAATGTGCTTCTTACAAATGGGTATATAGCCCTGTAGGCCAATCAAACTCCACGCCTGTCACATGGGTGCTGATATGTCATTTTCAACACACTGAGATATATACATATGTTATATATAATATATGTGTATGCATGTGTTTACACTTACAGATATTTGAATATATGACATCTCTGTCTTTCAGTGTGTCCAAAGGATAGATTTCCTTTTTGCTTCAGAATTGTTAGCCTTGCCATTGTTTTTATAAAGCTAGAGATCCTTCGAAGGTAGTTATAAGTATAGTCATTGAATTCTTCTCTATAAAGGAGTAAAGACTTTAAATATATGGAAAATCTCAGTTCATTAGAGTGGCTCTCAGTTTTAGTTCAAAGCCAAAAGGAAAATCACTTTAGAAGAAGAAGCCTTACAAATGTCACATAAAGAGACTGGATTCATCAAGAAATTTCATTGAGAAAGATCATCACCATATGAAACCAGGTCTTCCAGGACTCAAATAATGTCAATACATTAATAAAATATCACACTAATTTTGTTCTATATGGGAGACAGAGGAGATCATACTGATGTATAGTTTTCTAAGAAGCACAGCCTCTTTTGATATGTTTTGAAATTCAAATATCAAAAATTGATGAAATGGAAAGATTGAACATGCATACAGAAATGCCTAATTTAAAAAATGCAGGTTAAAAAATGCATACTTAAAGCTGAGTTTCTGATAATTAACAGAAAAAAATCTTCCAAATGACAGCTCTAATTAATAGTATCTGTAATTAAAATCGTGCCCTTCCAGCAGGAAAATTGTTTGAATTTCTTGGAGTGACCTTTTTGCCATTCCTCCTGGGGGCATGGTGGTTAAGTTGATGTTGATTTTATAATGAGCTCTGGTTTGTTTAATAAGAATCTGTAATCCAGACAATAAATGAAATGTGTGCCTTACTTCATTCCAGATTGATAAACACCTCCCCTTAACTCCACACCCCCATCCCCCCAACTTTCCCTTCTAAGATTTAGGAATCTATAGAGTCTCAGATATTTTAAAATGGGATCATTTAGGACTTTCCTGCTCACTTTCTCAGTTTTGTTAGTATTAAAATCTCTATCAAGGAACAACTTGAATTAAAAGTGGATGAGTTTATCTAAGTAAATATTATGTATAAAATGTTAGTGCTAGGGTTTTTTTAACAGACAAGGGCAGATGAGTTCCCTCTGTTTTTATAAAGTATAAGAAACTTTCACTGTTTATTACTTTAAGAGCCAACGGAGCAAAATGCTAAGGAGGTCCTTTAAAAAAAGATTGTGGGGGACAGGTAGATAATATTTATTTTTTATTAATCAAAACTGTTATGTACTCATTAAAGTATGTATATCTGTTCTGGTTCTCATAGATGGAGCCATTCAGTCCACCTTTACATTTAAAGTGCCTCAAAGGTGTTATATTAAAAAAAAATAGATTCCTCACTTTTCATAAGTTTTCAGAAGACATCCCCATTCTAATCTTAATGTTTAATTTTTTTTTTACTTCAATTTAGAACTTAGCTAACTAACATAGGAAGAAAAAATGTGATAATGGACAGGCTCAAACAGAACCCTCACCTGGCTCACACCGAAAATTGCACAGTTTGAATCTCTGCTCTGACGGGGAAGTAGCATTAATTTTACTAGTGGTTAAAGAAAAAGAAAAATTAAAGTAGTTTAAAAGTGATATCTTGGGATCTTAAACCTGACAGGAATATGCAAATATCATTACCAGAAATGTTGCCTTTTAAAGATACAGATGTTCTCTACCATGTTTTGTGTAGGATAATAAAATTAAAACAGGAATTAGTCATCTTCTATAGAAAAGTTGTGAAACTTGGGGATCAAGTTTCATTCTCCCTTCTTCATCTTCCCTGCCCCTCAAGGGGAGTTAAGTTTCCTTGTCAGTGCAGATGAGTCAGAAAGGAGAACAAACCTTGTTACCGCCAAAAAAAAAGCACAAGCATTGTTGTCCTCACCAGACTCTTTGTAGTGGTAGCTGGGAGGCAACTTAGTCTGTTGACATTGTATCAGCTCTACATCTGTATCAGGAGTTACAATGCAAATCTGACTAGGCAGCTTCCACTGATGCCATTCTCAGCCCGTGTAATATCCATGCAATACACGTAATTCGTAGTATGGGGCTTTCAGGCACAGTGACACTCAGGCAACATTTCCCAACCATAGCTGAGAGTAGCAATTTCTTAAACATAATTGTTTCAGAGCAATGTGTGCTAAGGTTGCTGCTCTTGTTTTCGAATTAGGCAGTCTCCTAATTCCAGAAAATGCTATTGGGTGTAGAGGTAGCTGTTCCTTCTTTTAAATGAGCCATTTTGCTTGAGTTAAGTAGACAGAGCCATAATTTAGAAAGTATTTTTTGGTTATTTCTTTGTTTCATTTACCCATTTAAAAATCAGATTCTTTTTGACAGAGCTTTATACTTTTGACACTTAACAAGACACCCCATCCTGTCAGATAGCCTGTCAAAGCTTAGTTTGATGAAATTTGAAATAGCTGGATGTATTAACCTTCAGAAAATCTGGAGCTCTTATGAATATAACTATTTCTTAGCTGTAAGAATGTAGAGATGCTGCACTATTTCTTCCTAGTGTTTTCAAGAAATGTCTATTTATTTTTACTTCTAAATACTTGTGCTTGTGCTTACATTTATACCTCATCTGTACGTGTAAGATATTTTTATTATTTACTTCCGCTAAAATATTTTCTTCAAATTGTCTTGATGTATGTGACTATATCTGCATTGTACACACATATATTTGTAAAATATGACTAATGGAAAGGAGCAAATTGGTCCCATATTTCGTATATGCAGTGTGGATTTCACATTTTATCCTGTTTTATTCTATTTTGATGTATAGTGATTAGCAAAAACTGCCAAAAATAGAGCAGTTGGTTATTAAAGAGATTTGCTCTCTTTTTCTCCACTGATTTTTTTTTTTAATGTTACTCCCCTTACTCTGATGCTTTGATCATCTTTGAACAGCAGATTTAGTATTCTGCTAGCCCACTCTTCCATCCATGACATTAGGGCAGAAACTCCTGAGGAATTTTCAGCCAGTCCTCTTTTGATGGTTTATTTCACAATACCGAGCAGATTTTTCTTGTGTACTTTGAGGCCTTTGGAACCTAACCCACAGAAAATCAGGCATTCAGGCTTTGGGGACCGCCTGTAAACAGAGCCTCTAAGTGCACATCTTGGTTGTCACTGCTCCCATTAGCAAGTGATTATTAATGTAATGACAGTGTGCATGGTGATTGCTGCTATTTAGGGATGCTCCATTGGCTCAGGCTGATGTATTTGTGATTCCAAATGCACCCTGACTTCTAACCTCTGCATGAGGGAATGCTGGGCTGTACAAAGAGATGTCATGTCACAGGTTCACTTTGTATCCTGGGCTTTGAATTAAGAGAACCTTCCTTTTTTTTTCCAAGTGATTTTAATCTTCTGGCATTTCACTAGTAATCAGTAGAATGTGTGGCATGTAGAGTTGGGATGCCCTTGATTGAATTAGAAAACAAAAGTTATTTTTTGTTAGACTTACTATCAGTTCTCTATGAATGCCTATTCCGTTTTAGCTGTATCTTTATCTTGGGATGTCTTTTCTTTCCTTCCTTCCTCCTTCCTTTGAAAAATCTTGAAAAACTCTTAAGATAATTTTGAGATCCTACAAGAATAAAAGATATTCAGCCTAAAAATGAAGGAAATATACTAAAATAATTTGAAGGAACCATTTCTTTTCAACTAGTTGAAATAACGCCAAAAGGTTAGAATTGATTCTTTTTTGCCTAAGTAGCAGATTAGCAAAAACTTATCACATATTGAATTGTAGTGTTAATTTTCCAGGTGTGCATGAATTATTATTTTTCCCAAATAGATTGTTAGCACTTTGAGGCCAGAAACCATATTATGTATCTTTATATCCCCCATAGCACTTAACCACTGTGCCTTCACATACTAGATAGTGAGTAAATACTTGTTGATTGATTGCCTGATACATAATGCCTGAGGGTACATTGAAAGGAAGTATGATATTCAAAGGCTATGAGATCACCATTTCAGGGAAAGAGCCTCAAATTCTTACCTTTGATGGGGCTGTGAAGAAAGAGTACAGTGTACTTTCCCTGTGTACTAAGAAGACATTTTTATATTCATGTATGTTCATTTGATTTAAAATCATATTTAGAATCATCAATATTTGGGGGAGAAGGAAGAATGTTGTTTGCAGATTTATGAACAAGCTCAATTGACTTTTCCAAATACCTTTTCATTCATGAATCTAGCTTTTCTTGATGACACCCATTTGTGGCATATTTTCCTCATCAGTCTTCAGTACTCAAGTATTCAGTTCCCAAATACGTGGACTGCATGAACATTCTACAATTTGGCCCATTTAAAATGTTTCCATAAGGAACAGTTCCTATGTTGCCTAAATGCTTCCTCTGGAGAACTCTGAAGTCTTGAAAGATTTCCAAACAAGTATTAAAAAACAAAACTTATGAAACATGTTGCCTCTTCTAATGTCAGTCCACAGTTCAAGTTCACAGAATGTCAGTGGCTTAATTTAAAATAACAG
Organism: Pseudochirops corinnae; assembly: GCA_028646515.1. NCBI lineage: Eukaryota > Metazoa > Chordata > Mammalia > Diprotodontia > Pseudocheiridae > Pseudochirops > Pseudochirops corinnae. The sequence goes on along the minus strand of CM053585.1, from coordinate 486,578,407 downwards.
ATTACTCAGCAAGGCATTTGGAGACTCCCGAAGGATTGCAGTACTAATACAGAAAAGTTCGAGAGGCCCAAATTCAATAGGAGTTCTTTTTTTTTCCCTGAGATTTCTGGTGTCAATGGAGTAGTCTTTTATTAATACCCATCGGGCATTATTAATGACCCAAATGGGGTCACAAAGAGGTGGATATAACTAGATATTAGATAGAATTAGAGTTTGGTGAGGAAAATAAGTTTTGTCAAAATGACTTAAATGGAAATAATTTCTGAAGAGAAGGTGGTAGGTAGTTCCTTATATGGCATTGTTTGAGCAGTGCTAGTCTGAAACATATGCCTGGTTAACTTGTCATGGTAGGGGAGTTGCCCTGTTGTCCATGATCTTTCTTAATCTCTCAATTTAAGAATATATTATTATTTTCTGTTGAACATATAATCGATAGTTCACTCTTCGCTGTGGAGGAAATCCAAGTAGTGGCCACCAAGTAAGCTAACACACATAAAGCAATAGCAACCAGGACAACTTAATAAGTAATTAGCTCTTATTTTATGTGGTCTACACTGTAAATTCTTTAAGAGTTCCTAGGTTGAGGGCAGCTAGGTGGTGAAGTGATTAGAGTCAGGAGGACCTGAGTTCAAATCTGGCCTCAGACACTTAAAACTTACTAGCCGTGTGACCTTAGGCAAGTCATTTAACTCCAATTGCCCTGCCTTCCCCCCTCCAAAAAGGGTTTCTAGGTAAAGATTGGAGAAGTTAGTGAAGACTTCAGGAAAAGATGTGACTTGAGATGGGCCTTAAAGGGTGGACCAGATTTTAATGGGTCGATATGCAGTGGAGAGAATGCTAGACCTGAAGTCAGGAAGATTCTGCTTCCTGAGTTCAAATCTGGATTCGGAAACTTACTAGCTCTGTGCCCCTGGGCAAGTCACTTAACCCTGTTTTCCTCAGTTTACTCATCTATAAAATGAGCTGGAGAAGGAAATGACAAACCACTCCAGTATTTTTGCCAAGAAAACCCCAAATGGGGACACAAAGAGTTGGATACAACTTAAACAACTCAACAATAACATGACACATTGTGGAAGACCTTCAAAGCCAAGCCGAAGAATTAATATTTGATATGGTAGGCTATAGGTAGCTAAGTGAAGGCAGTTATAGAGGGTACTTCCGCATCAGATAGAAGGTTAGTCTAGATGACCTCTGCATAATTTCTTGCTTCAGTACATCAAGCATCCATGATTTCTTTCATTAGTATGGATCCATCATTAGTCAGCCTCCCCTGAAGCATATCATAAACCTTCTACCACTGAACAGGCAGTCTTTTAGCATTGCTGTGGCTGAAAAATTCATGACTTTGTGGCCAACCTGATGATAAGCCTTTCCAGACTCTTGCCTAGGCTGGTCCTTGGATGACAAACGAACTTCCACAGAGCTTAGATAATTGTCGTCTTCCTCACAACTTTAAAATTCAGTGATTCTATGGGAAGCTAAAATTTAGTTCCTTAGTGATACCTACTTAAATGGATCTACCTAGTGTATACCTTCTTCACACAGAAAAATCAAAAGAGGACTGTCTTCTGTGTTCTGGTTCTCTCTGGTCTTCTTTCTGCCTTATATGTTTTTATCTCCACAAAGTCTTACATTTTATCCCTGTTGTAGTGTCCCATTCAAATCTCATTCCTTTCACTCATATGTAGTGTTTGTATGAGTGTGTGGCACATATATATGTGTGTATGTATGTGTATATGTATGTATACACATACATATATCAGACCTATATGCATACATATGTACCTATGTATAATATACGTGAGTGTGTGTGTGTGTGTGTGTGTGTGTGTGTAGCCTAATTCTACCTCATTCTGAAGGATTCCCTGGAAAGTCAGGTCAGTTTTGGAGTTGATCTCAAAGACAACATTCATTCTATAGGATGGTCCGCATTTGGTATAGGAAGCAAAGTACTATTTGACAAAGCATTTATCCTATGACAGTCTGTCTGTATTTAGATGGATTCTAGGATCACTAGGTTAAACTATAGAGAAGGGCCTAAAGAAATGCCAGGATTGTAAGGGACAGAGGAGAGGGAGGAGGGTGAGAGAAGGGGATAAGATCAAATGAAATGGAGTAGAAGAAGGAGAGGAGGAAGATGAAAACGAGATAACATTGAGAAAATATACCTCAGTAAGTATAATGGAGCCACAAAATGTGTCATCATTCCTACCAACCTAGCCCTGCTCAACTTTTTCTTTCTCTTCATTGTCATTCACCATTATGCAACCTGAGGGTTAGGGAGTAAAATCTGTTCCTCCAGAGGAGGTTTGTTATCCCTGTCTCTTGTGTTCAATGTGAGAAATCACTGGAATGCTTAATGAGAGCATTCTTCAGCTATAGATTCAATATGTGTGCACTGGTGAAGACCAGAAAAAAAGGAGGTCTTGATCAACAAAGGTGTATGTATGTATGTATGTATGCATGCATGCATGCATGCATATGTAATACTTGCCACAGTCAAGTCCAGTGTCTTATCTCCAACCCCACTCCCACTCATAGAAACTTTTGTTTATAATCTCTGAAGATCATATTCCATTGGGTGAGAATACAAAAGGAGATAGATAGGAAATGTCCATCCAGGAACTTAGAATCAACTATTCATTTACTTAAAGCACTTTTTAAAAAATGCATTACGCTCCATTGGGCTCTCTGGCTACATTATAACACAGTAAATGTTATATATAATGTTATTATCACGGGTGAAATACATAGAGCAGCAGTCTGTCAGAAAATACTAATGCCTGACTTTTAACATAATGTATATACCAGGCATAAAAGAAAGTAAGAAATTATAAAAGGTGGTAGAATGAAAGATAATGGCTTGACCCTCAAAGGAACATTGAAGTTGGATATTAAAAAGAGAAAAAGGCTCAGTAAAGCCAATTACACAATCAAACCAGAAAGGGTCAGAGTGACAAAAGTGATTTCCAAATGTCAGCCATGAAACACTTTAAAAAGCCAGAGAATGAACTCACTGAATGTCCTCAGAGCTGGACATCCATCCTGACCTAACGATGAAACACTATGTTGAATGTTTCCCACAAAGCCATGGTTATTCTGGAGTTCTCAGTTACTGTCATCTCTCCAGTACTCAACATGTCCTTTCTCCTGTCTTTACCTCTTTTCTAACCTTGGCTTCTGGAAAGAATGAGCCCTATAATCTCTCTCTTGTGTTGTCAGATTCTTTTATGGGTTCTGGTGGCTATACCTACTGGAGTCAAGGGCACTCCCAGAGAGTGGCCGCTGCAAATATTTGATAAACTGTCCTTGATGCTTGGTTTATGCATCAGCTATGAATGTTTCAGGGAACCCCACGCAGCTCTAGGAGCCATGGATTTCTGTATTTTGGAACTGATCTAGAAAGTCGTTTTCTACTAGGCTTGTTTTCAGTTGTCTCCCATAAGTGATATAAGAACATTTTTCTGAAGTAGTGGTGACTAATGTCTTACAAAACTCTGTTTTTAAAACATAATATAAATAATGTGGTCTTGTTTCCCTTTTCCTGATTGTTTCAGTGTTTAAAAGTAGGATTCACTTCAAGGATACTAATGAACTAATTGGCAAGTATTTATTAAATACTCACTCATAGACTGATAGATTTCATGCCAGAAAGGACCTCATCGTGCAGTCCATCCCACTGTTTTACAAATGAAAAAACAAACCCAGAAAGGAAAAGAAAGACAGGAGAAGGGAGTAAGTGGCAAAGATGAGATTTGAAAACTGCCCCTCTAACTTTAAAGCCAATCTCCTTTCCACTGTTCTATGTTGCCTCTCATTCACTGAGTTTAAGATACCATGCAAAATCTGGGGATCCGGAGAAGGATGAAATACAATCTTTTCCTCAAAGGAGCTTGCGGTCTAGGCAGGAAGACAAGATACACATAACCAGATAATTAACAATGCTGGGCAATATGGAAGGACTAGGACTGGATCAAGGCCTTGAATGATTGTGGTTTTTAGAGAAGAGGGAAGGGGAGTTTTTGTAACGATGAGCAGAGGCAGCCATATACCAGTCCAGATCAGTCTTGTTGAGAGGATTTACTTAGACAACTGAGGGAAATTTGGGAAAGGTTGAAGCAAGTCATGAAGGGGCTTCAAGGCCTAATAAAACTGAGGTAATTTTAATGATAAAGTAGCTTGAAAATCAAACACAGTTTTGTATTTTAGATCAGTACTGTGAGTATAGAAGTGTACATGTATGTTGGTATGTATACACATATGAATTATATAGCCATCTATTTTTGCTTTGTTTGGTGGCATATGGATTTACCTATGACATGAGCTAAATTGTATTCTTCCTTTTTACTAATCAGAAATCCTGAGTGTTTGTTGCTGAAAATATTAAAATGCCCATTGAGATTTCTTTAATCTTAAGATAAGAATGTGCAAAGAATACACTGGAGAGCTGAGAGTGAGGAAGAAGCTGGTACCTTTTAGTTCATAGAAAGGCCAAATGATCCATTTTTGGTCTGAACAAGATGTGTCTCTGTCAGAACAGTGCATGATGCTGTTAGGGAAGAATTCCTTTTGGACTAGGAAGGTGGCAGTAATGGGAAGTAACTCTTTGAAAATATTTTTGTTTTATGTTGTAATCAGCCTTGTATATACAGGGTGTCCCACTATGTGTATATATGCATATGTGTATGTATTAGCCACATAATACACATATGTGTATGCCTGTATATATGCGTGTGTGTATATGTGTATATATAACCTTTGAGCAGTCACTAGTCAGTAAATCCAAGTCTTAGACAAAATAAGTTTCATAATTTTATTTTCAGGCCAAACATTTTTAAAATGTGAAGTTATTTATTATGTTTGGGGGTATTCAGCATTGGCCCACATATAAAAATGGCATTCTGCTGTTTGATAACAACTACAAAACACGAACAAAAATACAAAAAAATGTTGACAGGCAATGGATGCCAGAAACTTTGCATGTTTTTTTGAATTAGTATCAATTTGTGTCTATAATTAGAATCTTCATCCACAGTAGAGACTGGATTGAACCTATAAGAGAGAAATCTCATTATTTTGTGTTTATTCTTTTTAAAAGGGAGCTGAACTCAGTAAATCATAGCAGAATACTCCTAGATTTAGGCTTTTGTATATCCTGACTGGATTTATATGGAAACACAAGAAGGTCTGGAGTGGGAGGAAATAGAATCCAGGTTACATCATAAATTAAGATGGTTAATTGAATTGGGTGTTGTCTCATACAAAGCTAAACTGCCTCACATGTTTCTGGCCTATTATGCTTCCTTTATCAGCTCTCTTTATCCAAATCTAAAGAGAGAAAAAATAGTACTAACAATTTAACCCACTCCAGAGTATAGAAATGTGAGAAAAAAAACTAAAAAATTGTTGTTTAGAAAAAAATTTTTAACCTTGAACATTTCACATTCAAACTGTTAGTGTGAGAGTATATTTTTATTCTTTTCATGTTTTCTTATTCTATAAGGTTCAATTGCTCTCGATGTTGGGGCATCTTTCACCCACAGATCTCAAATCTCTTGCGGATGCTAGAATTTAGAGTAGAGGTGATATGCTGCAGATAATAAAAGCTGGTTCTAACTTTTGGGAACAACTGTGTCATCAGACAAAATAATTTGTTCATCATTAGAAAGCTGACACCTCCTCCCTGACTTCCAAATGTGATAACTTTTTCTATTTTTTCTCCTCCATCCACAGGGAAATGACTTACTTGTCTTCATTTTTGTGTTCTCCTGGGAAACTCTAATGTAAATGATGTAGTTTTATCACCTTCTAGGCAGCACAGTGCTCCAGTTAGAGATAGTGGTTTGGGATGGAACAAGTGGTTCTTGGAAACTTTATGTTTTCTGAAAATGGAAATGTAACTGTCCATGGCAAGCACTTAGAAAAGTAGTCACAGATTCATACACGAAAGGTGCAAACAAATATGTGGGCATTGTTCATGTTCCTGAGTCAAGCAGAAAGGAGAATTCACGTGAACACATTTTCTTGGATTTTTATATATGAAAGTGGAGGTAATATTTTGCATATAGTAAAAATAGATATTAACTTTTGGGGGCAATTGTATTACTAAAAGAATATTCACAGAATTACAGGACTGACACTTCCTCCCTCACTTCCCAATGTAATGCATATATACGAGTGTGTGTGTGTGTATGTGTGCACGTGCACCCAATGGAGCACCAAGCTACTAAAGGCCATGAAAGCAGAAGCCATATAACACAAAATTGTATTCAATATCATCAGGTTTTTTTATTGAGTACCTACTAAGTGCAAAACACCACATCAGTAGATGAGGGGGATGCAAAGATAGATGAGACATAGTTTCAGCCTCCATGTAAGTTCAGTAGAGAAAGATGCACTAATAAATAAAATGCAAAGGGGAGCCCAGGAATGAATGAGAGTAAAAGGGAAGTGTTAGTGGAGTTCATTGGGAAGCTGAGAAGTTAAGACACTCTTTGTTTGCATGTGACTATTGGGAAGGTTTCCTTTCCATAACTTAGTTATCCAAGAACTTAATTTGGGCTCACTTTCTGGCTCCTCTGTGTGCCCAGAGCCACAGAGCTTCTCTCCTCTCTTGCTCAGTGAAAGTACGGACGATGTCTTACTTTCGAATATCCTGCAGTGCCCAGTGAATGATGAGTACACAGTAGGTCTGCACTGAATATTTGTTGAAAGAATTCATGCAAGAAGGAAGGAATATGGTCTGCATCTCCAGTTTGGCACTAAGCATATGTGACTTTTTCTGGTTTATGCTTTTGTGTTACTATCTTATTTCACAATGAGCTCTTCAGCTTGTTGAAGAGATGCTGTCTTGCACTTTTTTAAATTCCCAGTGCTAACACAGTGCTATAACGATAATAAGCCAAAGTTTATATATTATAATTTGCATATTATTTACATATCTTTATAAAATCATATATTATAATTTGCAAGGTGTTTATATGTGTATATTATATAATATATGTTACATAAAATGTACGTAATATATATTGTCTCATTTAAGCTCACAGTTACCCATTGAGGCAGTTGAGAAGACCGAGGGTCAGAGAAGTTCTATATTTTGCTTATGGTTATACAGTTAGGAAACATCAGGGGCAGGATTTGAATCCAATTCCTAGCACTTCCATCTCTGTTCTTCTTTCCACTCTATCCCATTGCCTGTCATGTAGTAAGTCTCCAACAAACATTCAATAATAATTGTGCAGGGGCGGCTAGGTGGCGCAGTGAGTAGAGCACTGGCCCTAGAGTCAGGAGGACCTGAGTTCAAATCCGGCCTCAGACGCTTGAGACACTTATTAGCCGTGTGACTTTGGACAGGTCACTTAACCCCAATTGCCCTGCAAAAAGCAAAAAAAATAATAATAATTGTGGAGAGGTCATTTAAACCAGCTTATTTTCTTCACAGGAACGATTATCTCAGCTGCCCAAAACAGATGATTATTTCTCCTATTACTAAATATAATCAACCCATGAATATTTTACAGTTTTATCTTAGGATATACCACCCATTTAGTGAATTAGAGAGAAAATGAACCTTGTCATCTCTAAATGAACAAAAGAGAATAAATAACGAAGAATTCAACTACGTGGGAAAAAATTCTCTTTATCAGAAGGATTTTTTGGTTGTTTTGGTGTTCAAATCTCCCATGAATCAAGTCCATCCTTCACACACCTGCTGGTATGGTTTTCCTTAAGGATAGATTTGACCACATCTTTCCTCTATTCAACAAATTCCAGTGGATGTCTGTTACCTATAGGTTAAAATATATACTGCCATGTTTATATCTTAAAGCCCTTCTAATCAAGCATTCCTCTGTGTTTCCAACCTCAATACATATTATCCCTCCTTCTCATATGGAGCAGTGTAGCCAAATTGGTCATCTCTCTGATCCTGACACACTGCACTCCATCTACCACCTCCATGCCTTTGCTTTGTACTGAGTATCTTTCATGTATTTCTTCTTCACCTCTTATAATCTCTCTGTTCCTTTAATACACAGATTAAGCCTTTCCCCAACTGCTAGTGTTTACCTTCCTTAATTTCCTTGTATTTATTTTCTTTATATACGTGTATATATACGTGTGTGTGCATGCATCTACATAGATAGATAGATAGATAGATAGATAGATGGATGGATGGATGGATGGGTGCACATAGGTGCTTTTTGCCTTCCCTGACAAATTGTAGGCTCCTTGAGAGAAGGTATTGTTTCATTCTTTCTATTTGTCTTTGTGGTCCATGACATGATTTCTTGCACATTATGATACTTAGCAAATGCTTGTTGCTTTATTGATGGATGGGTGGTGATAAGAGCCTTCTTTCCATTTCCACTGCCACCATCTTAGTTCAATTCCTTATTACATTACCTTTTAACTGGTCTTCCAATTGCTAGAGACCAGATAGTATAAAATTGCTTTCAACCTTTTATTGAGTACCTATTAAATGCAAGACACCATCAAGGACCCTTTCCAGGTCCTCCTTCACACTTCACCTATGTTATTTTTCCTAAAAATTATTTTGATCATATCATTCCCCAAAACCTTCAATGAATCTTCATTGCTAACAAGATTGAGTTCCAATTTCTTTGCCTGACATTCGAAACCCTCTTCAACCTGGACACCATCATACTATTTCAATCTTATCTTCTTTCTTCTAAAAAAAAAAAACTTTGTTCCAGACAAATTAGTCTACTCACCATTCCCACAAAATACCTTGTATTTCTTCTACCTTTTTACTTTTGTTTGTAGAATCATTCTTTTTAGAGTTGAAAGAGATCAACCAATGCAGTGCCCTTATTTTATAGGAAATTAAAGTGCAGATGGTTGAGACTAGTCCAAGGACATAGCAGAGCCAGGTTTTGAAACTAGATCCTCTGACCTCAAACCCCATGCTCCTCACAATTAGCCATGCTGCCTCGATCTCATTCCTTCCTCTGAATTACTCTGACATTTTGTCTGTATTGCTCTGATGTACTTAGGATGATCAGTTTTGTATCATGGCTAAACACACATACACATACACACATACACAAATATATACATATACACACATATGTATGTGTGTATATATACACAAATATGTACATGTACACACATATGTATATATGTATATATATACATACACATATACATATATATCTCACTTTTGTAGGATTTAAAGATGGAATGTATTTATTGTGCACCTGATCCCCAAATAAATGTAAACTTATGGACAGAAAGGTCATGTTTGGTCTTCATAGCTCTAGTACCAAGTATAGTGCATGCCCTGCTTATTTCTGGTTTGGAACTGTAATTTCTCCTTGTATATGACTCAGGAAGAGCAAATTGACCTCTACCCATGTAAATGTCCTTTTCTACATCATATGTCTTAGAGAGGCACCAAGAGATTGAGTGAGTTGACTCCTGTTCCATAGCCAGTATGTGCCAGAAGCCAGAACCATAAAGACTGCCCCCTTGTTGTTGTTGTTCAGTTCTTTCAGTCTTGTCCCACTCTTTGTGAACCCATTTAGGGTTTTCTTGACAAAGATATTAGAGTGGTTTGCCATTTCCTTCTCCAGCTCATTTTACATATGAGGAAACTGAGGCAGACAGGACTAAATGACTTGCCCAGGGTTATACAGCTTGTAAACATCTAAAGCCAGATTTGAACTCAGGAAGATGAGTCTTCTTGCCTCTAGGCCCAGCACTCCATCCACTGTGCCATCTAGGTACCCTCATAGCAGGTGTTAGAGTAATGGTTGTTGAATTAGGCAGCACTGAGTCCAGCCCTCTCAGTTTTTCAGATAGGGAAACTTAGGTCTGTACCCAAGTCGCTCAAGCTCACGTTGATAATAGAAGTTTCCATCATGTTATTCCCCTTGTTTTGAAGGTCTTTCTCCTTCTTCATCTTTCCAAATTCAACTTATTCAATGCTTGGCAAAAATCTAACTTCTCTTCGAAGTTCCATTAATCACCTAAGAACAAAATGGGCTTTCTTTCTTTGAATTTAATTCTAATTTGCAGTACTCTGGACCTGTATACTTTCTTTCTTATATTGTAAATTATTTGAGGACAGAGGTACTTAATTTTTTTTCCTGACAACGTTAGTCAGCAGTCACTAATACAGTGCTTACTGTGTGCGAGGCATTTGGAGGAGAGCTGTATACAAAGAAGGGGAAAACAGTCCCTACCATCAGGGAGCTTACACTTTTTACAATGTGATAATCACTAATTACGTATGTGATTTATAGAGATTTGGAAGGTAATCTGAGAGAGGAAGGCACTAGTCACAGGGAGTAGGGGAGAAGGACCTTTTGTAGGGGATGAGTTTGAACTGAGTCTTGAAGAAAAAGAGAGAAATCAAGAATTGGGGGTGAGGAGCAGAGAACTGGCAGCATGGAGGACAGTCAGTGCAAAGGTATGGAGGTGGGACACAGATTGCTATGTTCAAGGAACATTAAATAGGCTGGTGTGGCCTGACAACAGAGCACATAGAAAGGATCAAGTAAGAAAAGGTCAGATTATGGAGAGTTTTAATTTCCAAGCATAAGAGTTAAATTTTATCATGGAAGTTATGGGGAACTAGAGCTATGGCAGGAGGAAGGGAAGAAGGATGGTATGGTGAGGGAATGCTTTAGGAAAATTGGCAGCTAAGTGAAAGTTGTCTTTGATCAAGGAGGGACTTAGTACTGTTAGAAAATTTTTGTAGTAGTCCCAGTGAGATGTGATGAATGCTTGTACTAGGTGGTACCTGTGGGATTCTGAAGAAGGGCATCTATATGCGAGATTTTGTGGAGGTAAATAAAATGAGATTTGGAAATAGATTTGATATGTAGCATATGTGAGAATGAGGAGTTGAGGACGGCTCTGAGATTACAGGACTGAAAGCTCCCAGGTGACTGGGAGAATGGTGGCACCCTTGACAGTAATAGGGAGGTCGGGAACAGAGGAGGATTTGGGAGAGAGATAATGAATTCTGTCTTAGACATGTTGAGTTTGAGAAGCCTGTGGGACATCCAGTTAAAGATGTCTAAAAGGCAGTTGGTGAAGCATGACTAGCTTCCAAGAATGTCTAAGGCTAGCTATATAAATCTGAGTATCATCTGCATAGAGATGGTAATTGAGCCCACGGGAGCAGATGGGATCACCAAGTGACATGCCTTGCAAGTATGATGTACTTAATAAATACTTGTTGAATGATTGAACTAAGGCAATTCAGTCCCTTCTCAAACCAGAGAAGAAAGAATATGGTCTTGATATGAACCATCTAGTACTCAGTCCAAGACTATGGAATTTGCTAATTTCCTAGGGCTTAACAAGACCCCCTACATTTGCTATATGGCATTTGTTTTAAGGAGAGAGTTCACAGAGTTGGTGAGAGAAACAAGAGGATAGGAAAGGAACAAGAGTTTTTCATAGCAAAGTACTGTCCACACCCTGTTCGATATCAGACAGCCACAGAAGGGCAGATGATCTCTTTCTTTATTGACTTGGCATCTTTTAAGTGGCCTGAACCTGAAACAGAAAAGCAGAGAAGCAAAGCCTATGGGACTTCTGGAGTTTAACCTTATTCATAGGGGTCAAGTTGAATCCATGGACTTCCTGGGCATCACTGATCCTTTGGGAATCTTAGAACTTAATTGTACATTAAGTCATCAGAGAAGGGAGCTGGAGAAGTTCAGTGTGTATTCATTCTTGTATTGGTCTCACAAAGGTCTTTGGCAGGGACATTTTACATTGTCAGCTGGCAGTCCTACAGGCTGCTATACATCTAATTAAAGATACTTCCTCCCTTCCTCCATCTCTCTCTCTCTCTCTCTCTCTCTCTCTCTCTCTCTCTCTCTCAACCACTCCCCTCTCTCCCTCTCCCTCTCCTTTTCCTTCTCTCCCTCTCTCTCTCTCCCTTTCTCTCTCTTGTTTCCATCTGAAGCCCAACTTTTCCAATTGCAATTGATGTCTGAGAGATTATTCTAAAAATCTACATTTAAAATATTTTTGTAGTAAAGAAAATATATTGTTTTAAGAACAACTTTGAACTGTCATTTTGACCATTATAAATACCCAAATTAACTACAAAGGACGTGTGAAGAAAGACACTGTCTGTGTCTAGAAAAAGAACTGATAAGTAGAAATATGTAGAGTGGTTTTATGTACACATACATACACAAAGTTGTATCTAATGGTAGCTATCTTTAGAATGGGGGAGAAAAAAAAGAAAATTGCACAATAACTTTTTATATATTTAAAAAGGAAAAGCAAGTTGTACATAATGGATTTGCAGTTTCATATACAATCATCTTTTTCTATTCTACTATGTTATGAAAGACTTGTTTTATTTCTTAAGTTCAGAATAAAATAAATTTATTTTAAAAAAAGAAAACGTATGTTGGAAGCTGTCAACTGCCTATGGTTTTTTTTATTTGTTCAACTGCTTTTTCCCCATATCTCTATTTGGAGCAAAGCATATGGCTAGAATGATTTCTTTCTCTCCTAATACAAGAAGTTAGAGCAACAATAGGAATAGGAAATTTTTCCTAACAAGAAGTTAGGTGGGCAAGTTAACAGACATTTCTTAAGCTCCTACTATGTGCCAGCCATTGCATTAAGCATGGGGGCTACAGAGAAGGGCGAAATCCAGTCACTGCTCTCAAGGAGCTCAAAATCTAATGGAAGAGACAACATATAAACTACTATGTGCAGTCAGAATGTAGACAGCATAAATCTGGGTTAATCTCAGAGGGGAGGCACTAAGAATAAGGTGGGACAGGAAAGACTTCTTAAAGAGCAGAAGGTGGGGCTTTAATTGAGACATAAAGAAAGCCAGAGAAGTCAGGTGCCTGAAACTAGGAGGGAGCAAAATCCAGGCCAGTGAAAATGCTCAGAGCTGGCAGTACAAGATGCACAAAATGACCCTTTTCATTTTTAAAAGTAGCTGTGTATTCAAATACATATGTGTACATATAAATTATCAAAAATTAAATGGCCGATGGCCAGTCTGGGGCTGGAATATAGTTCTTTTGGTTCAAAGTTCAGTTCGGTTTCCATTAAAGTGTTCCCACAGATGGAGCAATGGACAAACCCAATGGTCTATTGACTAATTTTCCCCAGAATGTCATATAATTTGTGTGGATGCTAATTTCTTATTCACAGCCTCCTGAGTACTAGGCTGACCCTGTGACAGCAAGGTATATATGTGGTGGATACCTACTTCAGATTGAGGATTTAAGAAATACGGTGGGGGTGGCTAGATGGCACAGTGAGTAGAGCACTGGCCCTGGAGTCAGGAGGACCTGAGTTCAAATCCAGCCTCAGACACTTAACACTTACAGCCGTGTGACCTTGGGCAAGTCACTTAACTCCAATTGCCCTGCATTTCCCCCCCCTCCAAAAAAAGGGGAAAAAAGAAATACAGTGACTAGAAAACAGTATCACCTAGCAAGAAAGCCAGCATGATATAGTGGACAAATAGGTGTCAGAGTCAGACCTGAGTTCAAATCCTGCCTCCTACATACTGACTCTGTGACCCTAGATAAACCATTTATTATCTCATTGTTCTAGCCAAATCTCTAAGCCTGAAAGTTGCCAGGAAGATGCCAGCATGCTTTAGTAGAGGAACTTTCCTCATTTGGGATTTTTCTATAGCAATGAAATCACAGATCTAGTCTCTGTCTCTCTCATTCAGCTTATAATTTAGTACTCATTTAGGTATGACTGGCCATAAGGGCAGTAAGAGTTGAGAGAAGATTTTAAGGTAATATTGTGGCCTGTGGTAGTCAGAGAAGCCTTTAGAATGTAGAGGATGTATTTTATAGGATTTGGATGATCAGAAGAAAGGAAGGGACTTCTTATCTCAAGACTATCCTGGATTTAAATAAATCATAGAACACAACTTTGACTTATCTGGGCTAATTTTTTTAACATAGCTTTGCAGGACTGTTTTGAGGAAACGTGAGATTGTAAAATTCCACCAGTGTTATTATGTCAATGTTATTTGTGGTAGAGATGTTTTGGTCCATTTACCAATTCTGTGGGCCTAAAATGATTCTGTTTTACTGTGGAAGGATAGGTTTCTAGTTGTATAGGTGCTCATTTATGTGTCAAGAGTGGGGAGGAGGAAGAGGCCTGATTTGCAACCTCTGACTTAAGGTACATGATGAATACCAGTCCTGATGGCAGCTCTCTGAACCTGACCTTAGGAATAACCATAAAGAAACATTTGGATTTTACTCTGTGTGCATGTGTGTGAGATGTCCATCCGTTAAAATAAAAAGTTATCAAAGCATTACATTATTCCTCACTGTAAAGCTTATTAGACTGTGAAATGGTATCGCAGGAGAAGTGATGGAGACCACATTGCTTGAGTCATTTAAAATTATATGGGGCAGAGCACTTACAACTCTATTGTAGGAATCAGGTCCTTCTCTGGCTTAGTTTAGGGGCAAGATCACCTAATGAATCTACTCCATCTTTGGCCTCTGTGGGAATTTCTATTCTTATGTCATTCAAATGTTTCTTTTAAAAGCAGGAGTAGAAACTTTCTTATATATTAAGTATGGAGTGTGGCCTAGTAGGGAAAAAAAAATCAGATTTAGAAATTGAAGTCAGGAGAGACAGAGGTTGTAATTCTCCCTTTGATATCTGCTAACTATATGTGTGGGCAGTTCTCTTAGAGGCTCTGAACCCTTCATCTCCTTGCCCATAAAATAAGAATGGTGATAATAGCTGTTGTACCTACCTTATAGGGTGTGGTGAAGATCTAATGAGATTATATATGTGTATACATATGTATATATACATATACATGTATGGGCACATGTGTATATGTGCATGTATGTATACACATATAGATATAAAATATATACACTTATTTTGAAAATCTAAAAGTGCTATGTAAATGGTGGCTATGATAATATCATAAAGCATACTTTGATAATAGAAGCATTCCTAACTATATGGGCTTATATACACACATATTGGGGTAGGTGATAGAGTGCTGGGTCTAGAGTCAGGAAGACTCATCTTCCTGAGTTCAAATCTGGCCTCAGATACTTACTAACTGTGTGACCCTGGGCAAGTCACTTAACCCTGTTTGCCTCAGTTTCCTCATCTGTAAAGTGAGCTGGAGAAGAAAATGGGAAACCACCCCTCGTCTTTGCCAAGAAAACTCCAGATGGGGTCACGAGGAGTTGGACACAACTGAAAAAAAAAAAGACTGAACAACAACATACATATTTATCTATCTATGTTTGTATCTCTACGTGTATCTAAACACAAACCCAGGCCTTGTGGCACGATGAAAGAAATGCTGAACCTGGAATGAAAGAATTTGAGTCTGAATGCTAACAATACCCATCATTGGCTATGTCACCTTGGACAAGTCACTTAAACTTTCTCAACTTTGGTGTCTTCACCTGTAAATTGGAGATGATAATACTTTCACCATCTACCTCAGAGGATTGTTGTAACAAATTATTCTCTGCAAATTTTAAATGTGAGTGATTATCATTCTTTTTTTTTCCCCAGAGCAATTTTAGTCAGATACTTTTTTCATAGATAGAAGACTCACTTCAATCTTTCAAAAGATCTGTGTTTTCCTTGGAGTGGGAATTCCCTCAACTAAAACACATAGCAAGCTTCGTCACTGACAAGGATCAATCAGTCAACAAACACAAGCATGCATTAAGCACCTACTGTGTGTCAGGCTGCTAGGCATTGCTAGTCACTAGGAATCCAAATACCAATATAAAAGTAAGACAGTTCTTCTAGGAAATAGCACTTTGAGTGAGCATAGGTGGACGGACACAAAAGGAAGAGAAAATATTATGAAGTGTCATAATCCTCCAAGTGTATCTCCCATGCCCAGCTTTCTGATGACGAGCCTCTAGGGTCTTAGTGAAGCTAGTCTTCAGTTGACAGCCCATCTTTGTGGTTGTTCACAATTTTTCAGATGTTAGGGCCTGGTAAGAATTCTGTTCCATTTTTCATAGCCTTCGTGAATCCTGGGTTACTTCTGTGCTATAATGAGACTTCAGAAGAGGACTTTAGTGAAAGATGAATGGCATATTCACATAAAATCACACTGGTAGCCCAGATCATTGGATACTTTTTCTGTACTAATTGCTAGCATTATGTTATGTTATATCATGTCATGTTATATTACAAATATTTTATAATCAGCCAATTGCCTATCCTGAGCATGTAATTAGTTCCTTCAAAGCCACATTTAATTTTATAATGCACTGAAAATGTATGAGGGTGTAACTATAATTAATTAGGAAAGAACTATGCAAAGGAAATAGTTTTATTTTAAATAATCCATAAGTAAACCACCACATAAATTTTGAGTACCACTTGGAACAGTAGAAACAGACTTGACATTCTATAAATGACCAAGGCCCACCCAATTTGTTTGTCCCTTTCCAATATTTTCCTAGTACTTTATCCAATAATGCAAGAAAATTGGTCTTTATCCTTTCTCAGCATATCATAATGAACTCATTTTAAAGTTTTTTTTCTATTTCAGTGCCCACTTATTCCTCAATTTGTCCTATTACTACTAATTATATCCTCCATAACACCCTAAAAATTCCTCTCCATCTTTTGTGTTTTTGCTTAGGCAATATGCTGCTTTATTCCAATTGTTCCTTAAAGGTGCAAAGAGGTATTTTTTAGTCATTTCAGGTTTGATCTTTCTTTTGGCAGAATTTTAGAATGACAGGTCCTTTCTCTCCGAGTGATTCCTACTCTCTGTAATTTTCCCCCATCAGATACAGAGTTGAGAAATGAAGCATTTGCATTATTGTGTGTGACTGAATTTCTGCCCCTAGATTGCTATTCAGCTTATTTTACGAATTTCATTATGAAGTGTCAAATGTTCAAAGTCCCATCCAGAATTAGGCCAAGACCCCTATTCTATATTTAGTAGTTAAGCACTTTGGCTCATTGAGAAAGAGAGATGCTTTAGGTATCAGAATTTCTCTGTATATCAGAATCTCTCTGTCTTTCTCTCTCTCTCTCTTTCTCTTTTTTTCTAGCATTAGTTCATAGCCTTACTTTTTAGGGAATTTACCCTGGAAATGTGAAACTATATAATGTTGGATGAAATCTACATCCAGTCTGGTACTTACGAATTTTCCATTGCTGCGTCTGATAATCTTTCAATGCTGAAGGCATGGTTGGCAAACGCTATTTGATGGGAAGATGCAACTCTGAGATTTATGTGTTTGCATCAGCCAGCTTGCATACACTCAGGAGTAGATGGATGTTTTCTCTTACTCAGTGCCTCCAGATGATTTTGAGTGTACGGAGGCAGCACCAAGCTGTGCAAAGATCTATTTTTGCCTTTTTCACGATAGAGGGGATTGCACACCCTGTGTTTAGCCATTCCATGCTTTACCTTGTTTGATAACTACCACACTGCTGAAAGAAAGAAGCAGAGCCCCCATATTGTATCTCTGACTTCTTTAGGATGAAGCAAAACACTGCTGTGTGGGAGTACTGTGGTGAATGTAGTGCTGGAAGAATTTTTTAATAAGAAAAATTGCTCCCGTTTCCCACATAAGATTTCCTTTACTAAATCATTGCCATTGAGAACTGATCTGAGTACATGTTCCAATACTATCATTTCTTCCTATGGATGATGTACTTCTGTGGAGTGTATGACCACCTATGACCTTCCATGATATTTTGATTAAGTGAAGGTGTGACTTGGAAAGAACACAGAGTCAGGAAAATTTGGAACCTCGTAGCATTTCTTCCACTGACTCTCCACGAGACTTTGGCCAAACTATACAAATGAATGAATGAATGAATGAATGAATGAATGAATGAATGAATGAAAAAGCATTTGTTAATCTCTTCCCATGTGCCAGGTACTATGCTAAGCTCTTTTTAAATACCAAAACCAAACAGTCCCAGTCTTTAAGGGACTTACATCCAATAGATTAACATGATGTAAATGGGGCAATGGTAACTGTTGGGGAAGACATGTTATGATTACAGATGTCACAAGATGGTTAGTTGAGTTGTAGGGAAATTGTATATACTTTCCAGAATCCTCATGTAGATTTGATTTTTGTTCCCAGTGTCAGACGTGGAAAGGATAGGATGCATCTGTGGCAGTATGGCATCACGTTTCTCTCTGTTTGAGCTTCCTCCAATAAGGGAATTGGGGACTACATAGAACCTCACATCTCCCACAGCTCCAATATTGTGTCACTATCTGAGAGATTTGTCAAGATGGTGCCCCTCATCTTTTTTCCTAAACCCATCTCCCCCCATAACTTTTCTGACTTCCATTGAGGGCACTCCCACATCCTTCTGTCCATTTAGAATCATCATGGAATAGTCATTCTCCCTCCCCTCCAGTCCTCCATTTGAGATGCCAAGCTTAATAGGAATTTATGTGTAGAGTTATATTATATTGCCATGCCATCTTGGGCAGGGGAGAAAATTTAAAACTCATGGAAGTTGAAAACTAAAAATAGGGTGGCTAGGTGGTGCAGTGAATAGAGCATCAGCCCTGGAGTCAGGAGGACCTGAGTTCAAATATGGCCTCAGACACTTAACACAAAAGCTATGACCTTGGGCAAGTCACTTAACCCCAATTGCCCTCCAAAAAGAAAAAAAGAAAAATAGAAAACTAAAAATAAATTAATTAATTAATTTTAAAGAAGGCTTGTCAGTTCTAACATCTCTCATATCCATGCCCCCTCCCCCATTCATAGAATCATAAGACTTAGAGTTGGCAGGGACCTTTGATGTTATCTAGTTCAGTTCCCTCATTTGATAAGCAAGAGAAGTGAGGCCCAGAAGGGGTAATGGACCTAGCCAGGGTAACAAAGGCAGCAAGTAGAAGATCTAGCATTTAAACCCAGGTTCCATAACTATGTCTTCATTGCTGCAGTTTCAGTATCTCTGCACACCTGGCCTCAGTATCACCTCTCAGCAACACTGTCCTACTTGGTCTCCTTGCTTCTAGTCCTTCCTTTCCCCAATCCATCCTGCACAGCTGTCAAATTAACGTGCCTAAAGTATGAATCCTACAGTCTTTTTCTGCCATAACCTAAGCTTCAGTGACTCCCTATAGACTCTAAAATAAAATATAGACTTCTCTGTTTGCTATTTAAAGCCCCTAACAATAGGAACAGTTCGGTGGCGCAAGAGACCAAGCACTGGGTCTGGAGTCAGGAAGACTCGTCTTCCAGAGTTCAAATCCAGCTTCAGACACTTACTAACTGTGTGACCCTGGGCAAGTCATTTAACACTGTTTGCCTTAGTTTGCTCATCTGTAAAATGAACTGGAGAAGGAAATGGCTACTGCTGCAGTATTTCTGCCAAGAAAACCCCAAATGGAATCATGAAGGGTCAAACATACTAAAAACAACTGAACAACAAACATCTGGCTGCAGCCTTTCTTTCTCTTTCTCCTTGTAGTATATTCTCTACATCCCATCGGAACTGGATTACTTGCTTTTTCTGTACCCAACCTTCCATCTCCCACCACCATGTCTTTATATAGTGCTGAGATAATCTCCTTCTACACCTCTGAACTTTAGAATTCCTATTAAGTTCAGGTGCCACCTCCTACATTGATCCTTCCTACTCCCCAGTTTTTAGAACTCTCCCTGTCCTCATTCCACACTATTTTAATATGTTCTCTGCATTTACTTAACTGTTGACATATCATATCTCCTCAGTAGAAGGGCAGGGACTGTTCTGTTTTGTCACTGTATGGCATCCTCTGAGCCTAGCATGGTGACTTGCTCATAGTAAATATTCAGTCAATGTTTATGGAAGGTAATAAAATAGAATTGATCATAATTGATTTTGTGTACTCTGATGGGCTGAAATTTATGCACTTGGATTTGATCACCAGTTCTTTTAACCTGCTGCTACTTGAATAATATTTGTTTACAATATATAGAGATACAGTGCAATCCCTCTTGTGAATTTGAGGCCCTCTACAGTGTGACAGTTCTAGGAAATTACTGTAAATAGGATGTTTCTCCTGAAGAACTTTTAAATGCTTTGCTACTACCATTTCACTGATCCCCTCTCATATACATATATGTGTATACATAAGTGTATGTATATATGTGCATATGTAATGTATCTGTGTGTCTATGTGTATGTATTTTGTATCTGTATGTATATACGTATATATCCGTGTGTGTACACACACACACACACACACACACACACACACACATATATATTCATAGAAATGTGTCCATCTTATAAATGGAGAAACAGATAAGTTGAGGGCTAGAGGTCTGGAATTTCTTCTTGAAGATATGAAGTCATTAGGCCAGTCAGTACAGGAACTATTTATTTAGTAACTGGCATACAGTAATCATAGTATGTAGTTTTGAAACCAGTATTTCTCAAATTTTGACAATTGGTCAAAGGTTTTGAAGCTGTTTTTCATTTTTTTTATGTGAACATTTTTTCTTGCTTATAATGATGGCCTAGGATGTTCTTGCATGTTTATGTGTATGGGGGTGGGAGTTATTATGTGAAATAAGAGGCTTGGGAATATTCCTAGAATCCTGACTCTTGCAGAAATGACCTTGTTTGCCTCATGTAGCAAGACAGGTTAGTCATTGTGCTATAGTGGATGCATCCCTGTTGCTGGTTTGGCTGAATATCACAAATTTCCATATGATCTAGAACAAACTGTTCCTCTGTCTATTTGGAGAGCATAGAATCATCTATTTAGAGCTGGAAGGAACCTCAGAGTTCATCTCATCCAACCCTTTCATTTTACAGATGAGAAAACTGAGGCCCAGAGAGATAAAGACAGAGCCTTTTATCTTTATCTTCATCTTTACATATCAGTGCATTACTGAATCATGTCAAGCCTTCCCTGGAGAGGCTACCGCAGAGCTCCCATACTCCCCTAGCTTTAAGGATTGTATGCTATGTTATTATGTACAAGTGAGCCTTCATTTCTCCCCCAGCTCCGCACACCAGCACACCAGTCAGGTTCCCTTTGTTAGGCACTACTCAGTAAAGCCAAAGAGGAAGCTATGGTAGCTGAAACCCCAGAACACAGAAGCAAAGGGAAAGTCTATAGTTTTCTCTTTCCCCTTCGCACCTATTCTGGACACAGGCCCTATCCAACCCCCCCTGGTACCATCCACCCTCATATAGCACAGAATGATTTTCAGTAATGTTATACTAAGTTAAGGAAAGGGGTCTGATAGGTACAAGGCAATCTCCTCTGCCATTAGATAGCAAACTTAGAAAATCTTGTTTTTCTTGCTGAATAAGTCCAAATCTGAAATCACTAAATTTTTTTGCTTATTTATTAAGCATTCACTATATACCAGGCTCTGTGTTAAGGGTCAAGGACAAAAAAAAAATGGAGAGGGACCAATACCAGTACCTGCCCTCAAGGGGCTTACATTCTAATGGGGGAAACCACTTGAAAATAACTAGACATGTGCAAGATATGTAAATACAGAGGGTATTTTGATTGCTCCACATTTGTGCCACTGTGAAATTAATATTCTTGGGGGAACTGCACATCCCCACGTAACCTCCATCCATTTCAGGGTATTCATAGTTCCAATACAGAATATTTTGTTGATTATTGCTTTTCTTGCTCCCTGCCAAGATTATAAATTAAGAAAGTTTCAAAATATAATTGGGCTGGTCTCAGGGTTCCTTCACAGCATGCCTATATTGTTAAGTTTATTTGGTTAAGTGTATTTATCAATTATCTAATGCTTAAATAAAAAGATCTCCATAGATGATCATAACTCTATGCTTTAAACTCACTTAACTGGGCATTATTTATCAAGTATTTATCATGGCTATAGTATTTGTGTGTGTGTCATGTTGATATTAGTTTTCTATAATATACTGCATGTGCCCTCCACATAAGTTTGATAATAAATGTAGGGCAATAAAAACAGAGGAAATGCCTCAGTCTGATAGCAATTCCCATGTAATGGGGAATAATGTCGTAAACTTCAAATTACATTTTAAATAAATGTTTATGCCCAACCCATCCATTAGATCATAGCCTAAAGGGTCAGCCAGATCACGCCTTCATTTATCACTGTGTGTGCTGCAATTGCTTTTTTTTTTTTTAAGATATAGATGATACTTTGAGAATGAGGAATGACAAATACACGCAGGCTATATACAAAGATAGTGCCATGATGAGATAGTAGGCAATGCCCTTGTAGCATTACCGGGGGAAAAAAGAGGCTTCTATTCAGAAACCGTCTTTCCTGTCAGAGAGGAACCAAATCCCTATTTGGTCAGTGGTTGGGTGTTCACATCTGGATAAAGTGCTATCAAAATGGATTCACAGAATCATAAAGCCTGAAAGGACTTTGAGAGATCATTAAGTCTGTCTCCTTGACCCTGGCAAGACCATTGGCAACTAAACATTCCAGAGGTCTCCAATTTTTATCTCTAATCCCTGAAACACCAGCTGTGCTGTGATGGGGAAAAAAAAAAGTAA
The DNA here is from genome assembly GCA_028646515.1 of Pseudochirops corinnae. Lineage (NCBI taxonomy): Eukaryota > Metazoa > Chordata > Mammalia > Diprotodontia > Pseudocheiridae > Pseudochirops > Pseudochirops corinnae. Next base: position 486,555,909 of record CM053585.1, on the reverse strand, counting down.
AACACCATGTTTTGGAGTCCAAAGATCTGGCTCTGTGCTCTGGCTCTACTACATAATAATCACATGATACTGAGTAAGTCGATTTCTCTCTCTGAGCTTTAGTTTCATCATTTGCAAAATGGTGACAGATACTAATACTTGGACCCTAGCTATCTCCCAGGGTTGTTGTAAAAATCAAGTGGAATAATGGCTATACAGTATTGAGTTATAAAACATAGCATAAGTGTTACTTATTATTTATCATCTTCTATCTTCTTTTATTTTGAAATAAAAATCCCGAATTTTCAGAAAAAAGGATCAGTAGCAATTGGCCTTATTAAAAATGACTTTACTCATTGTAAATTAGAAACTCATTGCTTGGAGAACTTCCGAAGAGGAGTATATAATGTTACTTCTTAGAAGCTTTAGGGATGTACAAATATACAACTTCCTTGTTCTTTTCAATGCTGCCTCTTTATTTGACATGTGATTCTCCTCATGATTACAAAATGTCCTCCAGGTATGGAAATGGGAGGAAATGGGAATTGGGGAATCAGGGTATGAAACTGCAGCTTCACAGGTAGCAGAACAGACACAAGAATTTCCCATAGAGGAGTTACAGAGATGTGTACCTGGAAAGTACATAGTGCTAAGAGGTGTATATTTAGTGTTTGGCAGAAATCTATGTGGATGAATGATAGGGTCAGGACAATCCACCACAGCCCATTGATTTTTATCCCCATAGGTAGTGGCACTTGTATGTCTAGGTCCCTGCTGGGATATTTTGAACCAACTGAATCTAGTCAGATCTAGCTCTTAGACAGTTAAATAGCTACAACATTGAAGGATACATTGCTAGAGGTGGAAATGAGAGACATAAAAAAGCTTTTGCTATGTTTGCTATGTTTCGGACCTAAAATTATATACATGTAATGTATATAAGTGAATTATTCTGGCAAGTGATGTTCTGAAAAATAAAAGTCTTAGAATCTTTTCCTGGATTCCTGAACTGATCACATATTCACTGTCTTTTGTACTCTGGTAGATGTTGATTTGATGTCAGTAAGAGCTGGGTTTGAATCCCATCTCAGATACATTAAGTTATTTAAGCTTTTTTTTTTTTGAGTCTCAGTTTCTTCATCTTTAAAATGGAGATAATGAAAATAACCTACCACACAACATTGTTGTCACAAGAATCAAGAGAGATAATACATGTAAAGTGCTTTGAAAAGCTCATGTAGGAGGTAGTACTTGGGCTGAACTTTGAAAGGAGGTAGGAATTCCAAGAGGCAGAAGGGAGGAGAGCGAATATTCCAGGTAGAGGGGACAACCTAAGCAAGACAGACATAGGAGATGGAATATCGTATATAGAGAACTACAGAGAGGCTAATTTGACTGGAACATAGAGTGTTTGAGGGGAAGGGATTTGAAATTAGTCTGAAAAGGGTAGGTTGGAGCTAGATCATGGAGCATTTTATATGCCTTTTAAATGTCAGATTAAGATATGGAATTTGTCATCTTGCCCAAAAAACTAAGTAAGAGGTATGGGAACCTTAATCTCATGATTTCTGATTCAGAATTCTTTCTAAATGGTAGCCATGGCATAAAGATGGCATGGTGGAAGATCCCATGGACCAGCTGTACAATCAAGCATACTGCAGTGGGATTGACTTTCAGTACCTGCAGATAAGCGCACATTAAAGCCTTGTAACTTTTCCACTGATGACTGGAATGCAACTCCAATGCTTAGACCAGTCTGAGCTGAAGGGACCTCCATTAGAACTGAAATGAGAACCCTCTAAGGTCAAAAGACCTTTAAAAGGTGAAAGACTCTTCAAGCCATAATAGGAGGCAAGCCATACAGGTCATCCATATTAAAGGGATTATGAATCTTAAATATCTGCCTTCATTTTATATACAGAAAACATTAGCAGGGTGGTTTTCATATATGAAAGGTGATACAAATATATAACACATCCATATATATATACATATAGTATAACACATCCATATATACATACATATATGTACACACATATGTATGTATATATAGATGTGTTATATATTTGTATATATAAAAAACACAATTTCAATTCAAGGATAGTGTGCCCTATACCCCAGAAGAAAATTTGTAAAGGCAATGACGTCTTTCTCTAACAAAAAACCCTTCACAATGTGTTACTAGTTTCTAGTAGGTTTTAAGGGATTCACCATCCATGCTTTTCCACCCCATTCCTTCTGATTTTGAAACCCTAGTGATTCTAGCTCCTAGCTGCTATTCCCACTAGCTAACTTCTGGTTAATGAAGCACATGCTAGATGTAATGGGTAGATTTTTTTTGTAGCCTGCCCATATTTTCCTCCTATGTTTTCTTTTCTTCTTCTTCCTTTCCCTCCCTTCTTTCTTCCTTTTTTCTGTCCCTCCCTCCTCCTTTCTTTCCTCCCTTCCCTCCCTCCTTCCTTGCCTCCCTGCTTCATTCATCCCCTACTTCCTTTCTTCTCTCCCTCCCTCCTTCCTTCCCTTTCTTCTTTCCTTCCCTCCTTCCTTTTTCCTCCCCTTTTCTCCCTCCTTCCTTGCCTCCTTTCCCATTTCGTTCTTTCCCTCCTTTCTTCCTTTCTTCCCTTCTTTCCTCCCTCCTTATTTTGGTATTACAGAAAGAATCAAAATCATAGAATCCTATATTTAGAGCTATAAGGGGCCTTAAAGTCATTTATTCCAATCCTCTTAATTTATCGATGAGTAAACTATGATCTAGATCCTCTAGTTCCAAATAAAACACCTTTCCTAGTCAGAGATCTTCTTCTTCTAGTCATTAACTTTACTGCTAGTTTGCTGTATAACTTTGATCAAGACATTGTAGCCCTTGGACAGTTTCTTCATCCGTAAGATAAGAGATTGTATTAGAAGGTGGCTGAGATTCTCTGATCCTGAGATTTAAAAGGAAATTACATCTGCTTGAGTAATACACTTGTTTTTCAGTCACATCCAATTCTTTGCAACCCCATTTGGGGTTTTCTTGAGAAAGGTACTGGAGGATTTGCCATTCCCTTCTCCAGCTCATTTTATAAATGAGGAAACCAAGGCAGACAGGGTTATGTGACTTGCCCAAGGTCACACAGCTAGTAAGTGTCTGAGGCCAGATTTGAACCCAAGAAAATGAGTCTTCTTAAGTTCAGGCCAGGTGCGCTATCCACTGTGCTATGTAGGTCTGTTGCAATTCTCCTACATCACCTGCAGATTCACAAGACAGATATTGATTGAAAATTTTGATTTTTAAAAAATAGATTAGTCTCAGAACCTCAGCCCCTTTCCCCTTATAGCAGCTCATTTTTTTTTTTAATATGTCCTGTGATTTCTTATCTGCTTCCATGGCCACTTTTCTCTATTATCTGGTGATGATAATAAGCACTTGTTGGACTTGGTTCATTTCTAGATTGGATGTATGAAACCACAGGCATCATAGGCCCCTTTATTTGGGCTCCCCCCATCCCATTCACATAGCATTCCATGAGATCTGAAATAAATGAGGTGATATACTTGGACAGGTCGCTACTGTCACTCAGTTCTACCTTATTAAAATTATCAACCAGTTTTGTCAGATTCAGGTAGAACTTGTACGTGTCAAATTGGAAATAAAGTCATTATCTCTAAATGATCTGGAAAGCAATAAGCACTTGAAAATATATGGGTAAAATGAAAGTGCTAGGCAGTCATAGCTTGGGCTTCATCTGATTTTCTCTTTCTTTTGCCCTTTTGTTAAAGATCTTTTCCCTCACAGCGAGATTTTCTTTTCTTTTTTTTTAAAGTTCACCTATTTCTGTCTTTTATCCTCCTACTCCCCTGAGCCCACAATAATCTCCACTACCACCAGTTGCTTTAACTGGAGGACTCAGAACTCATGTAGGATCCAAGCAACAGAAGGAGAGAGGCTCCTTCGTAAAGAACCTGAGTAAAGAAGTGCTTACTAATGAACGAGTGGAGAAGGGAAATTCAGCAGCATATGGGTATCTCACACAGAGAGCTGTGCCTAAAGAGAAGATTTCTCTAAAGTGTCAGCTGGCATTACAAAGGTCTTTAATGGCAGGGAGAGGGAGAAGGGAAACGTGGAAGTATTTTGTGATCTTTGGCTGTTGCCTTGGGGTGCTGAGACATCTTTTGATAGACGTGTCAGGTCAGATTCAGGTTGGTGGTATGACCTCCCCTTAGATGCCAGGATCCACTCCTACCAAGATGAGAAAGGGGAAGGGGAACATGGATGAATCCTTTCTGGAAACAGTTTCCTTTTGAATGAATGCATTTTAAAATAATCTTTTCAAATTATTTTTCATGTTTGCCTTAATTTTATGCTTTACTTTGCTGATCATTGGGTTACAGTTGTTTTCACAGGACAAAAAAGAAGAGTGGTTAGCCTATCTTAATAATAGCAACCATAATTAGCATGTACATGGGTACTTTAAGATCTACAAAGCAGTTTACAGATATTAACTAATTTCATCTTCACCACCACACTATGGAGTAGATACTATTATTTTGCAGATGAGAAAACTGAGGCAGAGGAAGGTTACATGACTTGCCCAAGGGCTCATAGCTAATGTCTGAGGCCGGATTTTGAACTTAGGTCTCCTTGATTCTAAATGGAACACTAGCCACTGAGTCATTTGGAGTATTTGAGATACCAACATTTGTTAGTCAAAGGCCAAGAGCTTTCCAGAACTCCTCTAAAAGACAAGTAATCAGCCATTATTATGTCCAAAAGATGTATACTGATTAGTCATACTGTGCTACAGAGACATTTTGGAATCATTTGTGGATATAAGACCCGTGATCAAGCATGCTCGAAGTGAAAAGACCTCTCTCTCTAATCGAAGTAGCGAGTGGCAAAGCCAGTTAAACTCCACACTTCTGACATCTCCACACTTCTCCACTGCCGTGTTGCTTCATCAGTAAAATGATCAGTTTTGCTAGGTGATCACTGAGGTCCCCCCAGCTCTAAATCTAGGCTCCCAGGTAATTGTGGATATATTAGGCAATTAGATTGAGATTTTTTAAACCTAGAAACTTAATGTATCTGACTGTCTGCTTAGACATTTCACCGTTATCTTATGCAGTTACTGGTTGGTTTTTTTTCTTTGTGTTGCCATTGAATGGTTCCTGTTTGTCACTGTTTTAGGGTAGAGAATTTGGGGTTCATGTTTCCCTTTATCTCTCCTTTTTTAGTCTATCACAAATCTCTTTTTTGTTTTGGCGTTTGGGACCATATAAAATGTTTCCCTTTTTGTTCGCTATGTCCAGTCCTTTGTGTTGTTATTTTAATGAGAAAAAATATAGCATCTATTGCTCTGTTGTGTAGTTACTGAGAACATTATCAATCTAATTACCTTCTTTTCCCCTTGCTGAATTGGCAGGATCCAGGGTAGCATGGTGCAGTAATTGATCCTCTTATCCAACACATACATACACTCATGCATACATACACACAGACATCTATGTGTATATATGTGTACATATATGCATATGTGTGTATATATACATGTATATGTATAAAATATATGTAGAATTCTGTGACAGACATACTGAGTATTGTTTGGTTTTCACAAAATGACAGCTATACTTCCTAATTCCTCTCCATAATTTAGATCAGTTTATTATGCTTTCTGTTCTACCCTCCCCCTCCAACAGATATCTGATAATTACCTGGACTTAATAATTAGGTAGTAGATAACCCATCTCAACCTTTGAGGTCTCAGAATTACAGTAGATGAGAGCAGAAGCAAAGCAGAACCAGGAAGATATTTTGCTCCTCACCCTGACACGATAACAGACTTTCCCCCCTTAGTGGTTGCCATTCATCCCAGATTAACCCTTTCTTCTCTCTTCTTATATTCTAGGAGCTGTGCCGTCAGCGCATGGCTGTCAAGACGTCTGATCGCCCAGAGCCACTGCATACTTCCCGTATCAATAGTGTTTCATCCCAGTTCAGCGATGGGCCTATCCCTAGTCCTTCTGCTCGAAGCAGCACTTCTTCCTGGTCTGAAGAACCAGTCCAATCCAACATGGACATCTCCACCGGTCACATGATCTTGGTGAGGCTGTTATTATATTGTGTTCATTGACTGTGATTCTTTGGAAAGTTTCTAAGCCAATGTTTCCACTGTGGAAAGGATGGTTAGTAATAATAATAATGATTATTATTATAATTATTATTATTATTATAGCTAACATTTCTATAGTGCTGTCTGTGTGCTAGGCTCTGTGCTAAGTGCTTTATAATTAGTATCTCATTAGGTCCTCACAAGAATCCTGTGAGTTTGGGGCTTTTATTATCATCATTTTACAGATGAGGAAACTGAGGCAAACCGAAGTTAGGCAGCTTGCCAAAGGTCACATAGCTAGTGGACCAAATTTGAACTCAGGTCTTCCCAACTTCAGACTGGGAAGAAATTATAGTCTAGTAAAAATAAAGTGATTTTTGGGAAGCAGGAGGGAGACAGGTGAAGAAAGAGAATATTTCAATTCATTCCCATGTGTGTTTGCACTGTAATGCCTCTCAAACTGCTTCAGCAGCATTTTTGTGTTTTAACAAACAGAGTTGGCCAGATTGATGATGGAATGAACCCTCTTAGAAGGCTAATGAGCAGCATATGAAAAATGTTAATGTCAGGGAGTCTTTCTGTCTGTAGTCCTCCTTATATTTAAGTGAATATGAATATATATTTACAGTTGAGATTTTTTTTTCCCCTTCTTTGGCATAGAGAATTCAGCTCCCACATACTTAGTGACGCGTAATTTTCTTTTATTGCTTATTTTGTTTTTAAACCTGATAACACATTAGAGCCTACTTTGTGTGATGCTTTTTTTAAGCTCTCTGACTAATAAGCAGTGCTTGTTTTCTTCCCCTTCAATTCCCAACTCACTAAGAATTATTTGGGTAAATGAATGTCAGTCATAGGCTTCTCATAATTAAAAGTGAAACTGAGGAGAGTTGTGGAGGTTTAAGGCCCTCTCTCTTTGTGTTAATACTTTCAAGAATGTGGTTAATACAAAACACTTTCCATTGTGATGAAAGTTGAGCTTGTCTTTCTCAGAGACATGTCTTTGCTGATTTCTGTCTTACCAAGATGACTTTCCTTTTTGGGACAGTCAAATAAGAAATACCTGTGAATTGTTGTTTGATGTATAATTAATTTTTAATTTTATTAAGAGAGCTGCTCACAATTTGGCATATCTCTGTCTCCAGTATATAGGAGAGTCATATATTCCTGAATTTTCCAACTAGTGGAAGTTTCCCCATTTTTTGATTTTTAAAGTATAATACCAAACCATCTCATTAAGTTCTTTTTCATGGCAGAAACTTCCTCTTTCTTAGATCATCAGAGGGACAAATAAAAACTTTATTTTACTGTTTCAGTGATATGTCCTCTTACTCAAAGAGCTGAAAGAAGGGTTTTTCATTATATAAGTTAATTTCTAGAATCCCTAAGTAGGTCCCATAAAGTTAACATGTGTTAATAAGTATTTTAGAAAGATCCCTTATCAGTGTAATGGATAACAAAAGAACAGTTTTGACTAGTGGAAAAGAACCTTGGCCAAATGAAAGACTGCATGTTTTCTCCAAGTAGAACCCTATTGTTCTTCAGTTGTAGTCAACTTTTCATGACCCCATTTGGGGTTTCCTTGGCAGAGATCCTGGAGTGATTTGCCATTTCCTTCTTCAGCTTATTTTGCAGATGAGGAAACTGAGGCAAACAGGGTTAAGTGACTTGCCCAGGGTCACACAGCTAGTAAGTATCTGGCGTCAGATTTGAACTCAGGAAGGTGAATCTTCCTAACTCCAGGCCAATCACTCTGTCCATTATCCAACTAGTTGCCCAGGTAAAACTACACAGGGATTAGAACAATATTAATCATAAGGGCTTCCCCAACCCTGCTGTGTGTTACATTCTGCCATGATTGACGACTATGGTAGTAGTACACCCACTCAGAATAGTTTTCAAAAAGGTGTCTTACTCCATCTGACATTAAGGTTGTGTCAACATGCACAGAAATCAAATGGCTATGGACATTTGCTAACAATAAGTCGTAAGAAAATTGATGAATCACTTACACAAAAGCACAGTTGAAAGTGAGCTGAAAACTCCATAGCTATTTGTTGGACTGTGAGTTACTGTTTTCTATGAAAGTCAGAATGATTCTGATTCCAGAGATTGGTCACTAAATGTCATTATCATCGTCATTGTTATTACCATCATCATCATCACCATCACCATCATCATCATCATCATCACCATCATCATCATCACCATCACCATCACCACCATCATCATCACCATCATCATCATCATCACCATCACCACCATCATCATCATCATCACCATCTTAACATTCATATAGTATTGTAAAGTGTTCAAAACACTTTATACATATTATCTCGTTTGACCTTTGCAATACCCCTAGGAGGTAAGTGTTAATATCTCCACTTTTACAAATGAGAAATCTGGGGCAGAAAGAGGTTAAGTGACTTGCCCAGGACCATAGAATCAGTACCTGAGGCAAAATTCAAACTCAAGTCTTCCCACACCCTAGCCTCTGACACCTATGTAAAACTTATCCTTACTCTCTCATTTCTTGTACTTCCATATCCACCAAACTTCCCACCTCACTGAAGAATATATATATATACCCTTCCCAGTCAAAGAAAGACCCCAAGTGGTTCTAGGATATTTCACAAAATAATAGCATTTCCCAGGTGGAAGAGTTCCGTGGCCATCTAGTCCAATGCTTAGCTTCAAAAGAATTCCTTTTACAAAGTGCTCAACAAATGGTCAATCAGAACTTGCTTGAAGACTTTAAGTGAAGGGAATTCACTACCTCCTGAGACAAACTATTCCACTCTAATATGGCTCTGATTGTTAGTCACTTTTACCATATATCAAGTTTAAGATGGCCTCATTGTAACTCTTTACAGCATTCACCTGTTCATCCTAATTCTAGCCTGAAGGACCAAACAACAAATCTAATCCTTCTCCCATGTAACAACCTTTGAAAATGTTTGAAGACAACTGTAATGTCCTACCTTAAATCTCTTCTCCAGGCTAAACATTCTCCAGTTCCTTTAACTGCCCTTTCTATGACATGAACTATCCTTTGTGAGAGGGTGTGTTAAATACATAACTTTCCACAATACGTTAGGTTCATGAGGCAAGATTGTTTTTTTTTTTAATTTTATTATAGTTAGCATCATTCATTTCCACAAGATTTTGAGTTACATATTTTTTCCCCCTCTTTCCCCCACCCACCGCCCCAAAACAGCCATCCATGAGGCAAGATTGTTAACCTTTAATTAGGATTAATTTCCATGTTGAATCAGAGACTGGAGTCAGGATTGGATTTAGTTTTTCTTTCTCCACCCCACCCCTCAAATCTGGTCCTATCATTTTTCAGGGGAAAAAAAGGAACTCCCAATGTGGAAACTTCTTTCTACTGGTTGAGTTTGACAAGCCTTGGAGAATTTTCTCATACACAAAGAAGTTATATGACTTGCCTCATGATCAAACAGCTAGTATTTGTCAAATGCAAGTCTTGAACCTACGTCTTCCTGACACCAAAGATGGCTCCCTTCCCATCATGCCCCACTGCCTGTTTCATTTTTTAATGAGGCTCAGTTTTTGAGTCTCTTTCTCTAGCACAATGTCCTTCTGTTTAGTTGACCCACAGTATAGTACTCCTTGTAGAATAAACTTCTCTCTCCAATGGCAGTGCTCCTTCTATTATGGAAATGATGGGATTATTCTACAAATGTTCCTCAAATTTGATGTCTTTGAAGCTTCTGTTAATTCCCTTCTTCTAACTCAAAGGGCTCAAGTCCTGATTTTTTTTTCCCAGCATAGAGAATACTATTGTTTTATATAGCACTCTCTAGTGCTATATTTTTCTTTTTGTCACTTAGGACTGGATTTGGCATCTAGAAAAAATGATAGTATCCAGTTTTATATTCTGCATGTTTCTGAGCACTAATTTCATTTCTAACAAGTTATTATCTAGCATTTCTACAGCATTTTATGGAGTGCTTCCCATTAATTTTTATTAGCTAATTTTTACAAGATCTCACTGAAAGTGGACATTTTAACGTTGAAGATATTTCTGACCTAAACAGGTATATGAAATTTTATGTATAAAAGATTGGCCAATACAATGAATAAGAAATATTAAAAACCTTTCATCAAATATATTGTCTGAATATACAATTTCACATTTGACTGTAAATTTATGCTGTTGATAATTTTAATAATAGATGATACTGATTTAGCACTTTAAGTTTGCAGTTGCCTTTCTTTACATATACTATCTCAATTTGATCCTGTCTACAATCCTATAAGGTAGATACCATCACTCCAGTTTTGCAGATAGTGAAACTGAGCTTCAAAAAAGGTAAACAAGTCAGCTGTATAAGACTGATAAATTAAGAAATATGCCCAAGTTACTTTGAAGGCATTTTAGTATTATAGGATGGATGCTGGAAGGGTCCATAGAGATCACTTCAGCCAGGCGTTCTTAATCTTTTTGTATCCTAGACCCCTTTGGCTATTTGGTGTGTAGCCTATGGACCCCTCCTCAGAATAATGTTATTAAATTCATAAAATATTTAGAATTACAAAGAAAACCAGTTATGTTGAAATACAGTCATCAATGTTTTAAGAATTCATGGAGTCTAGATTAAGAATCCCTAATCTAGACCAACCCTCTCATTTTTAGTTGAAAGGGAGACCGATAAAAGTCAACGGTTCCAAGAGCATCATTGCTACAATTTAATTAACACCTACTATGTACCAGACACAGTGCTAAGTGCTTTACAAATATTATTTCATTCATGTTCCCAACAACCCTGGAACAACAATAATAATGGTAATAATGATGATGAAGATGGCTAACATTTATGTAACACTTACTGTGTGCCGACCACTTTACAATTATTATCTCATCTGATCCTTACAACAAACCTGGAAGGAAGGAGCTATTATTATTGAGGAAACCAAGGCAAACAAGGGTTTTGACTTGCCCAGAATCACACTGCTAATAAGGATCTGAGATCAAATTTGAACTCTGGTCTTGTGGACTCCAGGTCCAGGCCTCTATCCACTGAGCCACCTACCTAGGTGTTATTATCATCCCTGTTTTATAGTTGTAGAAACTGGGGCAAACAGAGGTTAAGTAACCTGCTCAAAGTCACACAGCTAGTAAATGTCTAGATGTTAATTCAAGTCTTCTTGACTCCAGTCATGTGACTTATTCAAGCTCGCATAGGCAGTAAGTAGCAAAGGTGGGATTCCAACTCAAGTCTCTTCCAAACTCAACTTCCTTTTCATTTCTCTACACTACTATGTTTTTGTAGTTGTCTTTGAACTGTTTGGACCATTGGGATGTCTTCATGCTTCAGTACATCAGATGATACATTATTTCACTCAGTGAATATGTTTATTCCAACAGTGCAAGTCTTGGTAGACTGTCTTTAAAAATTGGTGTGACTAAAAAATTCATGACTCTGCAATCAGTCTCATGATGGTGGCATCTTTGTCAGCTAGCATAAACAGCGTAGTGTGTCTCCTCACTGGACCTGAAATCTTTCCAGCTTGTTTTCTTTCTTTTTTTTTTATTTTTTTTATTTTTTATTTTTTTTTCTTTGCTCATTTACTTTTAATTTACAAGATTCGGTTCCACGATCACTTGAGTTTCAGATTTTCTCCCCTCCCTCCTCCCCCCCCCATGGTGGCGTGCAATCATGTATAGGATCTGCAAATACTTTCACATTGTACAATAGTTTGGTCATATAGAAGGGCTGTAACCAATGAGTGATCACTGGGAAAAGAAAAAAAAAAAAAAAAAAAAAAGCAAAACCAGACATGAAAGAGAACGATAACGAGTTTTGCTTCGGTCTCCATTTAAACTATAGTCTTTCTATATCTTTCTCTGAGTTTAGGTATCTCCTTCCTTCTTGAGGCTTGTAGAGTTGTCTTTATCCAGCTTGTTTTCTATCTCTCCAAACCTCCACTCCACTGACTTTGTCTCTAGGAACCTTAAGTATCTTCTATGCCATGATGGGGCATTATACGAGGTTGCTTAGACACATGTATGAAATTAGGACATCTTCACTAGCAAATGATAGCTATTTTGTAAAAGAGATTCTTAACTTTTTTGTGTTGTGGACCTCTTTTGAAGTTAGGTAAAAATTATAAGTCTTTCCTCTAAAAAATGATTTTAAATACATATAATTAGAAAGGAAAAAATATATTGAAATATAGTCATCAACATATTAAAAGCCAAGGCTGTGGACACCAAATTAAGAACATTACTTTATATAAAAATAGAGACAGTGATGGACAGTAGTTCCTATAACAATGGATGAAATCAAAACTTGCTCAACAAAACTCTGAGGCAATGAGATAGGCGTCAGTCTGGGAAATGGTGGGTGAAACAACTTGGCTTAAAAGAAATGGTCAAAAAAGGAAAACACTTGGAGAAATAGTCAATCAATTAACATTTATGAAGGAGCTACTACATACCAACCTACATATACTGAAGGCCTCCCAACTGAGGTAAAAAAGCCCTCATCAGTGTACTTACTTGTAAGTAAATGCTTTCTTGTCCTTCAGACCAGGCCATATTGATCATATGTAGAGTTATGCTATATCCACAGATGAATTTACCCTCCTTTTTCCCCCCCAAAGCAAGGAGATAAAGTCGAAGTACTTGAACACGATGAGATCCTAATTGATTCACACATTATTTCTTCTAGGACTGTGGAAACAAATTAATTTCTGGATTCCAATTGGGGCAGTAGGCTAGATAGTGCAAATTATCCTACCCAGTTCTAAGGCTCTATAAAACACCATTGGCTCATAGAGGCGTGACTAGGTGTGTTGGTCCCATTCCACACACTCTACAGCTCTCTTTCTCTCCAGTGCTAAGATGATAAAAGTGAACCTTATAGAGGCAGCAAACGGAGTATGGAGTGGGGACAGGGAGGAAGGAAAGTATGTTCACTATGTTTGTAGATATCACCCAGTTGATGAAATGAGAATTGACTATATTTTAAAGGATACCCTTAGAATTTTAAGTGCTCTTAATAAGTCAAAGAAATGGTGAGGGACCCACAGAAGAAAATTTAATAGTAGCCAAGTATAAAGCAGAACAACTCAAAAAGAAAGACATCATTAATACAGGTGACTGCTACTTTATGTAATAGGCACATTTCTTGAAAAGTCACATGTACCATGAGTTTTTGTAATTATAAATCATTTAAACTATGCTAAAGAGCTCAATCTATAAAGGAATCCTATGGTGAATTCTAATGTAAATCAAATAATCACCCTCTAATTGATCAGCTGGGTAGATTTGTACTTTTCCATCAGGTCTGCTAAAAAATCAGGGAACATTGGCACCAATTCAAGAGTGGTTGGCATTGTGTGAATTTGGAAAGGATCTAGGTGTTCCTGTGAGCCTCTGGTTGCATATGAGTCAGCTGTTTGACTAAAAGAGGAAACGAGTCCTACTTATATCCTCAAGTGAACATGATCCTTAGACATATCAACATTTAGAAACCATTAGGTACCCTTTAGGTTCCATTATGTTCAACCTAAGGTAGAATACAGAGTCTGTGAATTCACCAGCTGGGCACAGATTTTTCTTACAGAGTATTATGGAGAGGGTAAATTATCAATTTGGAAAACCCGGGGCTTAACAAAGTAGTAATACTAATTAGAAGCCTAGAAGGTAAATTAGTAAACTCTTATGTAGATTAAAGGTCATTCTTTTGAATTCTGTCATTCTTTTGATTCTGTTATTCAAATATATTAAGCTACAGCATTGTAAATGATGATTAAGTGATTTTCCCTGGTCTACCAAGGATGGATAAGATAAGTTATCACTACCAAGGATGGGATAAGATAGAATGAGTTTAAATTAAAACAAAGGATTTCAATGACTGCTCTATGATAGCATGGTGCATCCTTTCCACTTTTGCCAGAGTTCACACAAGCTGATCCCATAGAGTTCCCCCAAACCCCAATTATATATTAAAGTAGCAGATAGAGATTCAGTACTTTTTTTTTAAGTAACTGCTTCCTCTATTTTATTAACATTTTATTTGACCAGTTGACTTTTCAGGATTTTTTGATTCTCTGACCTGTGACTCATTTCAGGGGCTTCATTTCTTGCTGGCTATTTGCAATTCATTTGAGCAAATGCTCCTGTAGTGTCTACTGTGATGAAGGAACTGTGCCGTTGTGTTTCTTACCTACCTCTTGGGAGTGTTGCTTCACCATTTAACTTCAACTAAGTTGATTCTTAGTTTATGAGAATGTTTCTCTATGATATGTGTTTCTATATGAGAATAATACTACCAAATCACCAGATATTTTTCTGACAAAGGAGAAAAACGTATGGTTATGTCCCTGTGCACCCATACCTACCTCCCCCGGTGCTGAATGACAGACACTTGAGAGATGCCTGATCATGGGCTAAGCATATAGTCACTATTTCCATACAAAACTAATTCATCTACCCAGGGAACAACGTCAGGACTTTATCATCATCATTTTACTTACTAAGTCAACCACTTCACTAGATCTAGGCAACTAAACTAACAAACCGTATTTTTTTTAGTGAGATAATATTTGTAATGCACTTAGCAGAATGTCTGGTATATAAGTAGGCACTTAATAAATGGTTATTTCCTTCCTTCCTGCTTATATGGTTCTTGTTCATGAAGAAACAAGATTATATTGGATGGTGTTTCAAGTTTTGTATTTATACTAATGTGTTCCTTAAGTCAGGCTTGGGGCAATATGTTTTGCCGCTGATGATACTGATGAACTTTTGAGCTGTAGGAGTACTGTCTAACATTTAAGCCAAAGGGTTAGGGGAGACCCTGTTTAAATTAGCATAAATCTTTTATCCCAAGTCCATCATCACAGTCTAGATTGCAGTGCATGGATCTGACCTATCTTGCATTTTTTTTGATAGATTACTTGCTTTTGAGTCTTTTTCCAACTCTTTCTAGTTGACTGGTCTACTCCTAAATAAATTGGCAGGAATTGGAAGAATCTGTTGAGACCCTTTATGACCTGCTTCCAGGCCTAGTGAAGCCACAGCAGACTTTCAGGTGGAGAGACAAATGTAATGGAAAAAACAGAGGAGGGTTTGGGATTAGGATGGCGTGCTTGTGATGAGACAGATGTTAAGCTAGTTGTGGTGACCATATGAGTTTTTACTGGGTTACCAGTTTTGAGTTTAGGTCATCATTTCTCTCAGAGGAGGAGGGTGGGGAGTCCCCGGAAGGCCCAAGAAGGTCCTTGATCTGATTGGAATCTATAACAGGGAAGATAAGTGACCCAAAATGACCTGTATGTTAGAAATCATTCTATCCTTGTGGGTTAGTTCAGACCTGGAGTACATGTCCCAAGATGTTTTCAAAATGGAGTGGGATATTATAGAAGCTTTCTGGCCTGGACCCACAATCTTGGAACCACCTCAGTGATTCTGGAATCAATCCCAGAGCCTGGAGTAGCTGTAAGAAAATCCTTATAGCCAAGATACATTCCCAATTGACAAAAAAAGTCCCAAATTTTGAGTTTCAATGATACACACTGATGAATACTAAAATGCCTTGCTACAAGGAGAACTAAATATCATAACTTATTGAAGGTTTACTATAGGCATCATGAAACCTAAGTTTTAGTCCTGGTGGTACCAGAGTAATTAGATATGTGTCCTTGGGCAAGTCACCATAACCTGTATCCTAATATCATCTAATATAAAAATGAAAATTAGACAAGAAGATCTCTAAAGTTCTCTTTGGGCTCTAATATCCTCCTTCTTTATATGAACAGAATTGCTTCTCATCGCATGTGATAAACATGTTGCTCCTCTTTAAATTGAGTCAGAGAGTAAGGAGAGTAGGTTCACCAATCCAAATTCAAAGGAGACTTTAAAAGGCATTCTTGCTTAAGTACATAAGTCCAACAACTTCTACAGACTATTGAGTGCGATTTTTGAGCATTTAAACAGCATGCATCACACTCTTCATCAAGCCCTTATTGAGCATGGCACTCTAACAAGGATAATTTGGTCATTTCTACATTGCTTGAATGCCACAGACCAGCCAAGCATTAGATTGCAAATGAAAAATCTGCCCTTCTGATTGAGCAATGCTGCTATTGATTAAATCAGGTTAAGTTGTTTCAGGAGAGCAGAGAAAAAGCACTTCAGAAAAGTCATGTCATCGAATTACCCCAGGGCAATGATGGGAGGTAAAGAGTTAGAAGGCAAGACGAGCAGCTGTCCCTCTTTTTTTCCCCTTATGTGTTAAACTTCACTCCTAGGATTTTGATACGAAGCACAATGTAATTTTCATTTTTTAAAAGAAGTTATGAAGGTTCTAGAGTAGGTGTTATTAACCTTTGGACTCTTTGACAGTCTGTTAAAGCCTATGGACTCCTTCTCAAAGTGACATATTGAAATGCAAAAAATAAAATACGTTAGGATTACAAAGGAGACCAGTTATATTGAAGATCGTAGTCTGTAGAATGGAAGGCTGAGATTGTGTGTGATCTGGCAGTGGGTCTAATAGTTAATCTTGAAGTAGTGCTGGGCACAAATGATATTTCAAGATATCAGCAACAACTGCAATATAATGTGAAAATATTTGTGATGAAGTCATAGTACTTCTTAATATTACTATGGTTTGCTGCCTGAATTCATAATTGAAGGAGATGCCAGTTTCGGGTAGAGATTAGTGAAAATAAAGACATCATTTTTTTCCACATCCACATGAGCCCCCTGAAATCCTTCGACCCCAAGTTAAGAACCTTTGTCTTGGAGGCTGGTCAATACAAGGATGCTGCCTTTCAGCTCCTTTGATCTTAGAAGAGTCACAACTATGGAGAAAATACTTTTTGCCCCTGTTTTCTGGTGGCCAAAAACAATGGAAGGAAACCCTTTCCTTCCAGTGTAAGAGCTGCAGATTTTCCCAGGATAACCCTGATGATAACAGCAAAGAAAAAATCCTCCAAATTGGCAATGGGAACCAAAAAGTCTCTCTATCTCTGGCTTGCGACAGGCCCTGAAATTCTCACAATTTTTGTTATTCTTGAGGTTAAGGCATTGTGCATTAGAGAGTCTTATTCAAAATGCAAATGCATCACCTAAGAGAACTAACCCATTTAGGCAGCCCACCAGCACCACATTATTTTAGCAGCAGAGAGAAGAGCCCTAAGTAAATGGGACACTGGAGAAATAATGTTTCAGAGATGGAAGGTGATGTCAGGAAAATGCAAGGGCTTAGGCAGTGGTTCTCAACCTTCCTAATGCTGCAACCCTTTAATACAGTTTCTTATGTTGTGATGACCCCCAACCATAAAATTATTTTCATTGTTACATCATAACTGTAATTTTGCTACTGTTATGAATCATAATGTAAATATCTGATATGCAGGATGTATTTAAATTGAATATAACCCACAGTTTGAGAACCACTGGCTTAGAGTGACTTGGAATATGAGTACTTCCTAAGTGGAACAGGTCTAAATCAGGTGGTAGATTTGGTGATTCCGGACAGCTTGGTGTTAGCATCTGAGGGCAATAAGGGAAAAGGAAGAGGAAAACACCTAAATTAAGGAAGAGAGGCCTCTGAGGGTAAATTACCTAATTTACAATTTTGCATATTATCAATGTTGTCCCTCTATCAGCTGTCCCAATGGGTTGCTGAAAGCAAGACCTGAACCACACACCAGATGCTTAGTGTCTGATTGCATCTCCAGGCCCTAGAATGATTCTAGGAACTTCTGAGGTCCCAAGAGCCATGCTTACCTTTTTCTTGGGGTCACTCTTACTTGTAGATGTTGGGATCTTCCATCTTCAATTGCAGTGGGCTGCTGGAAACAGATGTTGGAGTATGTTTCAGCTCCTAATGGCTGTAGGGACTTAAGAGTATCTTCCTGGCAGCTTTTGGCAGCTGTAGGAACCCGGAACCCCCTCCTCCCCAACTACTGCTGGTCTGATACCCTCTGTCACTCCTGGGCACTTTGACAGTTGTCTCATTGTTGACCTTCTATAAAGAAAGGCTTCTTAATTTTTAAGGATAACTTGGTGGGCATTTTAGGGGTTGTCTTTTGGTATTTTGTTCTTTTGCTTTTTGAAAAAAAAAAGTGAAATGAGCTCTATCATTCAAAAAGTCAAAACAGGGTAGACATTATCCCCTGAAGACTCTTGCAAGTATCAGAAAATTATACTATGTCATTTCTGCTTTGTAGATACTTATTCACTGGCACATACTGATTCTGGGATTCTGGGAAATTCTGGGATTCTGGGACCAAAACCTGACTAGCCATTTTGCTGTTGCACAAGGCAGAATTAAAAAAGCCTCCCTCCTTCACAAGAACTAAGCATGAATTCTGCAGTGCTCACTGCTTATAAGCTGGCTTTGATTTGCTATTCAAGCCCTGGGGAGAGTGATGATGATTCTGAGGATCTGTGAGAAGAGAATATGGGCAAGAATAAATTCTGATTTCAGAATCACAGAATCTCAGAGTTAAAAGAAACCTCAGAGGCAATCTGGTCTGGCCCATACCTTATTGAAATTCTTCTCTACACCATCGCTAAGAATTGGCCATCCAGCTTTTGCTTTAAGGGGGAACTCTGCTACTTCCCAAGGCAGCCCATTCCACTTTTGGCTAACGGTATTTGTCAGGAATTTTGTTCTTTACGTTGAGCCGAAGTTTGCCTCTCTGCATTTCCATCCATTGTTCAAGACTGATCCTTCTTTCATATGACAGCCCTTCAATTACTTAAAGACAATTACTATGTCCTTCTGAACTCTTTTTTCTGTCTAGGCAAAATAACTCCCATTCCTTTGACTGAGTCTTCAGTGGCCTTGCTTGCTCTGTAACGCTTGCCCCCTTTTTTAATAATGCTTTCCTGCTCATCCTCCTCCTTGAAATATGGGACCTACTACTGATCACATTACTCCAATGCAATTTTTTTTATATTTTATTTTATTTAGTTTAGTTTACATCATTCATTTCCATGAGATTTTGTGTTATAGATTTTCTCCCCATCTTTCCCCTACCCACCCCCTCAAAACAGCCATTCCCTTGTATAACCCCTCCCCCAATCTAATCTCTCCTGTGCCCTTCCCCATCACTCCTCTAACTTTCCAATAACTCCAATGCAATTTGACCAGGGTAGGATGTATTGGGACTATCACCATTGTTTTGGATACTATGTTTGCTTCACTTAATGAAGGCTGCCATCTGAGCCTGCAACCTTCTAAAGACCCCTGATATTTTTCAGATGGACTGATATCTAGCCTTGCCACCTACATCTTATACTTGAGAAGCTGATTTTTTTTTTAACTCAAATGTAAGGTGTTAAATTTTCTCTGTAAGGTTTTAGCCTGTGTGAGACCTTTTCTTTTTTTTTTTTTGGATCCTGAATTGGTTATACCATACATTAACCATTCATCCCAGTTTTTCAACATCTTCTAACTTGTTGGGCATGCCATGGATGCTTTTATGTAAGTCATTGGTAAACATTTATAGATTCATTATCTAAAAACATCACTACGTTGAAAAAGAATGAATACTCAGCTTTGATATTTTATAAAACCTACAGTTTTATTGGCATTGGCACTTCCTCCTCGATACACAGGACACAATGCTTCCATGCCAGCTCTAGTAAAATCTTGGGAGGGAGGAAGGAATTGAAATTATAACCTCCAATGGGGTTCAGAAACCATCTTTTCTTCATATTACCTGTTACCATGTGTAATCGGTATTTGGCTATTTCTGAGTAACTACAATCTCTTCCAAACAAAATTCCTTTCATAGAATTAGAAAATCTTAAAGTCAGAAGAGATCTCAGAAGTCAGCTAATCCATTCCATACCCAAAGCATGAAACATTGACCTAGTACTCATCTAGCCTCCATCTAAAAGACATCCAGAGGTGGGGAACTCATCTTTTAAGGAAAACTATTCTCCCTTTGGACATTTTTGATTTATTGGAAGGTTGTGGTGTTTTTTTTCTCATATCAAACTAAAGTTTACTCCTTTGTAATTTTTCCCCATTAGTCTCAGTTCTTTCCTTTGGAATCAGGGAAACCAAATGTAATTCTTCTTTCACATAAAAGTCCTTCAGATATTTAAAGACAGCTTTTAAATCCCCTTAGGTCTTCCACTATACCAAACCTGCCTCCCATGATCTCATTTCAAGTCCCCCACGACATTGGTTGTTCTTCTTCAGATATTTTTCAGCTCCTCGCGGTCTTTCCTAAAACCTGGCACCTAGAACTGAACATAGTATTGCTTCATTGAAAATATCTCTTAAAAAAAAAAGAAAAGAAAAGAAAATATCTCTACCCCTTAACACAGTGCCAGGCACATAGGAAATGCTTTTTGTGTTGACTTGAGTCACACCAGGGCAGAGAATAGAAGGTTGATCATCTCTATCAGTACGGGCACTTTGCTTCTGTTAAAGCAGCCAATGATTGAATTAACTTTTCTTACTTTTGACTTATACCACCCCCTCCAAAAAAAAAATCCCCATTTGTTTTTTTTAAAGGTGCTACTAAGTAGTGCAATGGATAGAACAAATGTGTAACTTACTGGATTAGGCAGTGGTTCTCAACCTCTGTTTTGCCCTAGTTTCTCATTATTAAATGGGCATGATAATAGCAGCTATGACCCAGGGTTGTTGTGAGATGAAAATGAGATATTTGTAAAGCTCTTAGCACAGTGACTGTACATACTAGGTATTTAATGAATGCCAGATATTATTATTATATTATTTTAATAGTAAGTGTTAGCTAGTCATTTTTCTCCTACTTATACCTGGGAGGTTGACTTTCTTGAATGAAAGCATAAAACTTTACATTTATTCCTATTAAATTATATCTTACTAATTTAGTGTGGATCATTATAGTTTAAGAACTTTTTAGATCCCAGTCCTGACATTCAACATCTCTCTCAGCTCATCACCAACTACACATTTGATAAACATACTAATTATGCCTTTATCTAAGCCACTAATAAAAAGGCTTTTTGGAATATCCCCAATGACAGATCCTTTTGGCACTACATTGGAGACCTCCTTCCAGTTGACATGAATCTCATAATCACCACTCTTTGAATCTGGTTATTGAACGGGTTTGAAATCTGCTTCACTGGCCAATCATTCAGCTCACAGTATTCTAGATTGTCATAATATAGCTTAATCACCTAGAAAAACTCCTGAAAGAGAAATATTATACATTAATATCATTGTTATTGGTTTGGTCATTTCAGTCATGTCTGACTCTTCGTGACCCAATTTGGGGTCTTCTTGGCAAAGATACTGTAGTGGTTTGCCATTTCCCTTTCCAGCTCATTTTACAGATGAGGAAACTGAAGCAAATAGGGTTAAGTGGCTTGCTGAGGGTCACATAGCTAGTAAGTGTCTGAAACAAGGTTTGAACTCAAGAAGATGAGTCTTCCTGACTCCAGGTCTGACTAATTATCCATGTGCCACCTAGCTACCCATCAATATCAGTACCTATCCATAAACCAGATAGCACTTAAATGATTTTTTTTAGAAAACTAAATTAGGCAATTTCTATTTATTTCTTCTGGTCAAATAAAGTTTTCTGATTGCTCATGTGTATTGGTCAAAATTAGCATAGTTTGCAAAACCGGACTTTTAAATTTTCATTTAGAATCAGAGTATCACAAAGGCCACAAGCAAATAAATGCTTGGCACAATGACTTAGAATCTCGTTGAGGATACAAGACAATCCAACAGCTAGTGAACAATACCCAGAAATGTGTCAGCAGATGCTAGATTGCATTGTGCAGAATATAAATAATAGAGTAATCAAGAAAAAGGAAAGATTTTTGTGAGTTCAAATAGTTAATGGAGGAAGGTAGGGCTTCAGTTGGGTCTAAACACAAATAGAGGATTTGAATTGATGAAGAGGAAGCCATTAGTGGTTCCACAAATAGCAGAATAGTATCCACTGGGAGAGGTAAGAATGAGCAAGACATATTTGGAAACACTGAAGAAACTAGACTGATTGGAATGAATGTTTTTGATGAATAGGAATTAGAGAAAAGGTGGATAACTCTGCTACTTACTACCTGAATGACCTTGGGTATGTTACTTCTTTTCCTTCTCCCTCTCCCTCTCCTTTTTTCCAATAATTCCCCTAAATAAACCATGAAAACTTTTATTTCCTTTCTATTCCATTATCTCTTCCCCCCGCCCTGTCTGTCTCGGATTCCTCATCTATAAAGTGTTGGACTGAATCTAAATCCCATCACCTGTATGACTTGTGATATCTACACTACTCATCTGTGGCAGACCAGTGAGACCATAGGTGCCAAGATGTGGCTCGATTCAGAGCTTAGCATAGTGCCTGCCTAGCATGTAGTAGGTGCTTAGTAAATGTCAGTTAACTAACTACAATTGGTAGCCTTGACAGTTTTTTGAGCAAAGGAGTAACATGATGCAAAGGGACATTCAATTTCTTAACACATATTTATTGAGCATCTATGATAGGCTTAATACCATGCTACTATACTCTATGGAAGACATGGAAATGCTGTCAAGATGCTTACAATCTAGTTTAGGAACCAAGATTGACACATGGCACAAGAATGAACAATACAAGACAGCAAGTTAAGCAAGTGTTAAACTACGTCTGTAAATATGGTAGGACTTTAGAGCAAAGGGGACCCCAGGGCAAAGGCAGAGATTTAAGGCCAAGCACTCCATGAGTATGAGATATTGAAGACAACTGACTAACTCAAGCAAAAGGTTCTGAGGAATAATGAAAATTAGGTTATATTTGCAGGATGAGGACAGATTATAAATGGTCTTGGAAGCCAAGAAGAGGTGTTAAGATTCAATGCAATAGAAAAAGGGGAGCAATCGAGGAGGGAAGGAACTTGATAAAATGCATATAAAGCACTTTATATAATATAAATAAGAACAGTAATCTGGCATTAATGTTCCAAATGAATTGGAATAGAGACAGGAGAGAGGCCAAGGAGATAAGAAGCTTCTTACTTTTCAGCCTTCCTGCATTGAACTTAGAGATAAATAAAGTCATAGCCTACAGATCTATGATGTAAGTTCATTAACCATTTGTTAACTGGCTGCTGTGCTAGATAATGGACATATATTAATGCTCAAGTTATTAGTTTGGTTTTTTTTCACAACTCATGAAAATGATTAACTGAGGCACAGGGAGAGGGGGTTACAGTCTACATCAGTGGAAAGCATATTCACATAGAAGTAACAATGTGTCTCCTAAAGTATAAAATAAGTCATTGCTTAGTGAGTATTAGAGTGACTATAGTTTGTATAAAACCTACATAAGCTAGACAGTTGTCTTATATGATCATGAAATTTTGTGGATTGGTTAGACCAGAGGTCTCAAACCTATAAATTCACAACAATCCAAGTGCAGACCAAACCACATTAAAAATGTAACTGGAAAATTTTTAACAAAGTAAATTTAAAAAACAATAGAACATAGATAATGTTCATATATAGTTTTCTAAGTCACTATGTGGCCAACAGGGATCCCTGTGTATGGATTAATAACTGGCCCTCTATTTGAATTTGTCACAGCTGGCATATGCTGTCCTTTATTTTCATCCTTTCCTCTGGGCTCCCAATGCCAACTCCTCATTCAAGTTATTAAGAAGATATGATTGAGTAGGGAACACTGAACTTAGAACGTGCCAGTCTATGTATAGGTGAACTAAAGTTAAATGTTTGCTATTTCCCTGGGATAAGGTAGTATAAGAGGTAGAGAGCCAGAATTTTACTTCTGTCCATGTCCCCATTTATTGTGTGACTGTGGGCATGCAACTTAAGCTTTAATTAGGGACTGCATTTCCTCCTTTGTTACTAGGAGCCCCCTCCCTCCCCCCCCCTCGCCTTTCAATTTCTATTTACTATGAAATAATCCTCTTTAATTTATGTTGGAAGATGGTTCCCTCTTTCCGATAATTCTCCTAAATAAACCATGAAAACTTTGGTCGCCCTTCTATTCCATTAAAAAAAACCAGCAACTAGCTAAGATCCAAATAAATTAGTGTTGCACCCCAATGGCAGGTTATGTATTCTATTCATGAGGAATTGGCATGAAGAGAAAAGAGCCCAGTTCAGATTAAGATGGCAGCGTGCATGTTGCTGTGGATTAAACAACAGCATTTGGAAGCAAGGCTACCCAGCCCCTAGTTGGATTCTTCTCCTTGATCAGCTATGTGAAAAGTTAATTTCCTTCTTCTCTGTGTGCATGGTTAGAATGTACCTGTTCTGTGGAGGATAGAATAACGAATGAATAGTTACAAAGTATTTTAGGAGATAAAAGGAATCGTTATTGTTCGCAATAAATTAGAGTCTGTCTCCATGTGAGGTCAGAGAACCTACTTTTAGCTATCAGGAATCAGGAAAATTAATTAATACCATACCTTAATATACCTTAATTAGCCAGAAATACTCTGGCAAAGAAGTTTGGAGATATGGTGAAAACTTAAGGAGATCATTTTCTTACTCAGATTTGAAGAGGTATTTATTGCTACCTAGAAAAGGTGTTGATTTATGCACTGGAGCACCTTGCATGCATCAGCTTCTCTTTTAAATGCATCAGTCTACACAGTAATAGAAATATTTTTAGGGCCTCTGATTTGTATGTCCTCATGCACATATTTTCTGTTCTATTTCTACTTCATTCTGGGATTTCAATCTCTCTAGTATTTTCCCAAGCAGCTAGGGTGATGCAATGGATTGAGTACCTGGCCCACAGTCAAGCAGACTCATTTTGCTGAGTTCAAATCTGGCCTCAGACACTTAGATGTATGACTTTCGGCAAGTCACATATCCATTTGCCTCAGTCTCCTCATTTGTAAAATGAGCTGTAGAAGGAAATGGCAAACCACTCCAGTGTCTTTGTACAGAAAACCCCAAATGAGGTCACAAAGAGTTGGAAATGACTGAAAAAATGACTGAACAAGAAAAAAACTTTATACTTTATTGCATACATTTTGGCAACAGATCTTAGAGTGATTTTGTTGTTAGGATTGCTAAATCCAACAGATGAGAGCTTCACCAAGAATCCAGAACTTGGGATAAGAGGACTAATATTCAAAGTACCAACTCATACAAGCTACTTGCATTGGTATTACATTGTATAGTGGAATTACTAACTAATCATGCAAAAAAGTATCTAGAGAATAAAATTAATTATAATAAATTAGACTAGGAAGTCTCAAGGGTCTTTTCCAACTTTCTATTTATGATCCTATAGGTATCATATAAAATGACATAAAGAGTAATTATTAGGATAAATTAGGATTAATTTACATGATGGTATTGGTGGGAACCTTCCTGAGTCCCATATTCTAGGAACAAGTTCTGCAAAAAAAAAGAGAAAGGATTTATTAGTTATCTCTCTATGACATAAGGAGGATGGGATGGTTAGCCCTCCCAGTCACTTCTCAGATTTACTTGCCCTAGCAGGTAAGTGAATCATTTGATTGACTTGAATTATGCCAAAATAATGACCTGGAGAATGAAGACACAACAGTTTATAAAGTGGTATTAACAGGAGCCTAAATCAGAAGCTGTCATGAGTCATTGCCCAAGAACCAAAGTGCTATGTTTTTTCCAATACCTGGTAGCCTTGGAGAAATTCCAAGAGATCTCAGCTTCGGAAAGTGTTAGGCTCCTAAATCTCCTAGTTGAGGTCAGTTCAGTTCACCCTGGAGAGAATCAAGAATAAGAAAGATGACATCAAACAATGCTTTCCAGCTCAGTGCCTCGAAGCTTCAGTGTGTAACTGAGTGGTGAGCGTGGGCAAATGGTAAGAGGAGATTATCCCCAAGTCGAATTTTTATTTACAGAAGTGAAAAATAATCTATTAGACTTAGAGAGAAACCTCCATTTCCCATCCCCAGCCTTGCCAGAACTGATTATCCAACCCATTTTCTTCATGTTCATCCTTGTTTGAATTTCAGCCACTTCATTGTTTTTTGATCACTTTTTCCCAAGAAAAATAAGGGGAAAGTGGACAAGGTAAAATATAAGCTATCCAGTTTCACTTTTTTTTAGTAAGTTTGGTTGAAATTAGGGACTTTTTTGGTTTAAATTGTGCCTATCTAGGCCACACTTGCTCCTTATTAGCACATATGGTCTTAAGTTGGTCATGCATAAGTCCCCACGTCTCATTTCAGGAAGTAGGTCCCTGCCTATTGAGAAAAATCATTTTAATAAGTGACTCTTTTGTCTCTGTGGATATATTATAAAGATACAGTTTAGAACTGAGTTTGGTCAAATGAGATAATGTATATAATGTAATGTAAGCACTTGGCAAACTTCAGTGCCCTTTATAAATGTCAGTTATTATTGCTGTTATGTTTTTATTTATGTGTATAAGAAGCATATTGCTAACTTAGGTAACTCTCTCTTTGCTGGTATTCTTTATCTTTCCTGAAAACTGTATAAGGAAGTTATAATGATGCATCCTTGCACAACACATAAAAGGCTACTGCTAAGAAAAGATGCAGTTGAATGGGTGAGAAGTTCTGGGTGTGCATATATGTGTCTCTGTATGTGTTGGGAAGCAGCCATCCCCTCCTCTCTTTCTGAAAGGTCTCCCTGTTGTAACCACTCAGGCCATACAAAGAGTAGGAAATGATCCAATAGGGAATTTTTCATCCCATGCCATGAGAAAATGAGAGTGGTCTGCATAGGTCTCAGGCTTTCTTGTGAAATTTGCTTTGCAAAATCACAGAATGTTAGTACTAAAGTGTATTCAGAATTCAACATCACTTACTACAAATGGGGTAAGCAAAGTCCTTCAGAGGGAAGTCACTTGCCTTAGAAATAGATCACCAAGTGGTAGAACTGAAATGTCATTCAAACTTTTCTGACTCCTAGCCCAGTATACCTTCTATTTGATTCTCTGCAGATCACTGATGCTACATCAATATGTAGAAAGATACCAGAGAAGGAAAAGTCCACTCTTGGTTTTCAGTAACTTGATGAAAACAACTTGACTACACAAGTGATATAGCTCTAGAAAAAATTGGTCTTTAGGAAGGTTCAGAAGCCTAATGCTTGACCTCAAATGAATGATTTGGTAGTTTTGTGTGGTCATGGCCATAACTGAAGGGTACCTTATTTTCTCCATATATAGAAGAGCCCCTTCATCACTTAGCCACAATGCTTATGCTAAAACTGGAAAATATTTTCTCTGCCATTTGGAAATCTCAGATATACTTGTGAAATTTTCTCTTATATTCATCCACTCCTTTTGTTCTCTCCTAAATGTCCATGGATAATCCTTAGTTGAACTCTTTGTGTTAATGTGATTTTATAAGTTCTTGACTTGGAGGAGATTTCATATATCTCAAGTAACCTAAATTGGATTTGAAACTAGGGCCCTTCCCTTTAAGGTTAGTTATATAATTCAAAAAGTGAATGTCACATATGTAACATATTTGAAAATGTGAAAGGCAACGTGATGTCATTCAAAGAATACAGAATGAGTAGTCAAGAGATCTGGTTTCTGCTAATCACATGGCATCTAAATACCCAAAGGGCCATTGGCAAGCCCTTTCACTCTACTGGACCTTAATTTCTTTATCAGTCAAATGAAGAGGCTGGACTAGGTGATCTCCAAGAATCCTGCCATCTCTCACCGTGATATACCCTTATATCTATGATTTTAATTCTTTCCTATTCCCCTGTAGTTTTTTTTTTTTTAAGATAGAAGAAGAAAAGAAAAAGAAAATTTTAAAAATATACAGCAGCTTAACTTTTTGGAAGACCTTGTGTCACTGCCTGTTAACTTTATGGTGATTGTTGTTAGACATCAAAACCTCAGAATACATTAATTGCAAAAAAAAAAAAAAAAGGAAGGGGGTTTAAGGTTTTTGTATTAAAATGTCAATAGTAAAACTTTAGTTATAGAATTTGAATGGGAGGGTTTAATTATTGCTAAGGAGAACTTGAATTAAATAGATTTTTAAATGATTAAGGTCTCAGCCTTGGTCCCATATTCATTTTCTAGTGTTTATTAAATTTTACTTATGAAGATAATTAGCTTTTTGGTAAAAATGAATGACTTGGAAAGTGCCTTATTTAAGGAATAGAATTTTTAGGAATATAAAAATACAATGTATACATATTTTAATTTGAAAAAACAGGTGACAGAAGTCAGTGAAAACTTCTTAAAATCAAGATAATTTTTGAGTTGTTCAATTTTTCATTTGACTTGTGTTAACAGAAATAGCAAGGGTCTTATATTAAAAATTCACCACATTGTCAATTGCCTTTTTTATTTAACTGTCTGTAGACCAAAATTACAAAATGAAGGAAAACACACAAAAGATACTTGGTAAAGGCAGGTGGTCTGGATGAATAATTTTCTTTCATTAACATATTTCCCTTATTAACTGTGTAATTAATTGTACATAGCCAAGGCAAGCTATGGAAATTGCATTTCAAGATGTATCAAAGCTGACTTATGTTTCAGACTTCCATGCAATTTACTATTAATGAAGCAAGAGATGGAAGCCTCCAATCTATAATTATTACTTACTATTTGAATGACAAGCAAAGAATTTTATCAGCAGAGTTTCAAATGAAAGGGGATTAGCTGTGAATGTTGAAATTGTTAATCTTTCTTATTAAAATAATTTCGAGGAAAATGTTTTAGTGGAAGAGAGGTTTTGAGAAAGGCATTTTGCTATTTAAAACAGCCATTTTCTGATGCTCCATATGAATTTGTCTAAGTTTGACAGCAAGGTGCAAATATTTTCCAAAATGAATGAATATTTTATAGGCACTGAGGCTATTCATGTGTGAGTCAATACAAGGTTGCTTGCTATTTATGTATTCTGGGAACATATTGTGGCATCCTCTCCCACTATCTTGACAGGGTAAAGGCCCCAGTGAAGCTAGCCATAGGAGATAATGCTATGGAGATTCTGAAATATATGCCTGTACAATCTATAAACAAACAAACAAAAAAATCAGAACATGTTTAGCATCTTGCTTGCTTTGAATGGCTGTTGCTTTTAGCTAGTAAAAATTGAGTTTTGGTAAAGGGGCTGTCCTAATGAAATAACAAATGGTTCTCTTTTCTCAAAAAAAGAAAAAAGAATTTTTACTAGCAATCCTGAGGTTGACTAAATTTGCAGCAAATATATTTCCAATGTGAATTTGATCGTTCTGTCTTGTGTCATTTAAACACCTTGTCAATAGATAATAACTTCGATTAGATATTTAATATATTTCCTGACCTTTCATCATCTACTTCATCCCCTTTCCGATATAGTGTGTTCAATGAGTTTTGCACACCTCACTTGCATATGCTATAATGCTAGTGATTCAACTATTTAGTCAAATTCAATATTGTGTGTATGTGTACTTTAGGATCTATTCGGTCAATCACCTGCTTTAATGGATTTGAAATTTTTTTCTTTCAATCGTGATTGGTTAGCTAATTGTTTATGGAACCATCTACCCATAGCCAGATGTGGCCGTGAAGGTGAGGGCTGACCTATTCAAACATGCCTTCATACATATGTGCCTTTAAGCTATAAAGGCTTAAAACTGTATGAATCCCTGAAGTGTTCTCACTACCTGGCGACTGATAGAAAGTGTTTATTTTTAAGTTACTGGTAAATCAGCGCTCCAAAGTATTAAGCTATATAACCCATTAAAGCTTAAAACTGCTTTTAAAAACTGAGTCTTTTTGGACACTGTGCATGCACATACATCTGTGTATGTGAGTGTGTGAGTGTGTGTGTGTGTGTGTGTGTGTGTGTGTCTCAGCAAGCTTCTCTCAGGGCACGTGATTCTGTATGAAAAAGGGGAGGCTCTGCTAGAGGTGCAGTGTCAAATAAAAATCCAGCATGGCAGAGGGGATAGTAAGCTATTTGTGAGTCAAGAAGACATCAGTTTAAATTCCTCTTGTGACATGAGATATCTAATCGTGTGCAAGTCAAGTCAAATTTTAAGAGCCTCAGTTTCCTCACCTGAAGAATGCAAATAATAGTACCCATAGCACCTACCTCATGGGATTGTTGTAAAGCTCTAAAAAAAAAATTAATGGGTCACAAAAACGCTTTTCACATTTTAAAGTGCTACGCAAGTGTTATTATTACCATTATTTATTGAGAACTTCTGCGAAATTAAGTGCAGCTGACTAGCCTTATCAAATGTACCCCAGATCTGTGTGCAGGAAAATTTGAGCCCTTCTCACACTTAAGCATTTCGTAGGGATGAAGCGTGAAGATAGTGAGTTTGAGCCAAAGGATGTACTGTGAGTGATATCTCTGGTTTTGATTAATATCCTTGCTTGTTTACTACCTGCATCCTTTTAGGTCTTGTCTCATTGTGTCATTCTACTCTTATCAGAAGTTTTATGTGTGAAATCTTTCAGCTCATTGGGGAACCATTTCATGAGCTACAACAATAATTTATTAACTGGAACCAAGATTGTCTGAAAGCGTTAATACAATACTCCCAAAGTGGAGGTGGGAAGGGAGAAAAGAAGCAGTTGAAAAGAGGTGGTTGGGATTTATATCCCTGTTAGAAATGTATGATATGTGGATGAGTTTGTGCATGTCCATGTTATTTTTCTAATCCCTGAAGTGTTCTCAAAACTGTTAAAGTATAGAAGGTTTTTTTGGTTTGAGTTTGTTTTTGGTTTGTTTTTGTTTTTTTTTTTAAGTAAATGGTGATTCATCAAACAAAGCTCTTGGCTTTTAAATTGTTATATTTTTGAAACTACTTTTTAGGTAGTTGTGCCTCTGGATGAAAAAAAAAAAAAACTTCAGTCCAATAGTTGGATATGTTGCCTTTTGGCACAAAGCATGTCATATAAATGACTTTTTTTTTTTTCAGTTTTTCTCTGGATGTTTGGAATCATATATAGACACATGCTGGGTCTCACTTTTCTGATCTGCAAAAAACAGGTGCACTGATAGCATCCAAACTCACTAGGGAATTATGAATTTAAACAACTTACAACTATTTTGAAAAATCAAACTTTCTAGAAATGTTAGGCTTTTAGGGAAAGATATGATAAATACTGAATTAAATTGAGCTAAAAATTAAGTAAAAGTAACTGAAATTTCAGAATCTAATTTAAACAATCTATCTCAAAAACAATAGAACTGGGAGGGGGTACAATAATGGAAGTCCCCCAGAAAAACTGAAGCAAGTTTTCAATCAGAATTCCAAGTAGATATCTGCCTTGAATTTAAATGATATCAATTGTATGGAAAAAATTTTAGAATATTCAGTATATTTAAGGAAAACTTGCAGAGTTTATGTATTTTCTGTAATGAAGAACATACAACAAACACCCTCCACATTTTACCTTAATTTATTTTTTCATTTTATAGAATTCAGAACTGTGTATTCTTAAAGTCCTTTGAGCTTCTCAGAGAACGACAGCCTGAAAATATAAGAGAGTATTATCATCCCTTCTATTGCTGAGTAGCTTTTTTCTCATTCATTTTGCTAAAGACTTTTGTAAACCTCTTTCTGAATACACACATAAGTATTATTTAGTATTTTCAAAGCATATACATCCTACAACAAACTACAGAATGTATTAAAAAAAACTCTTGTCAGCTGGCAAGTAAATCAGGAAGAATACTTTCAGAGCATTGCTTATTATTTCTTTTAATAAAGCAAATTTTGCATTAACTAGAATGTTTGGGGATTGCGGTATGCTGGTTAATTGCATATTGAGGTTACCAGAAGATTAACTAGAAAGCCTTTTGTGTTTCAGCCCTTCTGTTTCAAATCTTTGTTAAATGTCTGAATCTGCCTTCCTACTTTAGTAGTCGAATCCAGTGAAGATGATGGGATCTTAATTTAATGATTAAGGCTCTTGTAGTGCCCCAGGGTCAGCATTCTCACTTCAATTCCATTCAGTAAACACCAGTGATTACTACCATAGAGGCAGATAAAGTAAGAGCTTGGGCAGACTGTAATATACCCTCAACTTTATTTTGTTTTTCTCCTTGCTGGTATTTAAAAATTAATCCCAAATATTAACTTGCTTTCCTGACTTTCTCTTAGAAATAAAGAGCTCAAAAATTAAAATTTTAAAACTCATTTATTTGGAAGTCCCAATAAGTCTGGTTTTGGTTAATTGGGGTTTTACTATTTTAACATGGCTTCTTTTAAAGCCTGCTATTGGCTCTGACAAGCATTAACATTTGCCTCCAAATTACCACCCCTTTGAAGCCATTAAAAATTAATCAGTTTTTGAATACCTAAATAGGATGGTAGTTGTTGTTCAGGCATTCAGTCATGTCTGCCTCTTTGTGATCTCATGGACTAGAGCACACCAGGCACTTCCATCCTCCACTATCTTGCAAATTCGTGTTGGTCATTTCCATGACACTCTCTATCCATCTCATCCTCTACCTTCCTCTTTCCATTTTGCCTTCGATCTTTCTCAGCATCAGGATAGGGATGGTAGTAGTAGTAACAATAAAAAAATGATATTCATGTAGCGCTTTATATGCATTGCCTCGTTTTATCATCAGAGCACTCCCATGAAGTAAATACTGTAGGTATTAAACCTGCCCTTTTATGAGAAAGGAAGCAGAGGCTTTAAAAGAGTAAGTAACTGCCCATGGTCACATAATTGGTGACAGAGACAAGATTCATAGCCAGGCTCCTCTTAACTCAACACCCAGCACTCTTTCCTCTACACAATATCTTTTTTTTTTTATTTTTACTTTTTTGGAGGGGCAATTTGGGGTTGTGATTTGCCCAAGGTCACACAGCTAGTAAGTGTTAAGTGTCTGAGGCTGGATTTGAACTCAGGTCCTCCTGACTCCAGGGCTGGTGCTCTATTCACTGCCACCTAGCCATCCCCTAGTATTCTCATTCTATAGATGAGGTAATTGAGACAGAGGTTAAAACCCTGTGTGACCAATGCCACACAATAAGCATCTGAGACTAGATTTGAATTCATTTCTTCCTAACTCTAGGCCCACCATGCTATTGAACATACCACCTAGCTGCCTACATATATATATATACACATATACATACACATATATTACACATACACACATGTATACATATATAATAAATTTATATATATTTACTTATAGGCAGCTAGGTGATGCTGTGGATAGAGCACTGGTCTTGAAATCAGGAAGGCTTTTCTTCATGAGTTCATATCCAGCCTCAGACACTTACTGACTGTGTGACCCTGGATAAGTCACTTAACCCATTTGCCTTAGTTCCTCATCTATAAAATAAGCTGGAGAAGAAAATGACAAACCATCAGTATCTTTGCCAAGAAACCCTCAAATAAGGTTAAGAGGACTGAAATGACTGAACAATAGCACACACATACACACACATACTCATGTACATATATATTTACACACACGTATATACACACACAAACACACACATGCATATGCATGCATACAGAAAGACAGAGAGTGTTTGCTGCTACTTTGATCGGAATCTATTATAAGCATTTTCATTAGAAGTATTAATACAATTAAATGCAGGTTGATGGCATGGAGCACCTACTTACATAGCATTTGCAGCCTCAAAACAAATGTTAGAAATATCAATTGTGTCTGATTTTTCACCTTTCTATATTTTATTTCTATCACTCACCGTATCCATTCATTTTCTGTGACTTTTCTTGGTTTAATTTGGGGACTGTCTTTTAAAGTCTATATAATTTGACTGTGTAGGAAATTTAAAAACCTTCATAATAAAGGAGTAAAGGTAGATAACATTGATCCTATGATGAGGTGATTACTAGGAAAAGACAACATGAGATACCGTTTAAACTATAACAATTATTATAACGAACAATTATTTGAAAATAAATTTCTAAAGTAATTAGACTTGCAAATCATTTTTTGAACTTTCCAGCCCATAAAGGCTTCAGCCTTCATTTGTTAGTACCAACAGTTCTAATACTAATGTACCATATTTTCATAAGCCACCTTCATCTATTTCTAATACTTCCCAATTCAGTAGATTAAGGGAAGCAATGAATGAGTTTTCCTCTGAAAAGTAGAGTTGTGTGAATCACTCTGCTAAAAAACACAGACCACCCCAAAGACATCAAAGCCTGTTATGTTTCCTTCACTTACTCTGTTCATTGTCCTTGAGGCTCATTCCTCTATCTTTTAGGTCATGCAGTTGAATTCCAAAAACAGACATTTACTTTTCCCAAAGAAGAAGGTAGTTAGCAACTCCTGAAAGCTACATCATAATTTTAGATCTGGAAGGGACCGTAGTGGCCCTTCAAGGGCCTCAAATCAACCCCTGTGTTTGACAGATGAGTAAACCAAAGCCCAGTGGCCTCCTAAAGTATACACTGATATTATATGATGGAGGATTTGGCCTTGTCTAGTTCCTGGCTCTTTCATTTCTGGTTATTTATCATTCATTTTAATTCCTTGGGTTGGTAGAGATAGAACTCTGTGTTCTCTACATAACCTTATGAAAATGTTGAGTAGGTCAGCTACCTAGGAAGACAGTATCACAGTATGACTCAGAATGGAAAAGTGGCAAAGGGAATCCCCTGCATCCTTCTCTAGTGAGTAGGTGGCTTGCTCCAGGCTTGCTTTTCTGATCCTTCCCCTGATCATTAGCATAGATTAAGTTCAGTGCAACTATACAGTTTGAAATTATTACTTCCTGCAAAGCTTCACACAGATCTACTATATCACTTAACCCTGTTGTCGGGCTGTGTGTGTGTGTGTGTGTGTGTGTGTGTGTGTGTATTTTACTTTAACTTAACCCTGTCATCTGTGTGTGTATATATATACACTTTAAATATATGTGATATATATATTATACATATAAATACATATACTTTAAGTATATATATATATATATATATATATATATATATATATATACTTTAAATTGATCATTTCAAATACCTTATGTTTGATATGTAATATGGAAAATATGCCAAAAACTATAAAACATAATACTAGTCACCTAAGTTACCTTTTCTGTGAGGTTAGTCAACTACTTCATTATTCGTAAATCTCTCTAAGAAATCTGGGACACCTGGGGATTCCAGTTTTCCCTTTCACCTTTTTCTTGTTCTGACTTAAAAACTTGATTTTGAAACAGAATATTATTAACACTGAGTTTTAATGTCTTAGTCAAGACAAATCAGCTACTTTCAGGTTTAAGTAGAAATACCATTAATCCAATTCACTAAACTTTTATGAAGCATCTACTATGGGGAGGCATTAGAAGTGCCCACTATGCTATCAAAATGGCACCATGGAATAGCACCCTAGCCTATTACAGAATTTCTGGTCCCAGTTTTAATGAATGTGAATTTAAGTGCATCTTATTATAAAACACAATTTCTAAAAATAATCTCATGAGAGAGGAAAATTTGAAATGGACTTTATTCTTTGCTTTGACAAGAGACTTGATTATAACATCAGCAAATTAAAGTGCATTGTGCTATACAAGTCAGGAAAGCAAGGGGAAGCTTAAGAAGGAAACCTTTTCCAAGAATAATTGTATTCCTTCTAAAACTAACCTTCCACCAAAACAGAGAAGATGGATTAACACAAGTTCATTCATGACAATATCTTCTTAGGGCTAAATTTTCATCAGTGCTGTTTCAGTTTCTTTTTTTGTCCACCTTCAAGGCAGAGATCATCTCTAGAGAGTTTCTGTGAAGCCATTGTTTGTAGCCTAAAGTTAGTACCTTCCGTCGCTCTCATTTCCAGAAACGCGCTTGTAGTGGGGCCTGGGGCAAATGGTCGAGGACGTGTTTGTCTTAAACTTGAGGTCTTATGTGGGAGTTTGTTTATTTTAAAATGTTTAAAAACAATTTTAGGATTCCATTTTAGGGACTTCTTTTTATTTCCCCTTTGTCCCCTTCATTCCTGCCTCTCCCCTCTCAAGATCTCACCCCATCCTTTTTCGTGCTCACAAAGGTCATGATAACATGTAATTTTCAGGAGCGTTAACCGAGCTGAAAACCTGCATCAGTCCACACCAGGTTGTAGTCCGCTATTTCATTTGGATTTCATTGAGCACCTTTGGCAGCTGGAAGCTGTAAGAAAAAGGATTAGCAAGTGTTTGTCTGACACACACTGATCCCAGCACCTGCTGATTGGATTGAAATAATCCTTTTACACAGTACAAAACTCCATTATCACAGCATTAAGAGTGGGGGAGGCAACACTATCCACTGCATCAAGGAGTATATTAATTTAGGCAAATAGAGCACTAGTTACCACTTAGCATCCTTATGACTTACAAGAATTACAGTGTATCTTTGATAGGCTATGGCTTTGAAGTGTCTCTCTTCCCTCAACTTCCATGTCCACTTGGCAAGTTCTATTTGGACATCATCTCTTGAATCCTTCTCCTCTTTTCCCCTTCCCTTCTTCCCAACTCTTCTTCAGGCCTCAGTTTCTCCTTTTCCCTTGTCCAGTCAGTTCTTCAACAGACTGTATGAGTTATGTTCCCAAAACATCACCGATCATGTCACTCCATTCATCACAAACCCTTCGGTGGTTCCCCATTGCCTGCTGAATTAAATATAAATCTCTGATCCTGGCACCTGGCTCCAGCCTCTCTTATCAGTCTTTATCTCATAATACTCTCTTTCATACAGTCTATATTCTAGCTGAATTGGACTACTCCCCATCTTGTGTTCTTATCCTACACTATTCTCTCTCCATGCCTTTGTTCATACAAAACCTACTCCCTGAAAGGAAGAATAATATGGCAGAAAGAACATTAGCTTTGGAGTCAGGGATCTAGGTTTTCAAACCATGTTTCCATATTTCCTTCAGCTCCAAAATGAGGGGATTGTATTATTTCAGGGTGTCTTACTTGGACCCCTTTTAAAATGTGATGAAGCCTGCAAACCCCTTCTCCTAATAATATTTTGTTGTATATTCATAATTGAAAGAAATTCTAAACTTCAGTTAAAGGTCGGTAAAAATAACAATATGAATGTTTCCCCAAACAATTTCGTGGAGTCGTGGAAATCTATCCCTAGGGACCAAATGGTTTCTGGGGTCCATTCCAGCCCAAAATTCTATAACATGGGCTGGTCTCTCCACTTTCATTTCTGTCTGATGGAAGACCTACCTTCTGTCAAGTCCCAACTCAGCAACTTCTTCAGGAAGTTTTCCCTGAGGAAAGAAAGGGTGTGGGGAGAGAAGGGGAAAGAGGAAATTTACATAACTTTATTATATATTTAAAAGGAACAGCACATTATACATAATACATTTGCAGTTTCATGTGCAATCAGCTTTAAAAAGAAAGTATACCCTGACCCCTCTTTTCTCCTCCCTAAAAGTGATCTCCCCCCTCATAGTACATTGTATTTTGCATTCATTGTATTTCCTTATAACAAAATTACTTCAATACATGCCTTTTTTCTCTCCATTTAGACACTAGAGACCAAGGTCTGTTTCACATCTATCCTTCTAATTCTCAGCACCTAGCAGAGAACCTTGAATCTAGTGGTAGGCCATTAGTAAATGTCTACTGAATCAGAATATCATTTATCAGATAAACTCTGGTCTGTTGCATATGGCATAATATATTATTTAGCTTTTCTCAGAGCACAGAGATGCCTTTCCTCAATGCTTAACGTCAGTAGCAAAAGTTATGTCCTTTTGTCCAGTTCAGTGTATTTCTTGGGTTTTAAATTTGAGGAACAATGTGACATTAAATAGTGCTTGATACTGCCATGTTCAGTGTTGGCTTTTATCACTCTCTTTAAAGATTTCTGCTTAAATGGATTTCACCTCACCTCCTCCTCTTAGAATCCCTAAGTGCTATAAGACCAGCTCAAGTACAACATTGTGCATGATGACTTTCCTGATGCTTATGGGGGCCAAGGTCTCCCCACCCTGGGCCAGTTACCCTCTTTCCATTTTGTATATATCCATAAGAGTACACATCTCCTTTGGCAGAATGGCAGGCTTTATCCCTAAGGACAGGGAAAATTTCAACTTTGTCTTTGTATCCCTAATACCTACAGCAATGCTTGGCACATAGTAGGGGCTTAATAATTTCTCATTTTTTGATTGATTGGCATGTCACCGCAGTTGCTATCCTGATGAGTGGTAACAACATAGCCCTTTTTCATTTTTTGACAATTAAGATAAGAAGAAAATTAGTGGCTCCTCTGGAGCATCCTGTATCTAGGAGGTAGAAGACCTGTTTTCAAATCCTACCTGTGTTACTTTCTACCTGTCTGACCTTAGCAAATTGGTTTACCTCCTTGGGCCTTGGTTTCCTCATCTGTACAGTAAGAGCATTGAACTAGCTGATCTTTGAGATTCCTTCCAGGTCTAGATTTGTGATCCTTAAGCACTATGAGCCTTTTCCCATTTACTTAACATTTTGTATAGTGGCAAAACAGCTATAGCTCTAAGCTATCAGGCCTGATTCACACTAGCCATACTGGTTGAACAAGGAAGCTATAAATAATCTATGCAGGAGAGAGAAGATACAAAATGCTAAGCCCAGTTCAGAATGCTGAAGGAAAAGACTCTGGGAAGAAGCCAACAGGAGAGGAACTGACAGTCCCTATCACATCCTTGTCCCCTTGCTTGCTGTGCTAGAGACTTCAGAGAACAGGAAATTTACAAGAAAGTGAAATTTATGATTCTTCCTCTTTCTTGCTTGAGCTGAGTTACCTCTCACTCCCAAAGGGGGAGTTCCTTCATTCTGTTATTAGCTGGAATATATTCTCCTGTGGATACTTTATCTGATTTCCGTTTTACTATTGACTTGGATAAATGGGCTTCTTTGCTATTTACTATCTTATGTATATTTATTGTGGATTGGTTTCTGGTGGGAAGGGCGTGAAACCTTGGATATAAAGCTTCTGTCGTCCTCCCTCCGTTAAATAGGCAACAATCAGAAGTTAGCTAAAATCACATTCTCTAGACTAATAATATATAAGGGAGCAGATAGATATAATTCTAGTCCAGTAGCCCATCTCTTTGAAGAGAGCAGAGTGGCCAAGCTTCTGACCTCAACTTCTTCCTTCCCCTACTGACAGGAATTAACATTTTCCTTGGAGAAAGGTAGGGGGAGAAGATGCTAGAGAAATCTGCCCTACCTTCCTCTGAGCCAGACAGTGACCACCCCCCACCCCCGCATGTGGAGGACAGTTTTCACCAATTCTACCTTGCTACTCATGCAAGCAAAAGACACTGATCTCCACCAGTGCGGATAGAGTCCCACACTAATTGGCCTTACAACAGAATAAAATATTTTTGAGTGTGAACAATAGGGCAGCTACGTGGCACAGTGAATGGAGTCAGAAAAGGTCTGAGTTCAAATCTAGCCTCAGACATTTAATAGCTGTGTGACCCTGGGCAAGTCACTTAACCCTGTTTGCTTCAATTTTATCATCTGTAAAGTGAACTGGAGAAGTAAATGGCAAACCACCCTAGTACCTTAGTCAAGAAAACCCCAAAAGTCGGACACGACTGAAAATAACTGAATGATAACAAATATGAACATATTCATTTAAAGTAACATATTGCAGTAATTGAGAGTTAATATAATACAGTATCAAGAAGAATGGATGCACATTCATGTCTAACCCTTCTGGCTCTGTGACTTAACCTCTCTGAGTCTCAGGCAACTCTCTAAGACTCATTATTTACTAAGTTACAAATGGGATGTTGGAGGAGGAAGTTCACATACCTATGAAATCACAGATTCTTTTGTGATATTTATCTCTCCTTTAATGCTGCAATAAAAACTTCACACAGTCACTGATGGTTGTGAAAATTCTAACAAAATATGTGTCTTGTTTCATTGGAAAATTAAGGTAAAAGTGTGCAAGGATGGCCACTGAGAAAACTGAAGTTTCCTCAAGGGATTGCTAGTGTTGTTTTGAATTGTTAAAGAAAACTAAAAGCCTGCTTGTATCTTCTCAGGATTTTCCAATTTTCTAAAACGTTTTCTAATGATTAGTAATAAGCTTTTACTATGTACCCACAAACTGTCTGACCCTCTGTATTGCTGACTCCCAAAGAGAAATGACTCAGTCCTAAGTAGAAATGGCTCCTTGCTTTCAGAGAGTAAACAGTGTAGGCAGAAGACAAAGCAGAAAATTCTTGTGGGATATAGAGAAGTATGCATGGAGTTCCCCAATCTTATAGTGATACTTTGGTGGCAATCTCAGCCTACATTTCTTTTTTCGTTTGTTTTTCAAGACAATCAGGATTAAGTGACTTACCCAAGGTCACACAGCTAATAAATGTCAAGTGTCTGAGGTTTTATTATAATTCAGGTCCTCCTGACTCCAGGGCTGGTGTTCTATCCACTGTGCCATATAGCTGCACTGTCCCACAACATTTCTTCTTAGGTTCCATTTAAGGTGACACACACCTGACTTCCATAGCATGGTACAACTGTCTTCCTACAGAAATTAACTGGTGAAGTCAAGAATGCTGGGCACAGAGTTTACTCTCTCTCCTAATTCCTTTCTCCTTCAACTTAAAGGTTACACAAAGCAAACCATAATAAGTACCCTCTGCCTGTGTTCTTTTTGGACAGAGGTTGCAGCTATGCTTTCTGCTCTTTAAGGTCTAAGTCAAGTTCTGACTTTTCTGTTGCAATCTTGCCTAACCTTTCCAGCCCCAAGAAATCTCCACTTCCTCTGTCAAAGCCATGTAGCCCTTCTTGTCTAGATCATAGAGATACAAGGTGTTAGAGTGGAAAGAACTCTGGCCTGATAGTAGCCTCTGCCACTTAACTCTCCATGTGGCACAGGGAAAAATCACTTCCCAGAACTTCAGTTTCCTCACCTATAAGATGAGAATAACATTTGCAGAGAATTATTCAGGGGAAGGTATTCTGTAACAGTAAAGGAAAAAGACGGAAGAGGAGTGAGCGAAAGGATACATCTAAAAAGAAGACAGGACAAAGGGCAAAACATTATGCTGAGTTTCTTTTGTTTCAAAAAATATTTCTGATAAAAATGAATAATGTTGCTCCCCCAAAAGATAAAAGCTCATATAAATTGATTCAAAACATCAGTCTAATATGAGAATGGGAATCAGTGCACGCACCCCTCTCTCCCAAAGCTGGATCTCCTAGAAAATATTTTTCTTGAATCTATGTATCCAAGGTCTGTACTGACTTGGATTTCCTAGTCAAACTTCCCCTTCCTCTCTACCTTCTCCACTTTAGCTAGACTACCTGTATAACCTTGGACAAGGTGTCTTAACTCACTCATCTTTAAAATGAGGGATTTGAAGTAGGTGGCTTCTGAGGACCCCTCCAGCTCTAGACCTATAAGCCTACAATATTGTGATATTTGTCAGGAAGTGCAGGTCTCTAAATTCTAAGGATCTTGGAGATCCCATGACCTCTAGATGTTCTAGCATCAACCTATCTAGCCTACACAGGGTTCTTCTGTTCTGATGCCAATTAGTCTTCTTTACCATAATTCTAGAATGCAAGAACTGTCATACTGAATCAGGGCAGACATCCGTCCACGAATCCATTCATCCTAAAGTTCCATCTTTGACAATGATGCCAGGAATGTTTTGTCGGGGCCAATGATGATCAGTTCAAAACATTAGTGAGATGCATGCACACAATACACTCCCACCTATATTCTGAGGCTGTCTTAATAATCACTTTGTGATTATTATATATAATTGTATTTAAATGATTCAAATCAAATCAGCAGATAATTATTAAGTGTTGTCGCCTTGCACAATCTCTAAGTATACTAGTCAATGCATTAGATAGTACTTTTCATAGGATCAAAAATTATAGCTCATGGGAAATTCAGAAGCCATTCAATTTAGCCCACCTCATTTTTCAAATGAGAAAACCAAGGCTTACAACAGTAAATGATTTGCCCAGGTTCCAATGGATGATGTCATAAGTGAGATTTGAACCCAGGTCACTTGAATGTAGAGTAGGTACTCTTTTCTCCCATACTGTCTGTTTCCCTCTCACATAATTTTCTTGGTACTTTGTCCTTCAAGCATCAATTCCATTCCATGTATATTTATTGAGAATGTATTCTGAGACAGCTTCCTCAGGTTGCTAACAGTCTCAATGAGAGAGACAGAGCATATGCACAGGAAAGAAACAACATGAACTGATTAAATACCAAAGAGCTGCCCCAACTCCACCAATACTGGCATTTGTAGATTTGGAGAGCATGAATCCATTCCCTTCATGATTTCTTTGACTTTGATCCTATCAATAGCAGTGTTAATAAACACTGATTAAAGTTATTACCAAATATTCATTAGCATTTATTACCAAAGAAAGGTAATAAGATTTTTTATCTCTTACTAATATCTATGCTAAGAATCTTCTATTGTGTCTATGCAAGATACTCTTTCACTTGCTGGGAATATCTAAGGGTAGGGGCCAGGGACTGGGCCTGTGATGATATACAGCATATAGCATGCTGAACTCCCAGGTGAGGCGACTCCTTCTGGTTCAGGTCAGCACCTTCTCTGAAACTTAGAATATGAGAGAAAAGTTGCCTTGAGCATCAAGAAGTTAGGTAATCTGTCTGAGGTCACACAGCCAGTATGTCTTAGGCAGAACTTCCTAGCATGATGGCTAACTTGCCATCTACTGTGCCACCCTACCTTTAGGGATACAAAGAGGTATAAAAAATGGTCATTCTTCTGATGGAGAAGACAGACAGATGGATAGAAAGATAGATAGAAGGATGGATGGATCAATGGATAGAGAAATGTGTATGTAGGTATGTATGTGTATACACACACACACACACATATATATATATATATATACCTACATATACATATATAAATATATATAATCTATAATAGAGAGCATAATGCAGGAAAAGAAAAGTTGAAATATAAGGTTGCCCATGCCAAGTGCTAAATGAGTGATAAAAGCAATAATTATTATAGGATAATAAGCAGAGATCAAGCAACGTGCTATAGAAAGACTTCAGAGACGAAGCAGAGATTGAATTGGTCTTCAAAGATGTGTAGGGTGTTAAGTGAAAGGGGTATAGAAGGCCTTGATTAGAAAATACAAGTCTTCTTGTTCTTTTAAG
Source organism: Pseudochirops corinnae (assembly GCA_028646515.1). Classification (NCBI taxonomy): domain Eukaryota; kingdom Metazoa; phylum Chordata; class Mammalia; order Diprotodontia; family Pseudocheiridae; genus Pseudochirops; species Pseudochirops corinnae. The sequence continues at coordinate 486,512,788 of CM053585.1, read as the reverse complement.
ATGAAATAGCCCAATTCTTCTCGTCTTTGCTGATTTCAATTGTCCTCCCTTTTTTTGAAGAAACATCTTGACCTCGCGAATGGACTTCAAAGGCTTAGTTCCCATTCTAACCTCTGATATTTACTAACTATATGACCATGGAAAAATCATTTTTCCTCTCTGATCTTCAGTTTCCCTATCTGTAAAATGGGGAAAATAACTGCTAGCTTACTATTGTGAGGTTTAAATAAGATAACTTATATGTGGCACTTTACAAATTTCCAAGTACTACATAATTGCCAGCTGTTGTTGTTTCTAGCACCGTTGTGCCTTCCTAGAGTCTTATGGCAAAGGCACATGACATAAATGCCGTAGCTGTGGGATCATCTTCTAGGTTGCCTGTTCTTTGAGGTTTTTTATGGAATATTCATGGAAGCCAAATGTCACAGATTGTATTGTAACCCTCATCCTATAATCAGTGTTATAACTATGGTGAAATGAATGGGACTTTAGTCCTAGGGGTTCCAGTATGGAAGGTAGGGGAGGTTTTTTTTCCCCATAGAGATCTGAGTCCACTGTCTACACGTGGTCTTCCATCATACTGTTATTTCCCCATTCCTTCATCCAGGCTAGGGAGATCTCTTCTGGAGAACACCTTTACCCTCAATTCTCACGAAGATGCTTGCCCATCTTAGGGATGGGCCACCCCTTTCTCAAAACGGTTTCACTACTAGTTGGACTGTTCTAACCACCCCTATCCTGCAACTCTGGCCTCTGGAAGTCTACTCTCTACTGCCTCTGCCCTACCTCAACTTTCAAGGAGTGAAAAAATTGCTAGCTATATCTCACCATTAAGTCAGTTGGGAAGCCCAAAAAGGACCTGTAGTATCTGAGAGTTTATAATTTTAATTTTTTTGACCTTTCCCCTACTTTATTTCTACAGTTTTTTTCTGGATGTCCAAACTATTCACCGAATAAATACCAATTACCACCAACAAAAAACTGTATTTGCTTAATGCTCATATACTGTGATTATTTAATAGAATTATCACATTATAGTTATGAGGTATGTCAAAAGGAAGGGGTTTAGCTATTGATAAGAAAAATACCATAGAGTGCATGGAGAGAGGCACTTGAAAAAAAATTTTTTTTAACTATGTTAATTTTCTAAAGTGCTCTAAAAGGTGAGTATATAATAAATTTAGCTTTCCAAATCTCCTAAATTCACTTCACCTTATCTCCCAGGGGCTTTAAAAGAAGGAATCCACTGAAACTGAGTAGTCTCAATACTTTTAGGGAAAAATATATTGCAGTTATCAGCGTTATCATTTTACTTGTATTAAATTCTCCCTGTGACCCCTGTGCTACATGCACCACATGAAAGATGCCCTCTCTGGTCTTGAGGAACCTCCATCATTTGTCTGGGGTGCAAAATGCCTTAATCCAAAAAGCCATGAAAGAGGAAGGGCTGTGAAAATGTAGATGGAGGAAATTAAATCATTTTAATATAATAAATGACATTTCATAAAAATGCTAATAGACAAATATGGAGCAGATCAAATTGACAGGAACAGAGTAGGATAAGCAACAAGCCTGCCTGTGCCATACATGCTGAGAGAATGAAAATTTTATCTGAATTTTAATATAATAAATTATATCTTTAGATTATTTAATTCTTAGTGGAGAAAATAATATCGAGATCCACCCTCCCCAGATGCCCCTGCCCCTACTCCAAGCTAACACTTGCTTATTAGATTCTGGTTTGTCTTTCTTGCAACATATTTGGAAATTCAGGCATTCTTGCAGGATAATTTCACTTCACATAGTTAAGATAAATGTGGAAATTTAAATGACTGCCACTTATAGGAATTAAGATAATATCCAATCCCCCTTTCACAGACTATATTTGAGATTAGATTAAACCTGCCATGGTTCATCATTTTAGAATTGCTCATGTCATATTGAATGGAATGTATTCATTCATGATGGATTTGGTAAAGGAAGTGTTTTTTTTTTTCCCAAAGAAGAGTTCTGACCTAAAAAAAAGATGTTTTTCTATGAACAGTTCTGACTTCACGTACAAGATGGTGTGTTAACAGAAACTGAGAATAATAACTAGCAAAATACAGTGAAACTGAAAATAGTAACTAGTGAGTCCTATAAGTAGAGTTAAGGCTAGAGAAGTTAGCATCTTCATAATACTTAAATGTTAAGTTACACAAAAACATTTTTTTCCAATATTGGGCCAGTATTTTTTCCAATATTCCAATTTTCCAATATTCCAATATTGCAGTGTAAAAATGAGTACTTGATCATATAATCAGTAACTGTCTCCCGTCACATATATTTCTGCCAAATAACAACAATAATCATTCATATTTGCCTCACCCTCTGAAGTTTGCAGAAAGTCATTTGAGTTTCCAATGATAAAACATTGCAGATGTTTAGAATTTGTTCTCTTTTGCCTTCACCTTTACCTTCTCCCCCAATCCCTAGTCCGTTCACGCCCTATGGAAGGAATGACATGACTGTTTAGACCATTTGGATGACATGAGAGTCAACAATTCTAATTCTTCCAGTTACATAGAGAACCACCAGACCTCACTGTTTGTCTGCCATTGCCATTAGGGACACCTGGATCTTGCCACCCATTCTGCCCCTGACCCCTTAAGACTTCTGGGTCTTTCCACCCCACAGATGAATGTTTTTATGTGTCGTCTCCCCAGACTTCTAGAGATCAGGACTATCTTGCTTTTTCTGTTTCTACCCTCAATGTTAAGCACGCTGTATTATGTTAATTTTTTTTCATTCATTTCAAAACAGATAAGCTTCTGCAAAACAAATAGAATCCATTTATTTGAAGTGAGGTGACAGAATTCAGACTGAAAAGAAAGAGGAAGTTTTTTCACACCATTCAGTTTCTTTTCATTTGTTCATTTGAAAACAACTGGTAGAATCTTATTATGGACTTGAATGTTATCATTCTAATATTTAGGTGCAAGAGATGGAAGGATCAAAGAGGAGAATATAAGGAAATTATTCCATATTTAGTTACCTCTTACTCATATGTATCCTTAAAATTAATTGATTGATTCAACAAACATTTATAAATACCTATTCTGTGCATAGCACTGTTAGGTTCTAGGAAAGATATAAATTTTGGTCTGCCCTCACAGAGCTTATAGTCCAGTAGGGAAGTGAAACATAAAAACAAATAATATCTCATGGGTATAATACACATTACACGTGTGTATTAGAGAGCTGTTAAAAAAAAGAAAGAAAGAAAGAAAAAGACATGTGGCATCCAGCTGCAATCAGCAAGGCTTTAAGGTGAAAAAGGCATTTCAGTTGACTTTAAAGGCTGTGTTGGAATACAACAGGTGAAAGAGAAGAGAATTGCTCTGAGCATAAGGTAAACAGAAGCTTGAAGAAGGTAAGCAAGGAAAATGGAGGCTGAAGGATACATGACCTGTTTGGGGGATAGAAAGATAAGTCCACTTAGCACTTCTGAAGCATGGAAAGTTGTAAGAAGTAAGCAATCAGGATGGAATGGCAGGACAGCCCCAGCCAGTGGAAGGCCTAGAATGCCAGGCAAATAATGTTGGGTTTCATTTAGGAGTCAGTTACACTCGAATACCTGTGCCTGTGTTCCAGAGTTGTTGTGAGAATCCAGTGAGACAGTATTTGTAAAGCACTTAGCTCAGTGCCTGGCACACAGGAGGTGCTTTAAAAATGTTGATTCCCTTCCATTCTGTTCCTCCAGTGTGCCAGGGGTTTTGGAAAATGTTCACCAATTATAAATCAAGTTTTGTCCCAAGAGAGCTAGCTTCCAATCACAGATAATTAAAAAACCAAAAAACTCATCTGAGAGTCACTGTCTTCAAAAACTTTTTTTCTCAAGTTCTGTCATGGGGCCACAAAATTGTCTAAATGGTCAGTCAGTTAGGAAAGGCGTTAATATGTAGTAAATTGTTCAAATATCAAGAAGGAGGAAGAAATACAGAGAACTCAGAAAATGCCCAGAAATGCCAGTCAGTCATTTAATCAACAAGTCTTTGTTAAGTGTTTAGTGTGTTCTGGACACTGTACTAAGCATTGATGTTTGAAAGAAAAAAACAAAATTGTCATGCCCCTGAGAAATCTCCATTCTAATTGGAAAGACCATACTTATATAAATAGTTCCGTGTGAGATACATAGAGAGAAGAGGAAGGTATTCTTAGGGGAAAGAAAGCATGAGCGGTTGGGGGTACTGGAAAAGATTTCCTGCAGAAAGTACATTTTAAACTGAGTTGTGAAGGAAACCAGGGATCCTCAGAGGTAAAGGTGAGGAGCCAGGGTATTTTGTGCATGGGAAATAGCCTGTATGAAATCACAGAGATGGGAGGTGAAGAATCTGGTTTAGAGAGCATGGAAGGGGGAATGAAAGGGAGTAATATCTAATAAGACTGGAAAGACTGCAGTTTGTGAAAAGCTCTGACTGCCAAATAGAGGCATTTACCCCAGAGAAAGCGCTCTTCTTAGCCTGGGGTCTGTGAACTTGTTTTTAAAAAAATTGGAGAACTATTTTTCGATATCTTGGTTTGCTTCGTAATGCCATATGTTTTATTTGATGCATTTAAAAACATTATCTGAAGGAAAGGTCCATAAGTTTCACTAGACTGTCAAAGGAGGCAGCTAAATGGTTCAGTAGATACAGTGCTGGACCTGGAGTCATGAAGACCTGAATTCAACAGCCTCAGACACTTTCTCTGTGACCTCAGGCAAGTCACTTAACCTCTATTTGCCTTAACCAACTGGAGAAGGAAATGGCAAACCACTCCAGTATCTTTGCCAAGAAAACCCCTTGGACAATATTGTTGTGCTATGATCCATGGGGTCGTGAAGGGTCAGGCACAACTGAATGACTACAAAAAGCATCCAAGAAGTCCATGATACAAAAAGTCCTGTCCTAGAAGTATTAGGGAGTCAATGGAGTTTCTTGAATGGAGAAGGTGATGTGGTGAAGCTCTTCACTTCACAAAAATCACTTTCACAGCTATATGGAATACTAATTAGCATAGGGAAAGAGTTGAGGCAAGAAGTACAATGGACAAGACTCTTGCAGTAGTCCAAGGCTGAGAGGGGATGGAATTGAAGCAGTTTAATGACCATGTGAATGAAGAAAAGGGGTGTATATGAGAGATGTTGTGGAGAAAGAAATAGCACCATCTGACAACTGGTTGAATATATGGAGTGAATGCAAGTCATTTGAGAACGACCCTGAGGTTGTGAGCTTGGGTGACTGGGAGGATCGTGACAGAATAGAGAAGTCCTGAAGAGGAAAGGGTTTGGGTTTTTTTTTAAATGAGTTCCATTCTGGGCATGTTGAGTTTGAAATGCCTACTAAATATTTGGGAGGTGAATGCAGGATGTCCTTCCACTCCCTCCCTATAAGATTTCCAGGCATTGAATTACATTTTTCAAAACCTTTATTAGAAGAGATCATAGTTTGTATGCAGATTGGAATAAGTACATTTGGGGAGAGGGGGAGCATGAATTCTCATTTTACTGTGTGATTGTATTGCAAAACATGCAAACAAAAAAAAAGTCTGAGTAACAGGGCATTCGTTCCAAGAAGAATAACATTTCCTTTGGGGCCAGTGATGCAGGCATGTTTTGTACTTTGAAATGCTTTCCCTTAAAAGAACGGTTGTTTCCCTACTGAACAGATCGATGAGAGAAAAGTGGATTGTGCTTGTAGGCACAGTAGTCTTTGTTGATGGCAAAATGTTCCAAGGGCTTTTGTTTCCTTTTCACTACATCTCATTATTTACTTCTAATAGTCAAGAAACCAGAAAAATTAAGATAGGAACAGCCGAGGGTCAAAATATTTGGTTTCTTTTTTTTTTTTAATGCTTCAAACTGTTAAACATTTTGCACAAGTCAGAGCAGCCAAGTATCTTCAATGTCTCACACCCAATAGATTTAGAAAAATGTACCAATTAAAAGAAAAATGACTTCTGTGGAAACAGAAAATAGGAAAGAGGGGAAGCCCCATGAGGAGAATGGTCAAAGGTACCTAGAATATTAATTAAGATATATGATGACCGTTGTTTTCATGTGAGCAATCATTGGGCAGTAAACAGATTCCCAAACACCTGCCTAATCCCAGTACTCTCCTACAGGGCATAATGGCCAGGTTCATTTTTCCATCATCTGGTAAATTCCTTAATACACGTCTGAGGAATGGTCTTAGGGCCATCAGGATAATTAGTAGAAACTGATATGGTGAATTAAGGAACAGTATGCACATTTCTTTTTTTTTTTTAATCTACAAATAAGCTCTTCCTTTGGAAAAGTGAGCAAACCCAAGGCCTGGCAATTTGTGAAGCTTGTAGACTGAGCCACATGGGGAAATCTTTCTCTTTGTGACAATTGACTTAAAGTCTTGAAACCTATGCCAAAGTTTTGCATAAAGGACTCAGTAGTCTCTGTTATCTGTGAGATGTTTTGAAGTACCTAGGTGACATGGTGGTTGGGTCAGATAAGGGATTTTTACAGTAAACAAAATGCATCCTTATGATTTTATTTTTTGAGGGAAACATTTCCAGGGAATCACTTGCAAGGTAGTAGCTATTAGGCAGCTTGTAATTCTCTTAAAAAGAAAAAAGAAAATAGAAGGTTTCCTGCAAAGCCTTTATCTGCAAAGATGCTATCTAGTGGCTTTTCTTGCCCCTTTGGGGTTTATTAGGAGAAATGCTGCTTGGCTGAAATGTTGCTATTTGTCTCCAGTTCCTATGGCCTTTTATGTGAGATAATTGTTTCAAGCTATTATTTATCCCTTCTTTTATTTTGATTCAAACCTTTATGTACATAAATGTATACATATATACACACACACGTAAATACTTATAATTGACAATGAAGCATAAGTTCAATTTTTTTAAAGTGGGGCCTTTTATATGAATTTAGAGGTGAGTGAGGAATAATAATGATGATAAATAATGGCTAACATATTATGTGTGTATATATGCACTGTGTGTACATATATATGTATGAATATGCACACACACACACACACACATATATACGTATCGCTTTAAGGTTTGCAAAATGTTTTACAAATATCTAATTTTATTCTCACAGTTGTCCTGGGATGTACTATTAGTATCCACTATTTTACAAATGAAGACACCGAGGCAAAGGTTAAGAAACTTGTCCAAGATCCGCAATTGGTAAATATCTAAGGAAGTATTTGAACTCCGGTCTTCCTAACTCTAAGACCAGTGTTCTATCCATCTGCCTCTCTAATGTTGTTTTGTATTACATTATCAAGGGCAACTAGGTGGCGCAGTCCTAGATCCGGAGTCAGGAAGGCTGATCCCAGATACCTAATAGCTGTGGGACCCTGGGCAAGTCATCTGACCCTGTTTGCCTCAGTTTCCTCATCTGTAAAGTGAGTGGGAGAATAAATGGGAAACCACTCCAGCATCTTTAATAATAAAACCTCAAATGGAGTCACACAGAGTTGGACACAACTGAAACAACATTATTATATTATATTATGGTATGGTATGGTATGGTATGTTATATTATGTTATGTTGTATTTATTATATTATATTATGTTACATTATCAGTCACCATAGACCAGTGATCAGGATATTAACCTACCAAGTACTCTCTAGAGAAAAAAAAAGTCACATTTTACAACTAGGCATTCAGAGTTCATCATACTCTGGCCCCAACATAGGTTTTCATCTTGTCCAGTCAGTTTTTAATCTCTGATTGTGCCCCTACACTAAAACACTCCAACCTCATTTCTGATGGGATAGTATTGTAGAATTATTACAATTAACTTAGAACCAAATGACCTGGGTTCAAATCCCACATGTGCTACTTAATACCTGTGTGACCCTGGGCAAGTCACCTGGCTCATCTGACCTTACTTTTGTCACCTATGAAATGAGAGGGCGAACCAGATGACCTGAAAGGTCCTTCCCAGTGCTAACTCTATGCTCTTCTGATCCTATGATCCTTCTTACCAGCATCTAAATCTTACCCAGCTTTCAAGACCCAGCTCAAATCCTGCCTTAGGGAATTCAGTGAGACCTTCCCTGACCACTTAAGCCCACATTAATCTCCCCTTTCTCTGAACTATTGTAGCCCTCATTATCTCTGCTGCTCATTTAGCACTTAATCGTATACTGTCTTAAGTAATTAACTTCTTCATATGTGTATGTCTTGTCTATAGAATAAAATCCTAAAGGGAAAAAGACCTCAGCCTGTATTCCTTTTGTAATTCTTTCCCTCTCCTTCTCCTCTACCAGCTGAACCGTCTTATCCCTCTTGTAGGTCCTTGTCTGATGCTTCTTGGATGAAAGAAGTGTGGAAAATTTAGCTGAATTTGATATACTTGGGTTAGCATCTGTGACTTTCATCGTGGACCTTGGATGAGGCGATATGTGGCATTCAGACAGCTGAACGAGTTGTGGGCTTTACCTCTAATATGTCGATGCTTTTTGCCCCTACTGCATCTGCAACGTCAGGCCCACTTTAATGGAGAAGACCCTTCCTGATTCCTGTATCTTTTCATTTTAGTCCTACATGGAAGATCATTTGAAGAATAAGAATCGACTAGAGAAAGAGTGGGAAGCACTCTGCGCCTACCAAGCCGAGCCAAACACATGTCTGGTAGCCCAGAAGGAAGAGAACCTGCAGAAAAATCGTTCTCCTGCCGTGCTGACATGTATGTATCATTTCACATGACTTACTGACATTTTGCTTTTATGTAACTTTCATAAATCCAGGACAGTGATGAGTCTGTGTGGTGGACTAGGCAATTAAGGGTCACAGCACATGGAAGGTTGGATCTAGAGTCATGGAGATGTGAATTTGACACTAGCTGTGTGACATGGGGCAAGTCACTTAGCCTCTCTTTGCCTCCTCATCTGTAAAAATGCAGATAATTTTACCTCCCTCCCAGGTTGTTGTGAGGATCAGAAGAGCAAAGCACATTGCAGACCATAAAGTGCTATGTACGTGGTAGCTACTATTATTATGAATATCAATATATTTAAGTTATAAATATTCTGGTTTCTTTTCAGTTTTCTGTGTTAGAAGTGAAAAAAAAATAGATAGCAGTTTGGGGGGGCAAGATAGGCAGACAGACAGAAAGAATCGTATGATTACAATTGTGGCAGCATTCCCAAATTCACCCAATGTGGCAGAATACTCATTTTGTCAACTTCTGTTTTATTTGTGAAAAGTGTGGTTCTGCTGCCCAGAATCTGAATGCAGCATGTGAATCAATACACAATACGGTTTCATGTGAAGAAGGAGTAATCATGGTCACTCACTCGGTAGCAGTGGCTCTGCCTCAGCTTGTGTAGGGCCAATCCTTTGCCCATCTAATATGAAAACATCAGCAGTTTGTAATTACGGGACCATTCACTAGATATTGAAGTGCAGGGAAGGAGTCCCCGTAGGCTCTCTTGGAAACAGTACTTGGTATTTCCTAGTACCTTAGATGCTGGCTGTTCTTTAATTGTTAAGTTTGCAATGAACTGTACACCTGAAGGTGATCAGCATTTATGCCTCAAAAAAAAAAATTATTTTATTTTGTTTTAAAGGTAGCAACTTGGGGGAATGAATCCCAAATAGCACAGATAAGTTTGATACTTTTTTTCTTACAGGATCAGTCCATTGACCATAGCATATCCTGGCTCCATCTCCCACCCCTCCACCCCCATAAGATGCTTTGTAAAATAATTCTGAAAATAAAAGCTAGCAATGATGCAATGCATTTAATGTCTCTGAGCCCATTTTCTCTTCTGTAGAATGGGAGTGATACTTGTCATATATCCCGACTTTTAAGTAAGCACCTAAATTAGGTATTTTATATAGCAACTATTAGGCACTGTTAACACTAGCCTCCAAAATGCTGCCTACAGAATAAAGGTGCAATTTTACAGGCTGACTTTCCATAACTGTGATCTTACTTGTAAGGAGAGAGAGCCTAATACAGTGTCAAAAACACTGGTTTGGCATTCAGAGGACTTGGATTAAAATCCCACCCACATCATTTACTGTAGGCCTGGACAAGTCACAGCTTCTTTGGGCCTAGGTTCCTCATCCCCAATAGGTGGCCTCCAAAGTCCCCTTCAAGCTCAAAATTTGCAATTCTTTAATCCCAATTCCCATTTTACAGTATTACCTGAAATGAAACAGTCTTGTTATTAGGAAGAAGTGTTATCTACCATCATCCTTCATTGTTTTGAATGAGATCATGTAGAGAACGCAAACAGAGAGACTGGTCAATCAGTCATCAAGTATTTGTTGAGCACCTATTTTGTATGAAACGTGGCCAGTGAGATGGATAGAAAGAAGAATAGGATATAATCTTTGCAGTCAAGAGCCTTACAGTCTAGGTAAAGGAAAGAAGCTCTAAGCACACAAAAAGTCAAATTAAATGGAACCAGAGATAGGAGTCTTAGGAAGAATACAACAGAGATGTCAGATATGCAGCCCTCCATTCTCCCAAGTGCGACCAGAGCCAGATAGAAATGTAATAGGGAAATATTTAACAAAATACAAATATAATAGGATATAGATGAATGTTATATGTGGTTTTCTAGGTCAATATCTGAGTTTGATATCACTGCTCGACAAGTTAATGTGCTGGGTCATTGGGAAAAGTAAGACTAGGTTCTGAGTCTACCAGAAGTTGTAAAGAACAGAATTCAGAAGGACTGGCTTACTATTTTTATCACATAAACCCAGATTAAGTTCTTTATAGATGAAATCATAGCCATGTTGGTCTACTGCGTGTCATCCATTCCCATCTCTACCTTCCAACAAATTTCCCCAAAAGCCTCCTTGCCCAAGTCCACTTTATATCCCCTGATGAAAGATATTGCAAACAGCACACCAGGTGAATGGAGCTGCTCAGACTCTTGGTGACTTAGCCAAATTCCTGTAGGGATAATTATATCCTCCTTTTCTTGAGTCCCCACTACAATTTGTCTGGATATAATCATCTTTATTGTTCAGGATCAAAAAGGACTAGCTCTGTAATGAAGTTGTAAAATGTTGAAGAGTTTTACCCTACAGGTGGTTATACTTCACTGAAAACTTGCATTGATTTTATTACAAATATGAAGAAGGGTGTACTTAATACAAGTTATAATCGTAATTAGTACACGCCACCTTCTCAGCTTCCACATTTTTTAGAAGTATGCCACTATGATTCCATTTTCCCAAGCTAGAAACTAGAAGTCAACTATAAGTCTCTCTTCCATCCTCTATAGCCAATATTTCACTAAGCCCTATTTTCTTTTTCTTTGAAAACTCTCAATTCCCCCTCCCCCATCGTTATCCATTAGTTGCCACTATTCCAGCCCAGAACTTCCTCTTTTGTTGTTCAGTCATTTCAATCGTGTCCAACTCTTTGTGACCGCATTTGGGATTTTCTTGACACAGATACTGAACTAGTTTGCCATTTTCTTTTCCAGATCATTTTACAGATGAGGAAACTGAGGCAAATAGGGATAGGTAACTTGCCCAGGGTCATACAGCTAGCAAGTGCCTAAAACCAAATTTGAATTCATTTCTTCCAGACTCTAGGCCCAGTGCTGTATCTATTGTGCCACCTGCCTGCCCTAGGACCTCATTATCCCACACAGAGATAAACTGTATAAATGCCTCCTAACTAGTTTCTCTGACTGTAATTTGCTATTTAATACTACCAGACTAGTCTTCCTAAAATATTGCTTTCATCTTGTCATTCTACTGCTAAAGAACTGACCATGACTCCCTATGGTTTGCTATATCAAATAAATATATGAATCATCCTTTTAAAATCTTTAGTATACAATATATTGTGTATAACTTGCAAGGGGTAATGTTTTAAATAGTGTGTATACATATGTATACACATCTGTGTATCCATTCTGAATCATCAGTAGAATTTAGTATTGACATGGTTCTTCTGGATCTCATTGAAAGGGTTCTATTTACAAAAGTGTTAAAGTGTTTCATTGTAAGAGAGTTTCACCTAGAAAGAATTTCCACAGTATATACCTCCAAGGTTAATGTTAAAGCCAAATTTAAGCTAGAAATTCCTAATTTAGGGTTCATGAACTTATTTTTTAAAATGATATTGTGATAACTGAATTTCAACATAATTGGTTCTCTCTGTAATTATAGATTTTATTTTGTGCATTAAAAAACGTTACTCTGAAAAGGGGCCCACAGACCTCTGAGGGGTCCATGACCCAATGAAAGTAGAAAACCTCTTGGTTTAAACATTCTTATTGGAAGTCTTATAGTGTGTGTTACATAGCACGCACAAAGTTGAGCCTGTGGTGGAGTTGATCCTGGGTTCTTAAAGACTGTGCTATCTATATCAGAAGCTCTCAGAGATTCTACCAGGCTGAAGAGGCCTTGGGTACATGCAAGCAGCAGATTGAATCTGCTTCCTGAGGACCAGCCTACCTAAGATTGAAAAGCCTCATCACCAGTGTCCGCTCAGTGATAAACTTTTGGGTCATGGTTGTCCATGAATCAAAGAAAAATACAAAGTGGTTCTCAGTCCTGTGTAGCACCCAGACACTTCTACAGTGATGGTGAAAAAGGAGCAGGAAAGGAGGCATAGGGTGCTAAGAGTCACAAAATGTTTGGACCATCTATACATTTTAAATAAACTGTCACTTCTCTAATTGGGAGGTTCATGTTTAGTGCCTCATGATAGGACATGGCTAGAGGAACGAAATTGCTTTGGTCTCAACATTCTCATGTTAAATGAAACTAGAAGAAAGTAGTTGAAGGAAAGGATTTCTCAAAGGTTTTCCTAGAGGATACAAATAATGGAGTTGGGGAAGTTGGCTTTATCCGATCAACCCACAGGCAAAAGAAACATCATTTCATGAGATATTTCATTATCTCATATTGCTGTTTTAAAGATAAATATTTGGGGAAAAGCATGAAAATGTTTTTTAAGGCTTATTCACCAAAATCTGTTGTAGAAAATAAAGAGAGATTCTATGAAGAAATTAAGAAGATCCTCCAAATTAAGTCACCATATACTTTAATATCTGGTGACTTCAATACAAAGGTGGGAATTGCGAGAAATAAATGAGAAAGTATGGGTCAGTAATTGATAAACTAAGCAGAAATCTCATGGTTCCTTAGAGAAAAGAACCCCAATATTGTAAGCATGGTAAGTACTAAATAATGTCACCAGAAATTAAATTGATCGCATCTTAATGGACAGGAAATAACTCATTATTGATGGAGTAGTAAATAAGTGTCTTAGAATTTGCACTCAAGACTTCCTTTCTCCAGACCCTGTTCTCTATTTCTGTAGCACCTAGCTGTCTCTAAAAGCGAACACTTATTTGCTAGACAGAGAGATGTTGTGGCCAAAGGTGACTATAGTTTATAATATAAAATCATTTATAAAATCTAATGGAGAAGAATGATGGAAGATTAGGGGTAGTGTTACTTAACAAAACAGAGATGTGACACAGTGTCAAACCAGCTTAAAGAAAATTTTACAAAAATCTCAAATAAGCAAAGTCATACCAAAGACATTTAAGTATGAAAATGAAGGTGGGCAATTCAGAGAGAAAAAAATAAAAAGATTAACAAAGATTTTTATAATGAGCTTTTTTTTTTTTTTTACCGTCATGGATAGTAAAGCCCTCCCTCTTGGACTCTGGTTTTACAGATGTGCTTTTAAAGGAGATAGAGATGGCACTAAGGAGAACAAAGATGGGGGAAGCAAGTGGATAGGACCAAAAATACAAGAAACAGAGCTAGGAAGGAAGCAGTGCAATTATCAGTGCTGAGGAATGGCTTCACCAAGTATCTAAAGGAAGGAAAGGATTCAAAAATATGTAGAAAAAAATAAACTTCAGACCTTATTAATTATAGAAAAGGGTGACCAAGAGAACATAATCAACTATTGACCTTGCATATCCACTTTTCCACCTTTATAAATTTCTATGAGTGTAATATACATGTGTGTGAATATACATGTATGGGTATATATGTATATCATATGAAGAGTATCCTCAGGGTATGAGTAGACAATAAGCAAGTTTAGCAGACTACATCCTTATTCTCATGCAATTGACTGAAAAATGTAGAGAATACAAGCTCCCCACTGTGCTCAGTTTTGATTGATTACAAGAGACATCTTGTAGCAAAAGGGCTCCTTGAAGGCTCCTTTCCAACAAGGTGTCTTTGATCAAATTTATTCAAAATTCCTTGAAAGATAAAGCACCAGAGATAATCTTGTTTAAGGATCCTATGATCATTAGTACCAAGTGAGGCAAGAAATAGAAATATGTGTTCACTGACAGTCTTTGCAATTGTCATGGAGAAAATCTAGTATAGTCTAAATTCAACAGAGATTTCCCATGTAGAGTAAGTTCCTCCAGGTATTTTTGTTGGCAAATGGCATAGTTTTTTATTTTATCAAGCTCCAGAACATTGCAGACCCTCTTCTAGAACCGCAGTGATTCAAAAGAGTTTGTTCTAACAACGTACACAGGAAAAACATGTGAACGAAGAAGTCAGTCAACAAACATTTATTAAGTGCCAGCTATGTTCCAGGCACTGTGCTGAGGGATGTGAAGAAAGGCAAAAGATTGCCCCTGCTCTCAAGGAGTTTACAGTCTAATAATGCAGAAGGCCACTCGAAAACAAGAGAGGCACATGTCAAGTATGACAACACATACTAAATAAAGAGCTGCAAATAAGAATGAGAATAATAAAGGTTGTCAATGTATGATGGAAAACCAAGATTGATTGGTTTTGAAATGAGAGCAAGAACCAGTGGTCAGGCTGTTTCTTCCTCTGGTATCCTTGAAGTGGCAGGAGAAAAATGAGAAGATTCCTAGGACATCAGGTGGATTCCCTGTGGTAAACTTGTGGGAATACATAGATAAGAGTCCCACAGGATGGGCAGGTATTGGTTAGCTGAGAGCCACATCATTAGAGAAAATATTCACATCAATGACACCACAGATCCATTTGAATATGTGAGTTAAATATAGCATAAATATGAACAATACCTCTATTTCACATAAGAGAGGTTGAGTTATTTTCCTTCTTCGGTCGCAGGGTCTGTTACATGGACTCATAGAATAAATAGATTAAAGAAAAGAGAAATGTTTAAAAACTTAGTCATCTTGTTTTTTAAGACAAGCATAAAATGGTACATGTATCTCCCAAGCAGTTCATGTAAAACTCTAATAAATATAGCTAATAGGGTTGATAACCCAATAGAAGTATGAAGAGAGTGAGAGATCACCTCATTACCTTTGATGAGTTCAAGTCACCTGACCCAGTTGAAGTACTTCCTGAGATAATGAAAGAAATGAATGATGGGATGATTGAGCCATTGTTAGTGGTCTTTAAAGTATCATGAAGGATGGAAGAGCTAGTCACAGACTGGAAAAGGGGCAGATATCTTGTTTGTTTATGGAAGAGAATGGAGAATAGAGTCTATAAACCAATAAGTTTGATTTTGATTCCTAATTCCTCCATGACTTCTAGAATATATTATTAAAATGATATTTGATGAACACCTAGAAAAGTAAGCACTAGACCCAAAGAGCTAGCATGAGTGTGACAAGAATAGGTCTTGCCATCCTAGGTATATCACTTTTCTTGACAAGGTCACTTAGACTGGAAGATTAAGGAAATGAAGTAGATAGAGTTTATCTAGATTTTAGCAAAGCATTTGATCAATTTCTCATGCTTGACTAGATGGCAGTCCAATTTATTAGATTGAGAACTGGTTAAATGACTGTACCTGAAGAATAGTCATTAATGATTGGTGTCAACTTGGAAATCTTCAATGTGTTTAAGAGGGAAATTTGTTTTTTCATTAGCAAAATAAATTATTATCAAAACAAGCTACAGCAGTAAGAAAGAGAAACCCAAGGATGAAATTCAGATTTGGACTTCTCTACCCAAAGAGTTAGTTTCAGAAAGGGTTTTATACACAACAAAGGGAACAAAATACTATCAATTAAGTCAATTTACAGCTTGCAGAGGAACCAGGAACAATCCGTCTTCAAAGGAAAGGAACATCAAAGAGGGTGCAATTGTATTTCCTGAAACTGTTTCATATTCTTTTTATGAGCAAGGTCTTACATAGTTAAGACAAAGAGCCTGTTAGCATTTTGACTTCTTAAGGCCACCTGCTGCCTCCCCCAAGGTAATACTGATTGTCCAATTAAAAATTAGACCTTTTTATATATTTATCAAAATGAACACCTCAGGAATTTGTCCTTGACTTGGTACTGTTTGACATTTTTATCTGGGACTTGGATCAAGGCATAGATGATACAGTTATCAGATATGTAGATGACACAGAGATAAGGATAACTAATACACTGGATGACAGAACCAGGATTCAACAGGATCTCTCTCAAAAGGATGGAACATTAGGCTGAATCTAAAAAAAGGAAATTGTATAGTGATAAATGTAAAACCTCACAAAGGTTCAAAAAATCAACTTCCTGAATCTAAAATGGGGGAGATGGTGCTAAGTAGAAGCTCACAGGAGAAATATCTGTGTGTTTTAATGAACTGTGACATCAGCGTGAATCAGCAAGACCTGAAAGGAGTGTAGTGGAAGGAGGGAGGAGGAAAAGAGGAAGAAAATGGGAAATATTAGCTGTTTTCAGCTGTTAGAAAGGATATCATGTGTTCTACTTAGTCCAAGAAGCTAGGATTAGGATCAGTAGGTAGAAGTTGCTACAAATTGAACTTAACTTCAATGTTAGGAAAAACTTCCTAATAAATAGAGCTATCTTCAAGTGGAATGGGCTGCCATGAGAAGTATCCCTCAGCTGAAGTCTTAAAACAAAGCCAGGATGGGCATTTTTCACATATATATTACAGGGGATCTCTTTTTTCAAATATATTTTGGACTAGATGACTCGTAAGGTGTTTGAGAACGCTAAAATCTTGTGAATCTATGATCACGTATGGTTCAGTTCAGTTGTTTTTCAGTCACATCCAATTCTTCATGACTCCATTTGGAGTTTTCTTGGCAAAGATACTGACGTATTTTGCCATTCTCTTCTCCAGCTCATTTTTATAGCTAAAGAAACTGAGGCAGACAGGGTTAAGTGACCTGCCCAGGGTCACACAGCTAGTAAGTATCTCAGGCTGGATTTGAACTCACCAAGATGAATATTCCTGACTTCAGGCCCTGTACTCCAACCACAGTGCCACCTAGTTGCCCCTTTTCTGGCTAAAACACTTTCCTCCCGATAACATGATACTTCCTTACATCATTTCTAAGATTCATACTGCCTTTTTACAACCAGAGGTAGAAATAAGGATTCTACCTCTTGGACATCTGACCTATCAAGTTGAGAGTCAAAGTTGGTCCAGGGCTCAAAGGTTTACTAATCTTGTCATATTTACTTAGTAGGCTAAACCAGAAAGAATTTTGCTACTCCCTTTTGAGTCTCAGTATGAATTAGAATTTCATTACAAAATAGATGAAAATTTTAGAAAAGAGAATCTAGCGCTTTAATTAACACATATAATATAAACATATGTACATATATTATAATAACTAGTATTTATAGAGTACTTTAAGATGTGCAGAGCTTGTTACATAAGCGATCTCATTTGATCCTCACAACAGTCCTTTGAGATAAATAAGATCGTTATTCCCATTTTACAGAGGAGAATACCAAAACTCATAGAGGTTAAGTGATTTGCCAGTGGTTACAAGACAAGTAAGCATCAGAGGTGGAATTTAAACTGAACATTTATTAAATCCAATACTCTACATACTATGTATATAACACACATATGTGTATATATATATAATTATGTATGCATAGATGTGTGTGAATATATGCATGTATACGCATTTGCAAGAGAGATGGAATTAACATATGTTTATCGAGTATACTGTGTGTTATTTACATGTAAAATTAAATGAGGAAAAAAATAAGAGTGTACTATGAGCCAGGTACGGTGCTGTGTTGGGAATACAAAGAAAGGCAAAAACAGTTCCTACCCTTAGGAAGATTACATGCAAAAGGGGAAGATGATATGTAAAATACATACAAGATGCAATTTGAGAGAGGACACTAACAGCTAAGGGAACTGGGAAAGGACTCCTGTAGAAGGTAGAATTTAAAATGATTCTTGAAGGAAGTCGGGGAACCTAAAAGGGGAAGAAAAGAAGAAGCCTTTCAGGCATGGGGGATGGCCAGGGAAAGGGACAGAATCAGGGGATGATGTGTCATGGTCATGGAACTATCAATGGTCTAGTCTAGTTGGATCATGGGGCATAGAGGGAAGGAAAGCATAAGAAGACTAAAAAGGTAGGTGGGGACCAGGTTTTGTAAAGCTTTAAATGACAGGTGGTAGTGTAGTAGATAGAGGATCAACCTCAGATCAAGTTCCTCTTGTAACACATACTGTTAAGCAGAGAAGGTGCCTACGTGCCCAGGGAATGAAAGTTTCCTTGCTGGACATTCCCTATACCAGTGAAAGCAAAGGTTCAGTCTCTATCTCTACATATATTCGTATACTAAACTCCTCCTTATTTTTGTTATTGTTCAGTCATGTCCTACTTATCCTGACCCCATTTGGGGTTTTCTTGGCAAAGATACTAGATTGGTTAGCTGTTTCCTTCTCCAGTACCTCCTTATGCTGAAGATCATGAGCAAAATCCAGCAGACATTGCAATGAAGTTCTTTGAACCTCATAACCTACTCAATAGGCCCGACTGCTTTTGAATTCAAAGTTTTAAACTCAGCAAGAATTTGGGGGAAGAAGCATGACTCGGTAGAAAAAGCTGTAACCTTGGAGGCATGGGACTTGAGTTCTAACTCCAGTTCTGCCATTTAGTAATTTAGAACCTTAGTCAATCAATCAACATGAATTTATTAAGGACCTACTATATACCTTGTGCTCTGGTTCTTGTATAAATACAAAGAAAGAAACAATCCCTACCCTCATGGAGCTTACAGTCCAACAGCATAGATTCTCTATGCCCCTGTTTCCTTATCTGTGAAATGAGAGAACTGAACCAGATAATCTCTAGGCTTCTTTTTATGTGCAAATCTCTGATCCTAATTAGTGACTACTGTTGGCAGAATACTTTGTGAGGTGCTTAGAGAAGATAAAAAGGTTAGCTTTGACACCATCCCTGACTTCATTAAAATTTACAGACTAGTAGGGGAATATATCATGGACCCAAATAACTACATTCTTCACTATTTCAATGAACTATAATTTCTTTGATATGGTTATTCCATTCAGAGAATTCTGTCTGTTTTTAAAAATTTATGCCTTAGTAGATTATCTTCATAAATTACTGTGACTAAAAATTCATCACTCAGATGGCAAACTTCTTTTGAAGAGCCTCAGAACTTAGTCAAACTTGGCCTTGGGTAACAACAACAAGAACAATCATTGTCGTAAATTTCTATATTGCTTTAAACACTTTTAAAATCACAACAGCCCTTCGAAACAGTGTATTTTACAGATGAAGAAATGGAGGCTCAGAGAGAAAAAATGACTTATTCAGGGTCCAATGGAACCTTGTCCAGTTCAACCAAAACTACCTCTAATGACCAACAATCTCTTAATTGTTAAATCCAGTGGGCTTTTTCTCAGTCCTCATCTCATTGACCTCTCTTTAGCTTTTTATATTATCCAGCTGTCCTCTCTAGATTCTCTTCTCTCAGAGTTTGTGACTGCTATGCTAACTACTCTTTCTAAATCCTCTTTGCTGTATATTTATCTGTCTCCTATCCACTAAATATGGGCATTCCCCAAGGCTCTGTCCTGGATACTCTTCTTATATATCTCTATGCTCTCAGTGATCTAATCTGCTCCCATATATTCAATTCTCATCTCTATGCAAATAACTCACAAATCTACATATCCAGCTTTAATCTCACTCTCACTCTCTCTCACCCTCACTTTTTCTCTCTTCCTCCCCTCTCTCTCTCCCCCCTCTTCCCTCTCCCCCTGCCCCCTCCCTTCTTCCTCTTTGTCTCTTTCTCTCTCTCTCTCCCTCCCTAACTCCCTCCACATGTACTGAAAATTCCACTAATTAGAAATCCATTTGTGGATAGTAAGCATCTTCTAAAGCTGCAAATTCTTTTAAGATGATTAAGGACTGTTAGACATACACAGAGAAATGTGAATTAATCTAATCAATTCCTTTCCCTCCTAAAACCTTTTCCAGGTCAGCTTCACTTAGGAAATGGAAGTTGTGACTTGGAGGCTAAGAGGATGGTCATTTCAAAGTATAGCACACTTGAGAAGTTGGGGAAGCCAGAGTGGAATCCTATGTTATTGTATTGGGGGGCAGGGGAGTTCCAGAATAGCAAGAGGACAGTGGTATATGAGGGAAGGCACACTGGAAATTGGAAAGGAGTACAGAAAGGGGAGAGGAAGAATGACAGATAAGCTTTTTTCTGTTTTTCAAAATTTCTTTTAGATTTAACTCTTTAAAAAAAATCTTTTGCCTCTTTTTTCTCCATTTCTCTAATATATCTCATAGTTCCTACTAGTTCAAACTAGTTCTAAAGTTTAACTCTTATCTCAGCCTCCATTAGAGTCCTACCATGTTGACAGTAATTACCCTAGTTTCTCAAAGGCCATTCTGACAGAATACAAGCTCTGACTGATCCTACAAGGATAGAAAGACTTTGAGCATAGACTCAACAATCATTGTAATTTGAAGGGCAGCAAAGTGTAAGTTGAGTGAGGCTTCCCACTATACCGGCCCCAAGATGATGATTTTTTTTTTTTTTGTCCACAGCATCCCTTAAAGACCATCTTAATAGTCATGAAGGGTTTGGAATCTTCATGCATGAAGAGAGTGTTCAGTAGTTTGATTGTGTTACAGTTTAAGTAGATTCATATGTATTAATTTGAGATTCTATCATTTTTAAGCATTTTTCACATTTCTACAGAGAAATGAATTCCAAGTTCCAAACAACTGAATTGCTAAGGAAACTTTTGGAGTACAATAATTAAGGATTGCCAATACTTGCTTTACATAAAGCTCTCTAGAGGCTACACTAGGGCAGCTAGGTGGCATAGTGGATAGCTCATTGGGCCTGGAATCAGGAAGACTCCTCTCTCTGGCCTCAGACACTGTGTGACCCTGGGCAAGTCACTTAACTCTATCAGCCTCAATTCCTCATCTATAAAATGAGTTGGAGAAGGAGATAGCAAACTACTCCAGTATCTTTGCCAAGAAAATCCCAAAAGGGGTCATGAAGATCCAGGCATGACTGAACAACTGAATAAAAAAGAGCAGTTCGTTTCAGATAAAACACTAAAAATTGTCTCCAGACTTTAAGCAGATTAATAATAGAACCCTGAGTGGAGAAGTATAGTCCCAGCTCTACCATGACTAGCTGTTTAACCTTGAGCAAATCACTGAATCTCTTTAGGCCTCAGTTTCCTCATCTGTAAAATTAGGTTGAACTAAATTATTTCTAAAGTTCCTTCTGACTTAATATTCTATGACTCATGGGTTGAAATGTCTTTCTTCATTTGTTTCTGAGTGATCCAAAAAAATCTTGATTTGTATTTTAAATCACAGGTTATCAGTAGTTTCCCCACAACTCATAATTAAGAAATAGCCAAAGGGCCCTTTCTCATAGTTTCTGTTTAACTTTTGAGTGAAAACCATGCTTGAGACATATTGTAGACTGAACTCTTTTAAAGTCAGCCAGTACACATCATTGCAGCATCCAGCATCACTCTAGCTCCCATCTCTGCCCCCCTTACCTTAACAGTCCTTAGTTTCTTTCAGGACTCAAGTCAAGGGCCAACTTCTACAGTAAGTCTTCCCAGAACACCCCACTCGTGCCTGCCTCCTTCCCTTCTCAATATACCTTGGATGGTAATTATATCTACAGTATTTTTTATTATATTTATTTTGTTTATAATTATATGTGCAAATGGCCCTACTTGAATACAGAGCATTCCAAAAGTCTTTTCTATATTCCATCCAAGTGGCTGGCACACAGTAGGTGCCTACTAAATGTTTGTTTTGTTGATTGATTGAATCTAAAGTCAGCCTTGTTTGTACCTTCATTTTTACTCAAGGACTCTGACCTTACATAACGCTTAAGAACATCACCAATCTGACAATGTCATGCAGACAATTTTTCTGCAGGTATCATGTAGGAGTAGAAGTTTGTTATATACGAGATGTCCCAAAAGTATTAGTGCAGATTTAAGCTTTAATAACTTCAAAAGTGTAAATGCCACAAATTGATTTAAACTGCAATTTGAAAATTTATTTAAATTTCTTTTACATGTTTTTAGTTTTGTGAATTTTGCATGATTTTTAATATAACATGATGGGACTCTCCGACATTGTATGTTGCTTCTGTGACAGTTTCTGGATGACACTTTCTCAGACAGGTAGATGGGTAGAGGTCTTCTGGTTTGGCCACCTTAGTCACGTGATCTGTCTCCATTAGAACTTTTCCTGTGGGGTCATATCAAAACTGTCACATATGCACCAAGACCTTGTTCTTTGGATGAGCTATGATTAAAAATGCAATCCTTTCGATCACTGAGAAGAAGCAGATAAAAGTTTTTACAAAGTTTGAAAGTCAGCTGAAGTAATGTGTAGCATGATAGTGGTTACATTTAATTTTAATGAGTAACGTCAGTATTTTAACATTTTAATTCGTAATTAACTTTTCAAATGATGGGAGTATTTTGTAAGTTTGTAGCATGTATAAATGTATGGAAGTATAATTCTAAAGTTATTAAAGCTTAAAACTGAACTAAGACTTTTGAGACACCCCATGTAAGGGGATAGGGGAGATTAGACCCATGGTTTCACTATTATAGAGAACTCCTGGTTGAGGAAATTCTCTCCTCTAGTGCAGATTGGCACCTTCTCTGCAACTTAGTCTTAGGGAATTGCCAAGAGCATCAATTCTTAAACTGCTTGGCCTCAAGACCCTCCAAAGAGCTTTTAGTTACATGGATTATATCCATCAGCATTATCATAATAGAAATTTTAAAGTCTTAGTATTGTTTTGAGAAAAGAGATAGAAAATAGAGCAATAGACAAAAAGAGAAAAGAATTTTGATTCTGTGGACCTTCTGAAAGGGTCTTGGGGACCTTTTAAGGATCCCTAGACCAGACTTTGAGAACTGCTGACCTAGAGCCTGGAGACATCAAGTGCCCAAAATCACACAGCCCCCTGTATATGTCAGAGGCAGGACACAAACCCAGGTTTTCATGGCTTTGACACTGACTCTCTATCCACAATGCCTCTTGACATTATGTAATACTAACTTTAATAGATGATATCATTATAACACTTTATGGTTTACAAAGTACTATACATGCATTAGGATCTTATGAGATAGGCACAATGATTATGCCTATTTTCTAGATGAAGAAACTGGGCTATAGAGAAAGTGTCATTATCCTGAGATCATCTCCCAAAAATGCTGGAGTATTGGTTCAGCCTCCGGAATGGCTTTTACATTCAGTTATCAATTATATCATTTGTTGGGCTATAGTTGGAGATATGCAAGGACAGTATTAGTTCTGAGGAGTAAAATTATACTGATGGTTATTTTACCATCGATCCCTTCAATTTTTGACTATAAAGACTTGGAAAGATCTTCTAAAATACTTCATTGAACTCTGAGGGTGGTTATAAAATCAATACTTTCCATTCCCAGTTCCATGAACTGTAAAGGTTCCTTGAGCATTAGGGACTAAGGAAGTTTTAGGATTTTAGGTGAATGTCCTACATGGACTCTCTGGTACTTTTGATAACTAGTCTCATCCCCCTCCCATCCCCATCAGATGGAGTGATGGTGCCATGATATTTAGTTTTTCTCTTGCTTCAATAACTTCGTCTTAAGTTTAAAGATTGTACCTCTCTGCTTGAAATCATGCCAATGGGTCATGAAGAGTGAACTCCTTTCACCATTATTGATATTATTCATCTAATGATTCAAGTTCAAATTTAACTAATGCTTATTAAATACCTATTATGTGCAGAGACTATACGAGGCATATAAAGATGAAAGATGAAGCTGTTCCTCTCTTCAAAGAACTGTGTTCTGGGGGAAGGGGAAAGATAGAGATTCTGGAGGCATAGAGATAAGGAAAGGAACACAACATGTCCCCAGATATATATAATATCAGATAGTAGGTGATAGAGACAAAGAAAAGATCCATACTAAGTGCTCTTAGCAAATGTCTTGCATACTTGTTTCCTTCTACTAGTAGTTATCTATTTGTATGTGTGTGTGTGTATATTTGTATATATGTGTGTGTATGTATGTATGTATGTATGTATGTATGTTGTATCTTCCCAAATAGGCTGTAACTCTTAGAGGTTAACAGCCATATCTTATGCTTCTTTCCAGCCTGTTTATTGGGGTGTATGAGGTGTTCAGGGAGGACTAGTACTCCTAGAGTGAGTATTAACAAAGCCGTTTTCAGATCTGTTCATCTGCCTTTGGTGTCTACCTGATTCACCCAACTCTCGTCTGTGGTTGAAAGAAACTGTGGTAGGAACAGCAGCCAAACTGTGTAGGCAGGTGGGTAGTAATTGACCTCAAACCCATTGGTGAATTAGGGGGATAACCTTCCCCCAGAGGAATGGGCAGATGAGAACAGTTTGTTTCATTGGCCATGAAGGGAGCTGAAGCAGGTGCTGTGCAGTGCTCGGTCAGACATCAAAGATACCAAGGTCGTCCATTTCATCCTGGGCTTCTCTAGTCCTCTTGCCTTTTTTCCTACCCCTGAACTTTGATAACTCTGGAAGAGAGAGGCTGATGACCTTGTATGAGTCGGCCTCACTTAAATCCAAGTGCAAGTCAAGACATCACCCAGTACGCACAATTTTATCCCTCATAGGGATGTCATCAGTCTGCTTTGAAAATGAAGGAAGAGCAACAACAGCCTATTTTCTATCAAAACACAGTTCTCTGCATGTAGTAATGGATTTTTTTAAAGCTTACTTTAAACTCTCAAGCATTTTGTAACCTTAACACTATATAAATATAAGTTTTTAACTTCACTATTGCCATAAGGATGTCTGTGGCCAGTTCACTTGAATCAACTCCATACTGACATCATAATACAATTCCTGGTGCATGTGGCACAGCTGTTGAGGGACATGTGACTGCAGTGGAAAGGAACACTGGACATGAAATCAGGAGACCGGGGCTGCACTCCTGGCCCTGCCTCCCTCTAGCATCCCTCTAGCATCTGTAAGATTGGACTAATAATATTCCTATTGCTTCCCTCCCTCAGTGGTTGGGGAGAAAAGCCACTATAAATTTTAAAGCATTATAGAAGTTAGAGTCATTATTATCATATTAAATCACCTTATTATTGTGCATATTTCTTTATATCCTCAGTATAATGGAAGCATCACAGGTCTTAGACTCAGAAGACATGGGTTCTGGCTCTTCCATTTACTTCCCATGGCACATCACCACCTCTCTGATCCTGTTTGTTCATTGGTGCAATGGGAATAATGAACCTTTCTCTGTCTGGGGTTGCTGTGAGAAAAGTACAGTGCTAGATTAATATGAACTTATTATCACTAATAGCAATGTACCTGTGTGTACTAACAGGACTAAAAAGGTTAATGGATGAACAGCAGCCTTTCCCTAAGCTGTCTTTTGGGTAATGACTGGGTGATATGTTTAGGTCCTGTCATTCATTGCCATTTTCTGTCTCCATCTGTCTAATATCTTTGTTCAAAAGGAACTCACTCTGGCAAGAGCACTGAACTCCTCTGAGTGGGCCATTAGGATTGTGTAGCACGCCATAGTTGAGTCTATTTCAGGGCATCCATAAAGTCTAGCCTACTTGTAGTTACCCTGTGTAGTTCAGAGCCCAGTAAA
This sequence comes from Pseudochirops corinnae, assembly GCA_028646515.1. Lineage (NCBI taxonomy): Eukaryota > Metazoa > Chordata > Mammalia > Diprotodontia > Pseudocheiridae > Pseudochirops > Pseudochirops corinnae. The sequence continues at coordinate 486,486,911 of CM053585.1, read as the reverse complement.
ATATAAATTCCTTGAAGGCATGGAATATCTCACTTTTTGGATTTGTATCTCCAAGCCTACCACAGTGCTTGGGTTATAGTGGGAGCTTAATAAATGTTATTTTTTTTCCTTCCCATTGAGTTCCCACTCCTACCTGTGTCTAATCCCATGGAATTTTGTTGTTATTTAAGTACTGGTAGATTTTCTATGTTCCAGGAATTCATTGTTAGTTATACTGCCTTATTGTTGTTTTTATGAATACATTTTGTTTTTCCATTACATTGATTTCTAATATACCTTCTCCCACCACCACCACTCGTCAAATCTTCTCTTGTAACAGAAACTAAAAAAGAAAAAGAAGAAAAAAAGTTTAGCAAAATCATCCCATGCATCAACCAGCCTCCTCTGACAGCTTATGCAACATCGCACACCCATAGGTCCCACCTCTGTGGTGAAGGGAAGAAAGTATGTTTTCTCATCTCAGATCCAAGATCAATCCTAATCATTTACTGCGAATAATTACTTCTAGATACTTCTAGGTGATAAATGAAGCTATTCTCAAGACCTTAATTGGTAATGGGAGTTTTTTAGTTCTCAGTATCCTATCTTTTAGTTTCCAAAAGGAAAACACAAAATGGCATTCTTAACTTGTTTTGCTACTTTGCCTATTAATGTATAGGCTCACAGTGCATTGCCTTGTCACTGGAAAGGGGCAATTTGGAAGATTTTTGTTTTCTTTTTTTTTTTTCCCAAGAAATTCTTTTGAGTGAACACATCCAAGAGAACAATTTATATGATGTTCACAATATGGAAAAGAAAACACTGAAGGAAATCAGAACTCCAATCATGATGTTAATGGATTGAAGAGTGCTTCCCTCCCCTTAATGCAGAGGTGGTTGTCTTTGGTGTAGAATAAGACATGGCCAGTGTGTCTGTTTGTTTTGATTCTTTTACTTGACTTTGTTTTTGTTTTGTTTCAGTTTTTTGCGGGGGCAGGGGGGAGTCCCTACTGAGGTATGAAAGTGGGAAGAGTATCATGAAGAAGTGAAAGTATTTTTTTATCAGTCAAAATATTTCCTTTTTTTTTTTAATCCCATGGCACCCATATTACAAATTATAAAAACAAAAAACCTCAGGTTAGATGTAGAGATCATTTCCTTTATAAAAAATGAAAACGCACTGCTTTCTGGATAGATATTTTCTCTTCTGAATAGACCCCCTTGAGTATATTTTCTAATGATACTTGTCAGTTTTCTCAAATCTCTCAAAAGTTCAAGGAGACTGCTTGCTGTATCTGCCTCTACCTCCAAATTCCATACGCTATTCCACCTTTATTTGGGACTTTACTCTACAAACAATATGAGAACAAGTGATTTTTGTATTTAGATAAATTGATTATGACACCCATAGTTGATAACCTTTTGTCACGATCAGCTTCAGTGCATGCTACTAATAGGTTGAACCACAGGAGAAAGTCAAGGGGTCTCATGGAATTGGGAAAGCAAACTGTACTGTTCTCCTCTCCAGTGAATATACGTAGCGTCGCATTACCAATCATCTTCCATTAAATAAGTAGACAGTATTTCAGATGGACTCCCAGGTAAAGAGGAGCAATTTGTCCATCAGTGAGATGAAAAAGGATTTTGATTCCTACCATCGTATGGGTTTTTACCATCTGTTGGCAAGTTCCTGATGTTCATTAGCAATAATACCATTTTATCAAAATGTGTCATCCATGTGGTTCAATTCAGAACTTATAACAAAGGGAACCCTTTCAGTTCCAAAGGAACACCTTTGTCATGGATGCATTCAAATTATGAATTATAAACAGCATACGCAAGTGATTGTGATTGATAATACATGAAACTTTACATGTTAGTTTGTCATTTGTTAAAGGAAGGGGTGATAAGTTGGTACCTGTGATATCCGTGCATTCTATCTAAGGTTTTGTTACCATTGTACATCATCTTCTTTTATATAGTTGTATTCATTTTGCATATTTTTCTTTTGTCTCTTCTGTCTTCATTTTGCATCACTTCATACAAATGAACTCTTCACATTCTTTATGATGCAGTAATATTCCATGATTCTCATGCCACTTTTAATTCAGCCATTCTCCAGTCATTGAGCATACCCTTTCCTTCTAACTCTTTGGTATTACAAACCATGCCACTAGGGATATTTTGTAGAAATAGATCTTCATTTTCTGTCAGTACATGTATAAAACTAGTAATGGGACTCTTGAATCAGAAGTTAGATCTATTCCATAACAGGCTGACAGCCCCCTTAGACAAAGAAATCTCAGCCCAAATGATCAGTGTGGACTGTGGTCAGGTGACATTAAAAGACATTCTTATCTTTATTATAACTCACCAACATCATAAGGACTTTCTCTTTCCAGTAATGGTGGAACTCATGCCTATCAAGGCCCTTTCAACTGCAGAGTACTCTGATGCCTTATAATGCTAACTAAAGGGATCTATCCTATATTACAGAAGTATATGATAGATAAGTTCCTTTTTCTACTTAGAGTAACTAAGCTTGCTTGTATAAGAGCCAAGATGAATCTGTGCTAAATAGCACAGTGTGGTACAAAGAACTCTGACTTTGGAGCCTAAAGACTTGGGTTTGAATCCCACTTCTGACATTTTCTATCTTTAGATCGTTAGACAACTCTTTTACCCTAGCTTGCTTTCCTTCCCCTTCGCTGTAAAATTGGGGGCATGTACATCTATGAGCCGTTCTAGCTCCAGATCCATGATTCTGTTAATGAGTCGAGTTATATTTAGCTAGCAGCATAGTTTTGGACAGTCCATAGCTTTTTTTAAGGGATTTTGGGGGGAGGAGAGGGGGTTCCAGTAGATCTACAGGGAAGTAAATGAAGTGTCATTGGCACCTCAAGTTTCACTGAAGCAAGATATAGTTGGTCAGTGAATAATCAATAGACATTTATTAAATGTCATCCATATGCCAGGCACTGTGCTAAATGCTGGATATACAAAAAGTGTCAAAAGATAGTCCCTGCCTTCAGAAGACCTCACAATCTAATGGGAGAGACAAGTAAGCAAATATTTACAAGCAAACTGTATACAGGATAAATAGGAAATAATTAACAGAGAGAAAGCACAAGAATTAAGGGGTGTTAGGAAAGGCTTCCTGTAGAAGATGGAGTGGTAGCTGGCACTTAAAGGAAGCCAGTAGGCAGAGATGAGGAGAAAGGGCACTCCAGGCATGGGGGACAGCCAAAGAAAATAACCTAAGCCAAGGGAGATATGTATGTGTCTTTATATACCTTTCATGTTATATCACAGTTATCTTTCCACAACTGTGATTGCATTAGGAAATTCCCATTACCAATGCAGATTGGCAACTGCCCTACAAATTGTAGACCTTAGAGTAGTCTGGCACACTGGAAGGTTTGGTAAAGAATCCAAGGTCACACAGACTAGAGTGGCTGGGTTTTTTTTTTTAAGTCCCCATCCAGGTCTCCTACTCCACAAGTCTGCAATTTAAACAGGAGTCATTATTCAACACTGAAGGAGGACAACTGGGTTGGATTTCAAGCTCCACCACTAATGCTGTGACCTTGGACAAGTCTGCTTCTTGGTCATGCAGTTTGTTCATCTTTAAAATAAGAATAATGACCCCTGCATGAGCAGCAATGTATGTGAGAAGACTTTGAAAATTATAAAATGCCATATAAATATTAGGTGTTATTTTTACATTTTCACTATTGCTATGGTTGTATTTTTTTTAGACCATCTTAAATGTGTGGCCACTGAAAATTCCTTCCTTTTCCCAGTGCCTTATTCTGAGGCCTCCCTTCTTTTCTATCTTCATTCATTCCTTAACTCTTCAAAATGTGTATCGAGCACGTGCTGTTTTCAAGATATTTGTCTTCGTGCAATGGAGGCTACAAGGACACCATAAGACATGGTCTCAGCCCTCTAGGAGTTAACAATCTAATAGTGAAGACAAGACATATATGTTTGCAAAGGTGACTAACAATAGGGCAGTGTTAGAAGTCCTAAATGAATAGATTGATCATAGATTTAGGGCTGGAAGGCATCTCAGTGGCCATTTAGTTCAACTTACCCCCCGCCAAACACACACACACTTTATATATGAGGAAACTGTAAACATCAGAGATGAGATGTTATCCGAGGAATTCAGAGAGGCTACTGTGGACCTTCTCACCATATTTGGGTTTTTTTCTTGTTTTCCTATAATATGTCTATTCCTTCCCTCTCTTTAAATTTTTGATTCAGGATTTCATTACAAGAAACTAACTCAGCAAGTTATTGAACTAGAAAGAAAAGATGATGATTTGCATGCATGATTTCTGATTTTTTTTTTTAAATGAGAATTCACAGATTTACCTGTGGAAGCAGACTCCTGGTAAACAATTACTAGACCGAAGTCTAGCCTAGAAAATTTAAAGTTTTATTTTCAAGTCAATGTCTGAAATTTGTGCACAAAAGGGGTGGGAAGAGGTTCCTTCCTGAGCACAGGAGGGGACAAGATTCAAGGACTTAAGCATGGGATAGGCCTGTTTTTATGATCTCAAGAACTCCAGCTTGATTTTTTTTTTTTTTTTTTTTTTGCCTTTTTCAAATTGCTTAATCTTTCAGTGCTGGCTCTGATGAATTTTTCAGAATCTCGGAGCTTCAGATGCATCATCTCATTCACTGGTCCTCATAAAATTTCTATGAAATGAGTAAGGGAACCATAGTCTTATTGTCTTTTGTAGGCTAATAAATAAGTCGGTGAATGAATGTATGAATGGCTGAATGACAGAAAACCTAAATGATTAGGCCAAGTGGCAGAGCCAGGCCAGGAACTAAATAAAGGTTTCTAATTCACAGGCCAGTCTAATGATTTACCCATTAGACCACTAATTCCCAGGCCTGGTTTTGTGACACCATCCTTCCCCCTTCCTCCCTAACTCCCCTTCTTTCTTTCTCTCAGGAAATCTCCAATTGTCTCAAGTGCAAAATTGTTCTAATACGAAACAAAATATATTCCAATTCTTTTAAAGAATAGCCATGAGTTTTTTAGGTGAGAGAGTGGTACCCCAGGATCAGACAAATAACCACAACTCCTCAAAGTTTGAACTCCTTGCCTCAGACAGCATGAGCTCAACCAAACAACACTTCAACAGTGCTCCATAGGGCAATTATAACCATTGTACACAGAAAAAAAAAAACAAAAAACAACAGAAATCCCAGGCTCAGGTGCAAGGCCCTCTCCTTCCCCTCCCCAGAATATAGCAAGGTCACCACAGGGCATTTTCATTACAATCAGTTTCCCCAACTTATGGGGCAGCTCCTTCATTTCTCCATTAGAGTGTCCAGCTGGCAGGCCTCTCCCAAAGCCCAGTGAGGGTGGGGGCTGCTTTCTTTGCTTTTGGTTTGCTTACAAAGCTCTGGGGGCCAGCCTGCCTGTCAGGCCTCGCCTCTTCTGGCCTGCCCTTTGTTGATGACAGACCTCAGGAAGGCCTACTCTCTGCAGCCTGAGACCTCGCTAAGTGCCTATTCAGCTCTGCAAGGAGGGGGGAGGCTTGTCTCCAGCCGGCATTGAGCACATTTAAAATGAGCACTAGCTTCCCCAAGCCAGGAAATTGCCGAGCTGTAATTCTTCCCCTCAGTCCCCTCAGTGATGCCTCCCCCCACCATCTTCTCTTTCTATAGTGACCCTTCCCATCGCAAAGTTCTCTCAGACAATGCGCAGCAGCCCCCTCGTTGGTACCATCACAAGTGCCTAAAGTTGTCTATGTGGAAAATATTTATAATGAAGCCGGGTTCCTGTGAGTTCCGGTGAAGCAGCCAGCAAGCCTGGCCTTTTATGCCAGCCTTCTGTGGAGCCCTGAACAATGAGACCTTGGTGTAGCCCTTGAGAAAAGGGTGCCCACTTCTGAGCAAAATGCAAGTCAGTGGCTTTGATGTACCCAGACGTCCCCAGCCATGCATATGGTGTCTGAGAGGCTGAAATTGGTGGCAGTGTTTGGCAATCAGAGGAGCAGCACTGACTAGTTTTTGTTTTTTTATTTTTTTTCCCTTTCTGGAATATTTTAAACTCACTTTCCTGGCATTCTCAGAGTTTCTACTCTCATTGTAAAAGGCCAAGGTCATTTAGTCCATGGTATTTTTATATCACTTTTCACATCTAAGTAATCACTTCTTTTATAGTCTAGTAGAGTGATTTGGCAGCTAAAATCAACATTGCTTTTTAGACCATTTCATATTGGAGTACATAAAACTGCATCCACTGCTACTGGCTGCATGTACTCCTTTCGTCTCATCCCCATCCCCTCTCCCTGATGAAAGGGTAGCTCAGAAACAACATCATAGGATCATTGATTTATATATCTTGGTTTTTTCCAGCAAGAGGCAATGGTCAGTATGTAATAGCTCTGAATCAGGGTTGTACAAGTCCAGTCATTCACACATACTGGCTTTGGCACTTTAGGCAAGTTACCTCATTTCTCTAGACAATTTTCTAAGATTATAAATTGCAGAGAAGGTGTCAACCTACGCTGGGTAAAGTTTTCTCATCCCAGAATTCTTTGTATCAGTGAAATCAATCACAGTGAAATCTACATTTTTTTTCCCCATAATATGTCAAATCTAATCTCTAAAACCACCAGGTAGGTAGGTGGTCTCCAAAGGTTCCCTAGAGGAGTTTGATTATAATAGATTATTCCTTCTGCACCTTAGAAAATTTGTTTTGGTGTCCTCTGACATACTGGTTCTGGGTGCCTGAGCAAAGGCACTTATTTTCTCAGTGCCCCCAAGAAACTCTAAAAACCATACATTACAGAGGAGATGCCCATTGCACTACTGGATGGAGCTTCAATTCTTCAATTTCCTTACAAAGAAAAAATTCTATCAATTTCTGTCTTCTCAGATTTTTCTAATACCTAGAGTTTCTTTTAAAAAAACAAGTTTTCTGCAATGAATGAAAGAAAAATCAAGATTAAAATAAAAAGTTCCTATATAGTTTTCACCACCATTTTACAACTAAGTATTTACCCTTTGCCATTGACTATTTCTCTTGGAAGCCAACAGGCAAAGGAGGGCTCCCCTGTTAAACTGCCTTCAGGGCTGGAGATAAGAGGTAAAAAGTTCACCTTGTTGCTAGCATTTGCTTCTGGGGTCCACTGCACCCAGGCTGTATTTATTTTTTAAAGTTAAAAAAAAATTAAATGTTTCGGCATATAACATCAAAAAAATCTGTCAGTGAAAGAAAAAACTACTTTATCTCAGGATGTAATGTCATAGATTTTCAGGTAGTGCTTTTCTAAGAAAAGAGGAATAAAGAAAGATCAGTATAGCCCTGAAAAATGGGGAAGGAGAGGAAGAAAGGAATAATTTGAGTTTTGTATTTCCCTTATGAATGGGCAGCTAGATGGTGCAGTGGATAGAGCACCAAACCTGGAGTCAGAAAGACTTGAGTTCAAACCCAGCCTCAGGACATTTACTAGCTGTGTGACCCTGAGCAAGTCACATAACCCTATTTGCCTCAGTTTCCTCATCTGTAAAATGAGCTGGAGAAGGAAACGTCAAACCACTCCAATATCTTTGCCAAGAAAACACCAAATGGGGTCATGAAGAGTCGGACACAACTGGAAAAACAACTTATTGTATTTATGTCACCAAACTTCATTTTACCTTGCCTGAGCAAGTCAGATTTTCTGACCCTACATTTATGTCCTCCGTGATTTCTCCTATAAAATGATAAATATCAAAAGTTGTAAAAAAAAATTGTTTAAAGCCCACAAGCAGGATATACAGGGTGTCCCAAAAGTACAGTTTCACCTTTAATAGCTTGTAACTGCACCAAGACTTTTGGGACAGACTGTGAATTATAGCAAGAATGCCACTGATATCTGAGGAATCTATTCTTTTTTTTATTTTTTGCTTTTTTTTGGAGGGGTGATTGGGGTTAAGTGACTTGCCCAAGGTCACACAGCTAGTAAGTGTTAAGTGTCTGAGGTCATATTTGAACTCAGGTCCTCCTGACTCCAGGGTTGGTGCTCTATTCACTGCACCACCGAGCTGCTCCTAGAGGAACCTGTTCTTTCTTAAACTGACATAATGGGTGATTGGAATTAATAGGCCATCGATTATATGGATAAGGAATTACTTTAAGCCCCAAGTAAAGTGGCTTGCTACAATATTATGCAAATATTCTCTGTTTGTGGAAAATGTATTGTTTTTCCTCATCCCATTTCCATGTCTTCTTTGTTATATCTTCCTCCTTTCCTTTTTAAAATAAGGTTTCTGTATTCTTTAGGCTACTGCTCTCTCTAGTTTACACAATCTTATTAAGTAATAGCCTGAAGTTGGTTGCTCTCAGTTTTATTTATTTACCATGTATTAACAATGCTCTAAATCCTATGTAAAATAAGTTCTTTTTGGGGAGTGGGGGGCTGAGCATCCCCAGTGCGGAGAGTCACTTCACCTAGGCACATCTTTGATATAACTCATGACCTGAATACCAAGAAGTTAAGTGACCTTGCCTATGTTCTTCCCAGCTAGTATGTGTCAGAGTCAAGACCTGAAGCCCAGGCCTTCCCAGTGCCAAGGCCAACCTTTCCATCACTAGGTCAATCTACTCCTTCACTTTTGTCCCTAATGTATTATGACTTGAGTGCAAAGGCTTTCCTATATGAAACACAGATGAAGATCTAGTCACCATATTCACAATCAAAATAAGAAAAATCTGACTTACTTCCTGCCTTTTTATTCCTTTCATCCATTTAAAATAAAAGAAGGACCAGACAGAGAACAAGAAGAGGGCAGGTAAAAGAATAAAGATTTCTGCAGAATAACACTTTTGGGTTTAATGGGAAAAAATTATTTGCAGAACATCTCAAAACATAGAGGTCTGATATGGTATATACATACATTACCTGAGAGAAGACAGCGTTGACATTCATTATGAAAGCAGACAGATGGAAGTGCTAAGAGGAAATCTAATTATGTCTTTTTTTTCTTTTCTTTCCATTGGGTTTGCTTACAGATGATCATTCCAGAATACTTTTGAAATCTGAAAACAGCCACGACAATTCCGACTACATCAATGCAAGTCCCATTGTAAGTATATAAACTGATCCTAAGTCAATGCTTGCTCTTTGTTCAGGTGGCATTAATATGGTCAGATCACCAGTACTGTTTTAATTTAGAAAAAGAGCTAGAGCTGTCTCTCTTGAGGCAGGGTGAGCCAAAAAATAATCCTGATCTGCTATAGAAATGGTTCCTTAAACTTGCAAATATGGTCCGCTCAGACACCATTCAATGGGCAGGATCTTCTAGCCTGGTAAAGTGAATCCAAGGTTTAGACAATAAACTTATTGGACGATGAGATCGGTGAATGGTAGAATATTAGGAAACTACTGTGAGTCTGGGGCAGGATTCTACATTCCATGGTGAGACTTTTTCTGAGTTGTCCACCCTCCTTTCCTTCAGTAGAAAAGGAAGAAAACACCTCAGAATGCAAAACCATCACTTTTTAAGATGGTCTGTGACTCCAGGTCAGATTCAGAATTATGGGTTAGTCCCATTAGGGAAAACTTTTAAAAAAAAAAAAAAAAGGCTGACGCCTAATTGGGCCCTTATTTGAGGAACCAAAACTTAGAATGCAATGAAAATCTCAAGTACCGTCTATATTGGGAGGAAAAAATTGACATGCCAATTTCTCATAAACCACTTGGCCCAAGGCCTCAGTGAATAGGAAGTATTTCTGTCTTCCAGACATGTCTTACCCACCCACTTTTCATGTGGGCCTCATCCTGTCAACTTTTTTGTTTTCCGCTGTGGACTGGGGTTAAACAGATAAGGTTGAAAAGAGGGCTATCTGGCCAATCTTAACTGAACAGAATGGGGTGGGAGGAACGGAAAGAGGGAAGAAAAGGGTGAAAAGTCAGACTTCAAGGGGTGACTCAGGCAGATTTTTCAAAACTGAATCTGATGAATATGATTGCAGATGGGAAAGGAGATAAGCTGTTATCTAGAAGTAAAGAAACTGCCAAAAGACAGATTTTTAAGAGGGTGTACTTAGTGGCATTTTAAACTGAAAGTTGAGCTGTGGGAATTGGTTATCTGTATGTCCAGGTAGGGGGAATTTTGCTTACTATGGTTTTCTGTCCCTCCCTTTAAGGATTTTCCTTTAAATTTGGTGTCTCTAGGAAGCAAGGTGACAGGAATCTTTCTGAAGATTACAAAGCTGTGATGGATCAAATACTTGCCACTTGAGATCATAGGGAGAAGAAAGCACTTGGCCACTTGAGTTAGGAGGCCCAGATCCTAAGTAGAAAGCATTAGGAAGTTGCAGAAAGTTTCTATATCTGCCTGGCAAAATTCATTTATGCAGTAAATTGTTTCAGAATCAAAACAATACTTCTTTGTATCTCCAGAGAAGCCTTCTAGAACAGAGCCAGAAACTCTTTGTGAGGGACTACTTGGTATAGTTGTTGGGTTTTTTGTATTTTAATACACTCGCAACAGTTCATTTTCACAGATTCAGAACTAGGGGGAGAAAGGAACCTCTATGACCTCCAGAAATCTGGACCTATGACATTGACTAGTTGTATGACCTAGGACAACTGGGGTCTCATCAATGAGTAAGGTGCTTGGTCTGTATCAGGAGTTCTTAGTTGTCACAGCAGAGAGAGCTTTGAGCCTGAAGTCAGAAAAAACTGAGTTCAAATCTGGCCTCAGATACTTACTAGCTGTGTGTGTCTGGGCCTCGGTCTTTCTCAGTTTCTTCAACTGTAAAATGGGGATAATAGCACCTATGTCACAGGGCTTTTGTGAGGACCAAATGAGATTAATATTTGTAAAGAATTTAGCATGATACCTGGCACATAGTGGGCACTTAATAAATGCTTGTTCCTTTTCTCTTCCTTTCCCCCTTCGTGGACCTCTTCTCAGAATAATATTTTTAAATGTATAAAATAAAATATGTAGATTTACAAAGGAAAGCAACTATATTGGAATAGTTTAAAAACAATTTTTTTTGCATTAACATGCCTCAGGTTAAGAATCCCTCTGAGATCTCTTCCTGTTCTAAATCTATATTCCTATGTATTGTCGATTACCATTGTAGAAACACCCACTCCAGAAAGGGAAAAGCCTATAATCTGCAATTAATATTCTTGCAGAGTTGTCTGGGACACTTGAAGGATAAGAGATGCCCTGGTCACCCAGCTAGGATGTATCACAGACCTGACCTCAATCAGGTCTTCCTGACTCCAAGGCCAGGCTTCTTTCAGTCCACCATTTTCTGCCTCTCTGATTCATATGTGCCATAAATTAAGTCATATTCCCCAATTCCGAACAACCACATGGAGAAAAAACACCTGCATTTGTGGAATAGTCATATGATTAGTTCTTTAGCCTCCACTCCCTAACCACCAGCAGCACCAGCACCAGCACCAGCACCAGCACCATGGTTATAAGGGGACTCAATGCTATTGAGCCTACATGTGTGCTCAGTTACTGGAATCAGATGGGAAGAGAATGAGTAGCTGTAGGAACAACAATAATAATAACTGTGAGCCAACAAATTGTTTGTGCTAATCCTCAGGTTTTATTTAGAGGACTTTTTATCTCAGACCTGTTTCTCACAAAATTAAAATGTGAATCTAAAAAGAAATCAAGTTATGATTGAATAATTGAAGAGTTGGAAAAGTTGATCAGAGTTTTTGTCAAAACACTTCAGCTACTGATTATTCTTTCTCCTCCCTCCCCCCCCCCCGCCCCCACCACCCCATGCTCACCCACGCCAGTTTTTAAAGGGGAGAAATGAATTGAATAGTTTTGATTGTTTTGCTCCTGGAAAAAATATAATCAAATTTGGTTTCACTTATGTTTCCAATATTCCCATCTTAGAGACATTTAATTGGTTTTTCCAGTTTATACAACAGGATATATTTTGGAATTTTTAAAGTTAGTTGCAGCTTAACAAAATTGTAGTTCATGTATTTACCACTCCATCTTCTTATTTTAATAATCCCAGTGATGATAATAATTCCCTAATGGTATTTTGGTTATCAGGCGTTATGATATTGGATTATAAGAGGGGGGTTTTTTCATTGTGTCGGCAAGGTGAGTGTTAATAACACAAGACCACAATTGTCTGAATTGAAAGAAAAAAGCAGTTTCTTTTTTTTCCCCTTGGAGCTGGAGACATCTCATGAGGACAGAGTAAAAAAAATAAAATAAAATTGAGCAATTATTTTCAAATCTAGAAAGAATTGAGTTACATCGATGTATTTGTGACTAAGCTATTTCCATTTTATTGAGCCAGGGGCCCAGTTTCCAGATAGTTGAGCTGCTCCAGCCCTGACTTAAATCTAAATGATAACAATGCTATTTGCCAAAGGAAGGCAGTCACCCCTATACATGCATATACACTTAGGGGTGTGTTTGTGGATGGTTTGTATGTATATTCTTTCATGTCATACCTAGTCTCAATTTTTGTTAAAAATCTAAAGCTGATCTGTTAGGTCCCCTAGGCTAGCAACTGTTGGGAGCACAGATGATTCCATAGAAAAATTTCATGAATTTTAAAAAATTTCATACTATGAGCAAATATACTGGATTCCTTTCAAATTCTAGTTTATAAGAATGAGCCAGAGGATACCAACTTTACCTCCTCTCTCTGAAATCACTGAAAGTACAGTGATAATAACTCTGCTACCAGCAATTGAATGAAAAGCTTGCAATTACAGCACAAGGAGACCCTGACTGTGCAGAATAAAACTACGATAATTACATCTGTCATATTTGTACTTAGTCCTCATTAAATTTCAGGGAAATCATCCAGTAGTAAATAATGTGCAATCTTTGCTTTTAAATCAGAGGTCATGAAAGTAAATGGGAATTCTGTTTCCCCTCATAGGGTGTCTAAGAGAAAAACCCATCAACTACATTTAAAAACTCAGCTTGCTTATTATTGAAGACACCAGACTGAGAAATGTCATTAATATGACAGTTTGCTCCACCACAGCATACACATTTTTTTTTAACCAAGAACAATTCTGAAATTTTTGATGACATTTAAAAATGAAATTACTTCTTTATTCTTTCAGTTATTTGGAGAAAAATTGTTTAAAATTTCACTTCCAAAGTCATTTAACAAATTTGAATTGAGACCAGTCCTCGTTAAGAAGGAGAGAAAAGTGATGGTTGTTAAGGCCTTCTGAGTCTCTTGTAGATTCGTGTTTCACTAAAAGAGGATTTTTTTTTCAGAAGAACAGCTATATGCATACATATGACAATGAGATAATAGCACTCTGCAAACCTAAAGCGTTATATAAATGTCAGTTACTGTTATTATCACCATATTCAACTATATTTGTACATACTAGATGAAGTTGACGAGTCCAGTCTGATTTTTTTATATACATTTAAGAAACCAGCCTCTTTTCTGTGTCTTAAATGATAGTAAAATTGTATTTCGGGGGTGTTGGAATCAAAATGAAGGAGGGGAAGGAGCCTATAGAAAAATGAGTTTTATTCTTTAAAATGTGTATAAAATTTTATAATAGGTAGTAGAGTCATCCCAAAATGGCCCATTTCACTTTTATTTATTTGTTGTTCAGTCTCGTCTGACTCTTCTTGACCCCATTTGGGGTTTTCTCAGCAAAGATTCTGGACTGCATTGCATTTCCTTTTCCAGCTCATTTTACAGATGAGGAGAGTGAGGCAAACAGGGTTAAGTGACTTGCCAAGGGTCACACAGCTAATAAGTGTCTGAGGCCAGATTTCAACTCATGAGGATTAAATCTTCCTACCTTCAGGCTTGGAGTTCTATCCACTGGGCCACCTGGCTGCCCCTCACTTTTATCCAAACCATACTTAATAGAAGCCAGTGGTTTAGTGTCCACTTGTTGGACATCAGAATTGAAGAATATCGCTTACTTGTCTTCTAATTTGATATCAGTAAAAAGCTCTTCAATCAGAAACTATTCTCAGATGGTTCAGCTTCAGAATCTGGGTAGCACATGCTACTGATATGCAGAATATGGCGAAAGGAGAAGTTAGAATTGTTTGCAGTATTGAGAAAATTGTTTCTAAGTCCTCTCCTTAGAGACCCTAGTCTCTCAAGTCAAAATCAAGCAGTGGCAGCTTTTGTTTTATTTTTTTAATTGCCATTCCCCAGTTTGAGCATGGAACCAGATCTTCACAAACAACACAAAAACTATGCACTTTACAAGAGCTTAAGAATGAGCCTTCCTTGGCTTCCATTTGATTTTTGCTACGTCTTAGGAATTCGAGCCTCCTCATCAGTAAAGGATTCAGCTGAAACAAACGGTTTTCTTTTGGGGGCCAAGGGGAGGGGACTAGTCTTAGTTAAAAAGCAAAATTATACCCTTTAATTATACTTGGATTGCAATGATCTTTGATCCTCTTTTTGCATGAAATCACAAAGCCACCTCTAAGGATGGTTCACTGTGATACTGGCTTGTCTGCTATGGCAGCGTTGCTGTGAAAATTTCCATTATGAGAGAAAATGTTTAATAATTGCACCACTTTGCTTCTCCAAATGCACCAACCTTTTAGTGCTATGAGAAAGCATGTAAACTCTGAGCTCACAGAAACAAAGTCTTTTCCCCTCATATGGCAAGTTCCCTGGTGGAAACTTAGAGCAGGGTCTGGAGCATGTACAGGCCAGATGTCTCTTTTTTTATTAACAAATTGACATATATTTCACTGATGATTTCAGTGTCAGCCCTACATGGTATGTTTGCTTACATATGTAGGGGTTATATAACCTATACACTTCTATGCAGATTTAACTTGTTTTATCGTAAAGGATGGATATCTGAAAATATCCATCATCTGGAAAATGATAGGCTGGGTAAGAACCTTTCATGTCCCTTATAACTTTATTTCATTGGGTCATTTCAGTCATGGCTGACTCTTTGTGACCCCATTTGGGCTTTTCTTGACCAAGATGCTGGAGTGGTTTGCCAGTTTCCTTCTCCAGCTTATTTTACAGATGAGAAACTAAGTCCAACAGAGTTAAGTGACTCATCCAGGGTCACACTGCTAGTAAGGATCTGAGGCCAGATTTGAACTCACGAAGAACAGTCTTCCTGACTCCAAGTCCAGTGTTCTGTGGTTGATTTCATGTCTATAGATATAGGTAAATATGTCTATATCTTTCTATTCTCTATCTCACTATCTATACATACACACACATACAAGGGGGGCTTTGCATATATATGTGTATGTAGATACATATATACATACATTCACACAGATAAAGAATAAAACTCAAGGAAGTGTTCTTTTAAATGAGAAGTAGGGAGAAAAGAGATAGAAAAACTTTTCTAACACATATTAGTATCCAAAGAATATGGAGAGAAGACCACTGATGAGTCACTGTTCCATACTACTAGAGCAGATAGATTGCAAGGCATATATGCTGTGACCTTCCATCAATTACTTTGATTAAAAATATATGTAGTACATATACATATATGTGTATTAGTACTGTGTGTGTGTGTGTGTGTGTATGGTGTATGTGTGTGGTACCTATTGGTGTTAATATATTTTCTGTATCCCAGATAGCCTCAAATATGAACTTTTCTAAAAAAAAAAAAAAAACACCTAACAGCTAATGAGATATATTAATTTTAAGTAGTTAAATATTTGCTTTACTTTTATTCAGTTACAGACTGGCTAATAGCATGATAGGAATTTCTGTTGCCTTATATTTGCTATGAGTAAAAAAGTGTTCCTGCCCATAATTGTTTTCTCTACAACAGAATGTGCCTGGAATGTAATAATTGTAATTGTCTTTGGAATTCTTGTTAAATGGATGACACATTTCTCCACTCTGTGCTCATTATGATGTTTGCCACATTCCAAATAGCAGCTTTTTGACGGCCGCTGATTAGTGCCAAAATACCAAGAGTGGCCCAGGCCTGATTTACTAGAGAGTTGAGTGTTTGGAAGTATTTCTTCTCTGACAGTACTACTTGCATCATCATTGATTTTCTTTGCTTTTGTCTCTAACACACAAACAGGTGGTTGGTTAAAAAATATTTTTTAAAAAATCACTGTAAAATAAATTATGACCTTTCATAAATGTTGACTTCTTTATCCTCCCCATAGCATTCCCAACTTTTGTTCTTAATCATATATTGGTTGTTTTGAGCGCGGTTTAAGACGTAACTATTTTGAATATGCCAGCAGTTTAAAATGCCTTGCCTTCCCAACTGCTTTTGGCAAACAACCCATTTGACAAGAAGGTGGAGTTTTCATTTTTCTGTACAATTCTTTACAGGGGAGAGGCCAAGGTCCCGCTAAAGAGCTATCACTGCCCCACCCCCTTCCCCCAGCAAGAATATATTTTTAAAATCAAAAACTCTTATTTCTACTGAGGCTTTTCTTATTTTTTCCCTTCTGCAACATTTTTTACCTGTGTTGTGTTTGTCATGGTGAATTTCAACACTAGGTCCAGTTTTAATTATGAATCAGAAAATTAAGAGCATCAAAGGCATTTTCCCTTCTTCAGTATCTTTTTTTTTCCAGCAAGTATCACATTGTTTTTCTGTTAGAATAACTTACATCTGTTCTTTTATGCGCTTTTCCTTTTTCATAGTGCACATAATTATAAGGTGCATTCTTTTATGCTGACAACCATCACCACGGAAAACGTTGATAGGCTGTGAACAAATTCAGGAGATGCCTGCTAGAAGGAATCTGTCGTGTACTAACCCTTGTTAAAATTTAAACTTAGAGCAACATTTTAAAGTGGTTCTGGAATACCATAACTTCATGCTTAGCATTGCATATGGTGGCATATCTCACATCTGTGTTGTTTGGAGTAACAAATCCTTAGTCATAATGCTAAAGCCAAGAGGGCACAATACCTTTTCAGTGGGCCCTGAAATCAAGACTGGGCCACTCAAAAAAAAGAAGAAGAAGAAGAAGAAAGGTATTAGATGAGTCTAACAAGCAAACAAATAAATGTTTTCACCTGGGGAAATTGGAAATCCTACTATATAACTTTACCTTCCACCAGTATAGAATGACTCCGTAGGAAGGTTCGCCCTTTGAAACCTGTCCAGTTTGGGTTTTGCATTCTATCAGAATTCTGTCAGAAAGTTTTCTTGAACACTTGCCCCTCCTCTTTTCTAGTTGACTGTGGCTTAGGAGTTAGGGAAAAGAAACACACCCCATTGCTCTGAAAACCTTCAGTGTAGCCCTGTAATCCTATTTGGTTGTCAAGGCTTTGTTTCTCACCCTCTTTTTTTCCTCTTTTTTTTTTCTACCCAGTCAGTCTTTGAATTAAATGTTATAATTAAGGTCTTTCAAGCCAAACATCCTCTATTGAGGCTAGCAGGATGCATTTGGACAAATCAACTAGCCAGAAAGCCCACAACTGCATTCTTTTTTTTGTTTGTTTGTTTTTAGTTCCTTGTTCACTGGCATGGTGGAAATAGAATAGGAAATTAGCTACTTGAAGGCTGGGACCGCTCTTCTGTGAAGTGCTTATCTGACTGTGGGCTCTTAATATCCCTGAACTCAAGGCTGATGATGACTCAGCTAGTGTGAGCTGCTCTCTGAGAGTTAACAAAAACAGCTACCCATGTGAGATGAGTTAACACTTTCAGAGCAACCAACAAGGTGACAGTTATTAATGAACATTTCCAGGGCCCCAAAGAGTTGATTTCTTTTCCATGAAGGAGTGGTATTTTCTCTCTCTGTTAAGAGTTTACTGTCTCACAATCCCACACTTACTGATAGGAACAAATGGGCCCATTATGCTTTGTGCCATGTCTGTGGTAAAGCCAGAGGGCATCGTAGATGGAGTGACTTAGATCGTTTGCATGCTTTTACACAATTCCCCTATCAGGTGGGGCTGAAAGTCCCAGAATGGAATACGAGCTGGAATCCCATTCTTCCATTTCTACCTTGAATGGATAATGTTTTTAGGAGTAAGAGTTCACATTTTCAAATAAATTAATTTATTGACATCATAGTTATTTGGACCAGGTAGCCTCATTTATTTACAGATGTTAAATCTTGTAATCCCAATTTTAGGTGTAAGTAAAAGTAGTTCAAGCTTAAGAGGGTCAGTTTCCCATTTACTTGGGAAGGGTAATAAAGAGAGAAGTTTTTTAGAGGTGTTTGTTTGGTTTTTTCCATTTCTGAAATTGTTGAATACTAAAATGACATGATGAATCAAGAAAATACAATCTAAGTTTTCTTTGGCAATTCTCTTTTAAATATGTTTATCTTCTAGTTTCTTTTTTTTTTTTTTTTGAGGGGGGAAGGCAAGGCAGTTGGGGTTAAATGACTTGCCCAAGGTCACACAGCTAGTAAGTATGTTGAGTGTCTAAAGCCACATTTGAAATCAGGTCTTCCTGACTTCAGAGCTGGTGCTTTATTCACTGCACCACCTAGCTGCTCCTATCTTCTAGTTTCTTAAGAAAAGTCCTAGTAATTTTTATTGTAATTTTGTCTCTTAGATGGATCATGATCCCAGAAATCCTGCATATATTGCTACCCAAGGACCACTTCCAGCTACTGTGGCTGATTTTTGGCAGGTAAGTGTTGTTTTTTTTTTTTAAGTTAAACCTTTCTGAAAGCGGAATTTATCAAACTGGTTGTCAGTAACTACTTCGGTTTTATTACGTTCACTGGAACACAGCTACAGTTGTGTGGGCTGAGACACCTGATTGACTCGACATTTGACATCCTACGTTGGTCATTTCACTTAAAAATCAAAAATGTGTGTTATCCTGTTTCCAAAATGATTGCATTTGAAACTCGAGTGTTTCAAAGATGTTAACATTCCCTTTAATATTTGATGTCCACGTTGCCCTAGGAAATTAAACAATTCATATGATTGGATGATAAGAATAGAAGGAGCTTTGGTACCTGGGAAGTCATCCCGGTCCTTTTGCCAACTCACAAATTAAATTTAAGCAAACAGAGTAGAACCTCACTTTAATATGATTTGAAATAAAAAGGAATTTCGGTAAACACGTTCCAAGTGACTGGAGCATCACAGAAGAATTTACCGTGAAGTTGCATCACCTATGAGTATAGCTTCTGAACAACAACAAAATGACATTCAATCTGGTCAGTGGTATTTTATTTATAAAGTACTTACTGCAAAATGAGGACCAGCCTTGAAGTCAAGGAGATATATTGATTCAGATTTCATCTCTAACATTCTGATCACAATTTATCCTAAGCCCATTTTATTTGTTTAAAAATGGGGATACTGATAGCTTTACAGCTTTGTGAGGAGCAAATGAAATGACATATATCAAGTGCTTTGTAAACCTGAAAGTGCTGCTTATATATCAGCTTTGTCTATAGGGTAGAGTAGCTGGAATCAGAAAGACTCATCTTCATGAATTCAAATCTAGTCTCAGACCCTTACTAGTCATATGACCCTGGGCAAGTCACTTCACCCTCAGTTTTCTCATCTGTGAAATGAATTGGAGAAGGAAAATGGCAAACTCCTCTAGTATCTTTGCCAAGAAAACCCCAAATGGGGTCAGGAAGTGTCGGACATGACTGAACCAACACAATAGGAAACTGTAGGGTGAATCTGTACCTAAAGGGCAGTTCTGTGTCACATGAAAAATATTAGAGCACTTCTATCTTATGAACTCATCATCCTCACCTAATTTGCTAATTTCATTTTGTAAAAAGGAAGGAAATAAAGATCCCCATAGGGTTTTTCAAAGATGTATTCTGATATTTTGATGGTTGCATGATCTCATTGGTGTGGGCCCTCCTTCCACCAGTTCAGATTGCAACCCACCTCTTCTCGTTCTGTTCAGCTCTTGATCATGTCTTGCCTTAAATATCTTGCACTAAGTTGTCCTTGCTCATCAACTTCTACCTCCTTATATTCGCCAGGCATTATCCGTAAGGTCACTTGCAATTTTTATGCCTCCAAGTCTCTTGATATTGAATAAATGCCAGTATAAAACTTGAGTTGGCCATCATCCCTCTCACTGCAAAGCTGGCCTACAAACTTTTCCCATCATACATATGTCTTAAAGTTAGCCTTATTCAACACTCTTTGTCTTTTCGAGGAAGATCTCATTTTTGTTTTCTGGTGGCTTAAGAAAAGAGTTTTTTGTTGTAATTTTTCTCTCAGTTGGATTTGGACTCAGAAATCTTACAGTGTGTGTGTGTGTGTGTGTGTGTGTGTGTGTGTGTATTAATTATAGAGATGTTTTAAAGAATTTTTCTAAGCAATTCATACTTTGATTAAGTAACAGTACTCTAATTGCATTCTCTGATTAACTGAGGGTTATTAATCATTTATACTTGGAAACTACACAGGGTATGGATAACCCTACACAGGCTGCTTTCCCATGTGGCTTTGGTAGATATTTCAATTAGGTGTTGCTCGGTTTAAAAATATACTCCTTTACCAAATATAAATTTCAGTTTAATAGCTAGACCACAAACTATAGTGTCAACATGCTTTGAAAATATTAAGTTGAGGTTTTCTTTAATAACTTTAGTTAAGTCATTAAAGAATATAATCTTTTCTCCAAACCTCAGGCAAGTATAATCAGTAATTCTCCTATTAGTAAACATTTAAATTACAAAGTTCAAAGGTAGAAGTGGTTAAAAAAAAAAAACCCTTGGACAAATGAAAAGTACCTCTCTGGGGTTTATAGCCTCCTCATCCCTGCTTTATGCAGGTAGGTGAAGCTGTGAATAATGTTGGACTTGGAATTGGGAAATTCAGAGTTCAAATGCAGCCTCAGCCCTTTACCAGTTTTGTGACCCTAGGCAAGTCACTTAACTTCTGTTTTTCTCAGTTTCTGGAAAATAGAGGTAATAATAGCACCTACTTCCCAAGGATTGTTGTAATGATAAAATGGCATAATATTTGTAAAGCTCATTGCAAACATATAACTAAAGTGTTATATAAATGTTATTATTGGAGTCCTGCATAGATCATGAGTGTATATATCCCCTCCACTGGTACAGTCCACAACAGGACTGAGTAGCCTATGAAATAATTTCTAATGCTAAGATCCTGTTGCTCAGCCCATGTCCTTCCATAAACCATTTTGAACATCTACCCAATAGATCCTTCCTATGGATCTTTAAATAGTTGCTGGTTCCCAGGACAACTCTTGGACTGACTCTTACTACTTGACTGGTCCATCTCCTCTTCTGGTCACATGCCCTGATGATACCTTTCACATCTCGCCACAAACTGGCCTTTCTAATATGCTTTGACCTCCTCGTATCCACCAGGCATTATCTTTGAGGTCACTTGTAATTTTTATTCTTTTGATAACTAAGAAACTTAATCTGATGAAACCAAAAAAAAAATTGCATATATTAAAATGACTTCTGAAGCAGTTTTCTTTTGTCTTAATTATGATTACATGGATAAAGTTTTTCTGAAGAATTTACAACAATCCTAGCTGCTTCTGAGGGTTACAGTTGTCTGAAGGGTCTAGTTACCCTCCTGTCCTAGAGAGGTGCTAAAGAAATTTAGAGTCAAAGGTCACTGTGAAGTGGGATTGGTCAAGAAAAGCAAGAGAGGTAGAGAGGTCAAGTAGGAGGCTATTGTAATAGGTAACGAGGCCCTGGAAATAGTAAGAAAATACCAGTTTTGGAGAGATTTTGAAAGAGGAATCCAACAGAATTTATTGACAGGTTAGCTTCCTTCAACCTCTGCAAGAAACCTTTCCCAGTCTCCTTAACTTAGTGCCTCCCCTCTGAGAGTAACCCCAATTTGTCTTGTACATATTTTGTTTGAACGAATTCTAAATTGTTTAATTGATTAATTTAATTAATTAAAATGTTTAAATTAATGTATCTATTTTTAGTTTTCAACATTCACTTCCATAAGATTTTGAGTTTCAAATTTTCTCCCCCTCCCCAAGAAAGCATGCGATCTAATATAAGCTCTGTTTATGCGATCATATTAAACACATTCTCACCTTAGTTCAGGATGTAAAGAAGAATTAGCCCTAATGGGAGGAACCACGAGAAAGAAGAAACAAAACAAAACAGTAAATGAAAAGGAGAGCAAATGCTATGCTTCTATCCACATTTAGACTCCAAAGTTCTTTCCCTGAATGTCGATAACATTTTCCATCAAGAAAGACTCTTTTGGAGATTGAACAAAGTTTTTTTGCATGTTATCTCCCCCATTAAACCATTGAACGCGAGCTCCTTGAGAACAAAGGCTGGTTTTTGCCTTTCTTTGTTTCTCAGGAGCTTAATAATGCCTGTCACAAAGCAGCCACTTAATAAAATGACTAGGGAAGCTGGGTGGCACAGTGGATAGAGCAGTGGGCCTGGAGTCAGGAAGACCTGAGTTCCAATGCAGCCTCAGACACTAGCTGTGTCTGGGTAGGTCACTTAACCCTGCTTGCCTCAGTTTCCTCATCTGTAAGATGAGCTGGAGAAGGAAATGGCATACCATCCATAATGGGGTCGTGAAGAGTTGGACATGACTGAAATGACCGAACAACAAAAGAATAAGATGACTGACTAATGGTAGATAGACTCATGGTGAGATGATGAGAGAAAAGTGGCCTAGCCTGGAAAAAATGGTGTTATCAGTGATGGAAAATGGATAATACAAATCAAAGAAAAAGTCTAGGCAGTTGATTGAAGGAAGTTTCTCCCGTCTTCATGTGTGTTGTTGATGTTCGCCCGTTATTCTCAAAGTAGACCAGTGACATCATGAAGGTGATATTTTGACTTGTGTATGAATTGTCTTTAAATGAGGTATTCATTCCATAGATTTATTCCAGTACAAGGGAAGGAGTTCTAGTATGATTTGTAGTAGAAAGAACCCTAGTCATAAAGTCAGAGCATCTGAATTTAAATAGAGACTCTAGTCCAGGGTTTGGATTCAGTCAAAGAGCCATGCTTGAGGACCTACAATGCCACAGGTTCAAGTTTGGATTTAGTCAAAGGACTGCACTTAAGGACCTAGAAGGCTACATGTGGCCTTGAGGCTGCAGGTTCCCCACCCCTGCTCTAGTCCTTAATAACTGGATGACCTTGGGAAAACAACTTCATCTCTCTAAGCTAAATTTCCATTTCTATAAAATAATGATATCTAAGCCTCCCTAACCAGGTTGTAGTGATACAAGTGCTTTATAAACCTTAAAGGACAACATAAATATTTCTTGAATAAAAGGTACGTTAATTGGAGTATAAAATCATGAGATGTCATAGAACATGGGATGTGTCATACTGACTGTACCGTCTGCTGGTTATACTTTGTCCAATTTTGCATACTGCATTTCAAGAGGAACGGTAAAAATCAAAGAGTGTCCCAGAGGAGGAGGAGGAGGATCAGGATGGCGAGAGTCTAGGAACTGTCACGCAACAGTTGAAAGAATATGGGATGTTGATCTTACAGGAGATAAGACAGGTGAGATGTGGTTGTTGTCTTCAAATATGTGGAGGAATATTATCTCGAAGAATCATATGGCAAAACTAAAAGTGACTTTATAGAAGAGGAACTGACTCTAAATCCAATGCTTTTCCCATTATATCATGTATTATCTCTGTATGGCTCCAGAGGACAGAACTAGAGCCAATCAGTTGGTGAAAAATACTGGCAGTAGTTTTCAAAGGAAAAAGGAGTGGTCCAACAAAAATGGACAATATGTCCTTATAAAGGAGTGAACCCTGTCACTAGAAGTATTCAAGCAGAGTTTTACTAGATATGTTGTAAAAGATTTAATTGTGTTGGTTGAAAGTTTGGATTGGGTGACTTGTAAAGTACATTCCAGCTTTCAAATTCTCTGATCTTTAAAACACAAAGTGTTTAGAAGGATTTTCACCATTCTTGCACCCTTCCTTGTGATGCCCTCCAGCTTATCCATATCCTTGCTTAAATGTGTGATGCAGAACAGAGCATGACATTTCAGATGTGGTCTCAAGACAATAGAGGACAACAGTCCTGTTACCTTACTAGCCCTGGACACCATGCTTCTTTTAATGCAGCCTTGAAATCTTATTAGCTTTCTTGGCTGTCCCGTCCCCCTGGTGACTCACATTGTTTGCAGTCCATTAATATTTCTGGATTTTTTTTTCAGAAAAACTAGCTTCTATTCATATTTCCCTGATTTTATACCTACAAAGCTGATTTTTAACCAAGTAGAAGACTTTGCATTTATCATATTAGATTTGAACTTCTAGATTGTTAATAACATTTTGGATCCCAATTCTGCCGTCATTATGTTAGCTATCCCTCCCAGCTTTGTATCATCTTCAGTTTTTATAAATTTGCAATCTATACTTTGGCCAGGCTATTGATAAAAATATTAGTTGTCATGGGACCAAACATAGATCCCTGAGAAACTCCACTGAAAACCATTCGAATCTATTCTTTTGGTCTTTTAGTATGCTTTTGGATTCAACTAGTTCTTAACTCACTTAATTGTCCTACTGTCTAGCCTACATGCCTCCATCTTTTCCACAAGAGTGACAGGAGAGATTTTTTTATGAAAAATACTTTTCTCAAACCTATTTAAATTATAGCATTCCCCTTACAGACCAATTTGATAAAATTCTCAAAAAGGAAATTGGCTAATCAGAAGTGACCTATTCTCAATTAATTTTTTAAAAACTATCAGTCATGGGGTAGGTAGGTGGCACAGTGAATAGAGCACCGGCCCTGGAGTCAGGAGGACCTGAGTTCAAATCCAGCCTCAGACACTTACCACTTACTAGCCGTGTGACCTTGGGCAAGTCACTTAACCCCAATTGCCCTGCCCTCCCCCCGCCAAAAAGCAAAAAAAAAAAACCAGTCATTTATTTTTTTTTCTTTCAGTCCTTGTAACAAACAACCATAGTAAAGCAAAATAAATTCCCATATAAACCACGTCCAGAAATGTGTGTCTCATTCTACATGGCATCTCTCCATCAGAAGGTGGGGAAAAAAATGCTTCATCATCAATGGCATGACTTGGCTTTTTGTTAAATCATGCTGGCTCTTTCTAGTCACCACTTCCTTTTCTAGAGAGTAAATAACCATCTCTTTGTTAATACCTTCTAGCATGTCCGGAATCCCATGCAAGCTCATTGAGCTCTACTTTGCAAACTCCATTTATCTCCCTTTTAAAAAAAAATCAGAATATCCCACCTTCTCCAGTTGTGTAGCACCCTCTTTCTCTACAAGCTTTCCAACACCACTGGCAGTAACCCCCACCCTGATTTATCCCTGATTTATCGATACCAGTCATTTTAGTAACTTCAGATGTTGATCGTTTGGGCCAAGAGACTTGAACTTATTAAGGTAGTTCAAGGCCTCACTATAATTGCCTCATTAATATTGGTTAAAAACTCCTTCATACCCATTTTTGTTCTGTTCTCTCCCATCAAACAAACATTCTTCTTGGAAGAGAAAACCTCAGCAAAGTAAGAGCTAAAAATAGATGCCATCCTGAAGGATGTTGCTGTCCCTTCTCTCATTGTCTTTTCTCCAATATAGCAACAAATTAAAAAGTCCCAAATACTTTGATTTTTCCCTGAGCCTTCCCTACCTTTCTCAGTTCATTCTCTACTTTCACACTCCTGACATTATCCTTACAGGTCTGTGCCATGCTTTTATATGCATCTATTACCTTCCATCTTCTAGATTTGACTTTTTAAAATTCATGTTTCTTGATGTGCATTCACATTGGTCTCTTTAGACAATTCACCTTTTTCCTTCTCCTCAGAATTATTCATTTTTGTGTCTTCAGAATTTCATTCCTGAGAGAATTCCTTTCCTCCTGGTCTACCTTCCCCTGCAGAGTTTAAATCCATAGAGGCCTAGCTCTTTTCTCTAAAACCCTCTGAAATCTTCTCTCCTAAAATCAAGGATTCCTGTCGGATTAAACTTAGCTTTCCTTTCCTCTCTTACAAATGGCAAAATGGAGTACACATTTTCACTCCCCAGTTCCTTTCACTTCCTCCTCAGCAACCAGTTCTCCTTTGTTGGGGAGACCCTAATCCAGAAAGGAATTTACCTCTGTTGGTTCCTCTGCCTTTTTGAAGGGTGAAATTGTCATTAAGGTAAATCAGAAATTATTGACTACTCTGATTCTGGTCGCGAGGCACAGTCTTTGTTCTGATTTTTGTAGGAAAGGCTCTTCTGCCAGAGTACCTTGGACAGAGGAAGTACTCAGTGTGTTTGGATTGAATAGGTGGATGAGTGGAGAGGAAAAAACAAACCAGAAGGTGGGAAAGATGAGGAATTTTTCTGTAGTAAAATAGGAACGATAGCAGCTACTACCTCCCATGGTTATGAGGATTAAGTGAAATAATACTTGTAAAGTGCTCTGCAAACCTTCAAGTACTCTAAAGATGCTACCTATTATTATTGTTTGGATTCCCTTTTGGGCTATAGGAATCTCTTTAAACTTAACCAAATAAAGCAAACATTTTATTAAGCTTCTACTATTTGTCAGTCACTGTACTAGATGAAAACAGAAGCCAATTGCTTTGCAAGCAAGATTATTTTCATATATGCTGCTTTTGAAAATAAAAGTAGCAAACATATATGCATGAATGTAAGTCTACATTGTGAAGTTATATCCATCTGAACCAGAAGTTCATGTGCTATAAAGATTCAAGTTATATACATTGTTTTAAAATGGAAAATGATGCATTATACGTTGTAGTATCCAGCATTTATACTTTCTATTTGAAAGATGTTCTTCAGTCATCTTTTGTTTCTCAAAACAAAATTAGAGACCTGCTATCTAAACATTATTTGTGTATAGAGAAGTAAGGGTTAGCAGACTTTCCCTAGCAAGGAAATATTGAGCTCCAGACTAATGTGAGATCCCAAGCAAATCACACTGTGTTTAGCACCTCCTTCCTTCTCTAAATTCCAACATTTATAGGCATATAAAATTAGGTAAAAATAATTATCAGTGACAGTCATGAAGGGGAAAAAATGTCTCAGAAAGATGACATGCACCCTTAGAGTGTGAGCCTAAGAAGTGAGGGTCATTCTCATTCACATTGCCCTGGTTGAGAGGTTCATGGAGTGATTAATAAATGAGCCTCAAGTCTTTTTCAGGAGATGCCAAAGCTGTCTCTATTGCTCCATTAATCTGGGTCCTCAAAAGAGTGCTGGTTAATCACCGTAATTCTCCATTCCCTAGGAGATGTTCTTATTGGATAACACAATAGGAGGAAGGCTATCAAAATTAGGACTCTTGTCTTCCAATTTTCCGGTCTTTTCCGATCTATTCAACTAAATATGCTGCCTTTCAAAACAAATTCAGTTATTAAAAATTGTTATGACCCCTCTTGGCTAGATTTCATATAATAGGAAGAAAGACAAAAAGGCCAAAAGGAGGCACCCTTAGGTTATGTGAATCAGCATGAAGTTTCAATTATTGTTTAATTAATGTTTATTATTGATATTAATTTAGCTACTTTAACCTAAAATAAAGTCTAAATGCCAGATCTACCATCTACTTGTTTTGAAACATTCTGGGATGTTTTGCCATTAATGCTTAATGATGGTCAATGCAGCCTGTATTTTTAGAACTAGTAGTCTTAATTTAATTATTTAAATCCACTGATTAAGTGAGCACCTATATTAAGTAAGGCACTGTGCTTGGAAGTGTGGGAAATAAGAAGTATAAATAAGCCAGAGCCCCTGCCCATAGGATATTTGCAATCTAGTTGGGAAGACAAGATAAAAACTAATGACTATAAAGGTAATCAACAGAGTAAATAGTGATACATGATATATGAATACATGATTAACTTTAAGAATGATTGTTATAGACAGTAAATATTTCAAATTTTTCATATTCATTTTTAAGGTCAGAAGGCATTTATAAATCTCTTATTCAAGTAGGAAATACAGATTTAGGAGTTCATGCATCTGCCTTCAAATTATTCCCCCACCTCTATAAAAATTGCACTGAGCAGCAGAGAGATGACCACTCTACAGACATGATCATCAGATTTTCTAAGTCAAGCACTCAAAACAACCAATGAGCAAGCTAGCACTGCATCTTTGGAGATGAAGTCCCCACATCCAACTCAAAGATGATGACGCTAACAAGTTTGCTCTGCTAGTACTCTTCCTTCAGTTCAATTCATCCAATATTTATTGAGAACTTGCTTTGTACAAGACTTTGTTCTAGGACAAAGAGCTCATGGAATGCTAAAGTTAGAAGGAACCTCAGCAATGATTTAGTCCAACTCTTAGATGGAACATGAACTCCCTATGACACCCCCCCCAAAATGACAAACTAGGCTTCTCATGAAGACCTTCGGGGTGGAAAATTCACTCTCAAGGAAGCCACATCCTATTCCTAGACAACTCTAATTGTTAGAAAGTTTGTCATGACAAGCTGAAAGCTGCCTCTCTATAAATTCCACCCATTCATTCTAATCTTCCCTTTAGGAGCCAAGTTTGAATCTAGTCTTTCCATTCTGCATGAAAACTCTTCATATATTTGAAGGTTTTAATAATGTTCCCCCTCCCAAGTCTTCTCTTCTGCAGACTTAACATCCCAAATTCTTTCAAGTAATCCTCCCATAGCAAAATTTAGACTCCTTCTACTGTCTCAATAGACCCCCTCCAGATGAACTCTGTATCCCTCCTAAAATGAAATGCCTTTAACTTCTCTCATTCTGGGCATTATACTTCTGATAATGCATCCTAATCTTGCATTAGCATTTTTGAGCTGCTTTATCATACTGTGAACTCAGTGAGTTTGCAGTTCACTACAAACTCCTATCCTTTTTATTTTTGTTAAAGTCTTATTTTCATTGATGCTGCTTGTTTTTATATTACATTCACTTCTGAATGGATTCCTCCTTCTCCCCTCTCTAGAGAGCCATCCCTTGTAACAAGAATTTAAAAAACAAAGAGGAAAGGAAAAGAAGTCAGCAAAATGACCCAGTGATCAATCGGAGCTCACATTACTAGCAATATTCTCGACCCACCGTTCCCTACCCCTGCAGTGGAAGGAATGGAGATGGGTTTTCCCAGTTCTTTTCTCGGGCAAAGCTTAGACGTCATTGCAGTGTTCAGTTTCAGGGTTTTTGTGGGTGTTTATTATTTACTATGTTATAGGCATTTTCTGCATTGTTTTCCTAGTTCTGCTTACTATGCTCTGTCAGATCATCCAAGTCTTCCTGTGCCTCTCACAATTTTTTTATATTCATGATTTCTTATGGCAAAGTAGTATCATGTTACATTAGCATACCATGATTTGCCTAGCCATTCCCCATAAATAGTTACCTACTTTGCTTCAGGTCCTTTACTACCTCAAAAAAGTGCTGTTATGAATATGTTGGTGAATATAGGGAACTTTCTGTATTGGACTTCCTGGGGTATATGGGCTATGCCTTTTCATACGAACTTTGGGGTAATTTCTCCCTCATTCTATGCTTTACCATGGATTTTTTAGCTCAAGTATAGAAGTTCACATTCTTAATAGTTAACACAATAGTTAATAATAATTAACGCTTACTTGAAAACACCATATAACACTTTGAGATTTTTAAAGTGCTTTCCCCAAACTAGCTCAGTAAAGTCAGAAATACAAGTAAAAGAAACTGAGGCTCTGAAAAATGTAAAGATTGACCCCTGTTTACCACAGCTAGGAAATATCTGAAATGGTATATGTATTTTCTCCTCTGTCTATTTTCCCCTCAGTTTATGGGTGAGGAAATTAAAGAAAGAGAAGTTAAGTGACTTGGTCAGGGTCACACACCTGGTAAGCATCTGAAGTGAGATTTCAAGCCAGGTCTTTTTGACTCCAAGTCTAACCTTGTTTCCACACTGCATTTTGCTTGCTGTCTGAACTTAAGGGGCAACTCATTAAGTCACACTAACACTAAGTATAGGGCAGCTAGGTGGATAGAGTGCTGGTTTTGAAGTCAGGAAGATTCATCTTCTTAAGTTCAAATCGGCTTCAGACACTTACTATCAGTGTGACCCTGGGCAAGTTGCTTAACCTTGTTTGCCTCAGTGTCTCCATCTGTAAAATGAGCTGGAGAAGGAAGTGGCAAACTACTCTAGTATCTTTGCCAAGAAAACCCCAAATGGGTTCTCAAAAAGTTGGACATGACTAAAAAAACGATGGAATAATAAACAGCACTTTAATATGGGTCTATTAGACAACTTTTCTCCAATTTTGACAAGATAGCTATATGGCTTGAGAGCACTTGGGGTAAGGGATCATTAGAAAGTAGGAAAATGGTGTCAAAAAGAAAGGTGGGGTCACAAAGACTAATTTTGCTGATTTCATCATTTTCTCAAGGGCCAGCCCAACTCACGGACAGAATAGCTGCTTTTTTCTCACTTAAAATAGAGATATAGAAAACATGAGCTAATGGGTAGTCATGCAGTTTCCAAATCCTGTTTATCTCTATACCACAACTGGGCAGTGGTAGTAGTAATAAAATTATAATAGCCCACATGTACATGGCTCTTTAAGGTCTGAAAAGCACAAAGGTGCTATAATTGTCCCAATTTTACAAATAAAGAAATCGATGTCCGAGGAAATTAATACATTTGCCCAGGGTGATAAGTAGCAGGATTTCAACTCAGTTCTAGGCAATACTGACCATTTTAAAAGAAAATACATTTAAAAGAACTTTAGTCCCCAGTGTTCTTACCTAACCCATCTTAAAATTTTGAAATTAATCTTTGCTTAAAATAAAACAAAATGCCTGAATATCTTTTACTTATTCTTCTTTTGTATCACAACTGAAACCCTACTGAATTTTCAGCTTTCAAGTATGGTTTTGATTCACAGTCCTTTTTTCTTCTTTTGGCATAGAACAGAGCTTGATGCATTCTTAATGGGTACTCATCTTGAAGAGCATGGCAGCCTAAAAGTGCCACTTCTATCTAAGGTGTAAAATATGCATATTTAATTTGCAACATGAAAGTGGGTTGAGGAGAGAGTGGTTCATAAGTAACAATGCTCCCTGGGGCCCAGGTAACTCAATGTACATGTCAAGTTATTGAGAATAAATCCATCAATAGTAATTGTACAACTGTTCACTTTTTTAAAAAGTCTAGCTTATGAGTGTTTTTGCTTGCCATGGAAATCCCTAATTCACATGGTAGGCACACCAAGACATATTGAGTCTGTTGTACTTGAAAAATAAGCATGTTATTACACCCTATTCAAAGAAGTCTAGTGTAATTTTCAATAAAATTGCAAGTGCATTACATTTAACGGCCCCCCCATCCCTTTGGGCAACTCTTGTATTGTTGCCAGAGGAAAAGCACTCCAGAGGTGGTTCCTGCTATTTATAAGAAATCAACTTTTGACTTTATATTTGGACTGGACATTGTAAGTGATAGCTAAAAAGGTGGGATTCCTTTTGTCTCTTTCCCTATTGGCAATCAATGCAGAGCTCTAAAATGCATTTCTTCCTATGCTATATATAATCTAGTCCTTTGAGAGAAAAAATAGATGGATGGATATATCTGAATGTTTGAACAGGGTCATATTTACTTTCTTCCAAAATATACTTAGAAGAAATGCTTAATGAATTCAACAATCAATCATGTGTTTTGTAAATAAATGTCTTCTATTTACCAGCTGGCAGGGACTGGGATACAAAGATAAATATAATCCCTGCCCTCAAGGATCTTACATTCTATAGGGAGGGATAATGTAAATAAATGTTAATAAAACACATTCCTAAAAAATATATAAATGTAGCACCTTGAGACTTCAGTGGCCTCCATATGACCTTGAGTGCCATTACCAGAGTGTTGATTGTTTAGGGTGACTGTAACTACAACATAATCGTATATTCTGGGGATGTAATTGCTATACTTGCTGGGAAATTGGTCCTGGTGAGGCAGGACCAAGGTTTCAGGACCTCTGCCCTCAAAGGGCTACGTAGATAGGTGGCAGCAAGTCAGAATGCCCAGATCTGGCAAATCTATCTGGTTCTATGTCAGTCATGTGCACCCAACAAATAAGGTGCCCAACACAGTGAAACGTCACTAATTTGGAATTTGAGGTCATTCTAACAGGGCTGAGCTAAAATTGGCCCCTGGACAGTCTGTGAAGCAAATGTGAACAAAATCATGGTGAGGGGAGAGAGGAAAT
Organism: Pseudochirops corinnae; assembly: GCA_028646515.1. Taxonomy (NCBI): domain Eukaryota; kingdom Metazoa; phylum Chordata; class Mammalia; order Diprotodontia; family Pseudocheiridae; genus Pseudochirops; species Pseudochirops corinnae. The sequence goes on along the minus strand of CM053585.1, from coordinate 486,454,846 downwards.
GCCTAACTTAAATGCCTAACTTACTCTAGAGAACAATCTATTTTCAAACACTTTAACAGCATCCATTTTCTTGCAAACAACTAAGGGGCCGAATGAATCAAGCCCTATGGGACCATGACTTTGTTGCCATTTTTTTTTAAATTATTGGCCTGTCTATAATATACTAAAACATATACAAAGTGGACTTTTATGATATTCAATGATCTAAATTTTCCATGAATTCAGTAAGTGGGTTCTTGCTGGAGTTTCAAAAGCTTAATGTTTTCACTACACATTAGAAAGGGAAGTTTGTGGGGGAAGGGTGTCTTTGTTTTTGCCAATGTAATCACCTTAAAGGAGTCTGCTCTAAAGGTTTGTTCCAAACCTATGAGGTGTATTTTGAAATTGAAGAAATTTTTCCTCCCCTGTAATTTGCTTTTGATTTGGGGGATCAGAAAAGTGATGGCTTAGAAAGGAGGTGGAGGTGGGAAGGGCAGTGAAGTAACCAGTCAGTTTGTTGAAATAGTAGGTTAAACTAGTTATTTGTCATCATTTAGACCAAATGACTGACTGGCTAATTTTCTTTTCTAACCGGTTATGTTGCTACTCTGTAGATATAGCCAGCATTCAGTATTAAACTGAACTGGTTCCTCTACCTGACATGATGTTTTTCTCTCCTCCTATAATAAATGAATGCAGAAAGATGACATGTTTATGTTTATAACAATCTCTATTCCAGATTTATAGACCACACACCTTTGGTTGGAGAGTGGCAATAACAGTTTCTTCAGTTGAGAGAAATCGTTATATATCCAGTGCCTACTCACAGAAGGCACTTAATAAGTGTGGAGTGAGTAAATTCAATCATTTCAGAAATCTAGAAGTAACATTTTTCCCACGCTAAAAAGATCCAGTCTTGGATTTTGCTACATAAAGTTCTAGTACCAATCCAGAAAACCTTAAGACCTGTTTTTGAAGACTTTATTTTGGTTTGATGATATGCCTTGGGTTTTTTTCTGTTTTTGTTTTGTTTTTACTTTGTTTTCTGACCAAAGAAAAGAGGGTACTTTCAGTGGTTTAGATAACATTCTAGAGTGCTGTGGGCCCTTCTGGGATACCCTTTTCATTTTGCCCACCTGATAAATTCAGAAAAAGTACCATCATTTAACTTTACCAACCAGATGACTCTAGTAAAGGACATTTTTTTTTTTTTGCTTTTTTTTGGAGGGGGAAAGGCAGGGCAGTTGGGGTTAAGTGACTTGACCAAGGTCATACAGCTAGTATGCATTCAGTGTCTGAGGTCAGATTTGAACTCAGGTCCTCCTGACTCCAGGGCTGGTGCTCTCTTCACTGCACCACCTCACTGCCTCCATAAAGGGCATTTCTAATGTCATGTAGTCCAACTCTTGGATACAATAACCATTACTGGATGAAACTATAGAGTCATTGGATTGCTTAGGGTTAGGACTGGTTGATTGATAGGGGGTTTTTATTTACTACACCACTAGATAGTTTTCAATTTTAAGCTCTTTAGAGACAGGAATTTTGCTATTTCTCTTCTTTCTGTCATGAAATGAATGAATGAAAAAGCACTTATTAATGGCTTATAATATGCCAGACACTGTGTTAAGTACTAGGGCGACAAATACAAGAGCAAGACAATCCTTGCCCTCAAAGAACTTATATTCTAATAGAGGAAAACAGCATATGAGAGTGCTGGCCAGGGAGTGGTGTTTTGGTGTTGGAAATCACAGGGATTGTTAGTAGAATCATAGTTAATGAGTTAACAGATCCTCCCAGGAATGGTAGTGTTGACCTGATTACTGAGCAAGAGGTGGAAGGTGGAGAGGAGAAATGGGTACTCACATATTAGAAATGAAAAAAGATGGCTAGAATGCATCATGGTGGGTCTAAGTAAGACCAGGCTGGATAATGTGCACTCTCACCAGTCAGAGGTAGCATGGTGGGAAGAATACAGGAGTGACAAACACAATGTCTCATACATTTTAAGTGCTTAATAATTGCTTGTTGGATTGAATTATGGTTCCTGAAAGAGGAAAATAAGTTATCTCCTCTCTCAGGGGACTTTTTTGCAATAATAATTTACATTTGTAAGTCACTGCTCTTTCATTCACCCTTAAGTCTTAGGAAAGAGAGCAAGGTTGGATAGGGGTAGGAGGAAGGATGCCACTAAGATGAATTCCTGGGTAAACATGTTAACTGAATTAACCAGAATTTCTGAGTAACTGGCATCTTCCATTCTCCCAAATTCCAAATTAGAAAGCTCTTTCTTGTGAAATACTCTAAGTCTCAGTCCTGGGGCAGGCTCCAGTTTCTGTTGATAAGAAATGTTTTAAATAGTAAGGAATGGACTGAAAAGCAGTATTGATACCCAAATGGGCATCCTGTTTGTTTGATTTAGTAAAATTCTCCTTCTGCTTTTATGCACAGTGACCTAAAAAGATATATCACACCCAAGAGTGCCTTTGAAATTGTTTGTTTAAATTAAGTTTCATTTGGATTTAATCTTAACCAAATCTTTAGAGAGCCAGGCAGACCCTCTGTAATGAAATGCTGTGTGTTTGAACCAATGAAAGATGTTGCCCAACTGTAAGGATTCCTCTTTAAATGAGTGGGCTTTATAATGTTACACTTGGGTGGCACAAGCAGAGGGCTAGATGATTAGTTTATGGTCTAGATCATTGTATTTTTATTACACTCATAAAATCTGTGTTTCTCCTCATTTTCGTAATGGCTTCAATGAGCTTCTATACCTTCTGAAGGCACATTAAATTGTTATGTGATGAAAGTACCGATTTAGTGGAACTAGTTTTAAAGCCTGGGTAGTTCAAAGTAAGACACATGTTTTGAATTCTTATCTTATTGTTGGATTTGCAAGAAGGAAATAGGACTGAGTGTAATTCACATTTATTTGTGGACTTTTTCCTTAAATACTTCACTGGCTTACATTAAATTCCTATCTAAATGATACACAATGAGGTGCCTTAAGGATATTGACTATTTATATCACATGGGAGCATAAATCAATATTAAAGAAGGAAAATATTATGCATGTGCCTGATTTATAAAATACCATATAAAGGGGAAGGCTCAATAGAATGAGCAGTGAAGAGAAATCATTTGTATTTGAGAAATATTTTGTAGCTTTTAAAAAAAGGGGGGAGGGAGGACCTAATTGGATTATCCTCTCTGTGCATTTAAAAGAAATAGGGGACCCCTTCGGTTTACTAAATTTACATCTAACTGTAGTTGCTTATAAATATTTCTCTCAAGTTAATGTAACCCTTTGTTTAAAAAAAGGGCAGGTTCCTTTGCATTCTCTAATTTAATATGCTAATAGAAGTCAGCAAATGTGACATCTGTATACCCATAATAAGAATGGTCTTTAGTGATTCTGCTGTTGTTCAGTATTAATTCCTAGGCCAGGGTTCGCACAGTTGTAAGCATTTCCATAGGACCATTTTTGCTTGTTTTGGCTTTCTATAGTCATTTTGCAGACATTTCTTGGGTATGTTTTGGTACGTATTTTTTTCCCATAGGTGGCTTTCCCAAATTGTTAAATCCATTCATTCAGACTCACTATTTCCTTCCTTATGGACTTGCTGTGGTTTGGATAGTGGAGTAGTATGTTTTGATATGGCCAAGAAGAGATACAATTTTTTCATACTGTTTTCTGAGTGTATTTTTCTTTTCAAAGAAACAGCTTGGGAACAAGCCTCAGATTGTCTAGAAATATTATGATTCTTTGCAGACCAACCCAGCCAACTGCTTTCAAGACTTGAAAGATCCCAACAACCCAAAACTAGGCGTGTCAAATGTTTGTTTGTTTTACATTGAGAAGGCAGCAGGCTCCTCTGCTGCGTGTCACATCAGCTACCATACTGTATATTTTATGCAGCGTTATAGAAAGTTTCCTTCCCAAATCAAAAGTTGGAAAGCCAAACAGCTGAACATAGAACAGAGTTGTTGTTTTTTAAAGCGTGGAATGAATTCATTGGAAATTTTTTAATATCTCATGGAAGCATGCAAAATATGGTCCCATTTTATTCAGAGATTTGAAAGCAGCTGCAGAGTAAAAGTGTCTAATGAAAATGAAATAAATTTCCTGTGAATGGAATAAATTTTGATTGTGTCTCTGAGTGCAGTAATTATACGTGTCACGCGGTAATTAGGCAGTCACAGTGTGGCCACGGTGTCTTTCTTTGTCTGCAGATGGTCTGGGAGAACGGCTGCGTCGTTATTGTCATGCTGACACCCCTCACGGAAAATGGAGTCAAGCAGTGCTACCACTATTGGCCAGATGAAGGGTCCAACCTCTACCACATCTACGAGGTACTTAAGTCAAATAGATCTGGTTGTAAAGTTGACAGTAAATGTGTGGATTGATTTCATCCTGAGCCAAATATTACTTAATCTACTTTGACCTAAGCTGGGACCCACCATAAACTTGCATTTGGGAAGGCTGCAGGCAGCCTTCCTCCAAAGGGCTTCAAGGAGAATACTGAGATCCCTCGAGTTCCTCTTGGAGTGAGAGCAACTGGAAGATGACAAACCAGTTTTATGAAAGAGAAGAGGAATAAAATATTCTTTGCTTTGGAAACTTCAGTTCTTCCTGTCATCAGGATATAAATTACAAGCATTTTCTAGGAATTTTCACAATATAAATAGAGATACAAGCTCTTAAAATAGCTGTATTGTATAAAGCTCTGTAATTGAAGTCTTTGATAATATGTCTTTTTCATTGCTAAATTTTGACAAATACAAATGCTGGACAGGAAAAAAAATAGCAAAAATATTTACCTCTCCAGGGTAGTCCATTTAAACAGGCCCCATGGAGTATGACTTTAAAATAGTCTCATTTAAAAGGGGAGCCCTGCTATTATTCTAATGATTTATTGATTTCTCCAGCCTGGTAAAGTAGTCTTAACACAGAGCTGTTTAGAGTTTTGCGTATGAATTTTTATGACTTTTATATATTTGGAGAGAAACTACAGACAGACATCCCTTTTCAGGTTTCTTATACACATTTAGGGTGGCCTAAGTAAGCTTAAGCATTTAAAGAATGGAATAGACTCAACACACTGCTACAGTTTTCTATTGAAGGCCAAAATAATCAAGTTTCACAATAGTGAGTCAGTTAGAACTATGCACACCAGAGGGCATGCTTTTAGGGTTGAACTCAGAGGGTGAGCAGTTAATTGTCTGTGGTGTTAGGGTTGTCGTGTTAAATTTGAGGGATACTAACCCGTTGTCTAGCTGTGGGTTTCCTCACTTATGAAAGGAGGGGATGGGCTTAGGTGATCTCCTAATTAATTTCCAGCTCTAACATTCCATGAATCTATTATTACTAATATTTATGCAACTAGTTAAACTTGTTTTTACCACTCTTCATGTGGAAGTTCTTATTTTTAGCATTTACCAGTTCCACATCAAGGTTTGTTTCATTCTATTTAAGATGAAACTCAACTTTCCATAGATAGTTTGACCAGATCTGTTTAGATTATTTTCCTGGTCAATCATTTTAATTGATTGGTGATATTTCTTCAAGGCTTCTGTCACAGAAACTCTAAGGGCAACATTCAGATATAATTTTGAATAGTAACCAATTTTTTTTACCCCAATTGATTTTTTTATATCATACTTCAGTCACATATACCAGTGTTATCATTGATCAGGAAAGAGGACAGTATCAGCTTGCTGATTCCTCTGCTCTATGAAAGGTTACAAAATTCATACTTGATACATGTACCCTCCTCCTCATACCTGCAAACTTCTAATTAAGTGCTTTTGAATTGCATTTTTGGTTTATGTGCCTTTTACCCTGTTTCTTTCTTTTCTTCTCTAAATTATAATTTCTATCCAGGTAAATCTGGTGTCTGAACATATCTGGTGTGAGGATTTCCTTGTGAGAAGCTTTTATTTGAAAAATCTTCAAACCAATGAAACCCGGACCGTAACCCAGTTCCATTTCCTTAGTTGGTATGACCAGGGAGTTCCTTCTTCTACAAGATCACTTCTGGATTTCCGCAGGTACAACAAAGTATATAATAACACATTAAGCATCTATAGTCTGGTCACTGGTTAAAAAAGAGTAAAATTTGCAATAATTACTTTATGTAAGATTCCTCAGGGGATGTGTGGTCATCAATTCTAAGTGTTACTGAGTACTCACTCTTAACCATGTCTCTCTTTCAATCCTGATAATATAAAGCCTATTTCTTTCTAGTCTATCTATGTTATCAAGCTACTTGGAGATAACTATGAGAATTAAAAATGAATTAAGAATATGAGATCAGGTGTAGGTTCTAAGCTACTCATTCCTGAATGAAAGAAGATGCAAATTCCAAATGAGTGTAGTCAGCATGGACTAGTGTCTGTTTAAAAAAAAATAACAACACTGGCTTGAAAATGACAGTTTGAAAAAATTACTCAGCCTTTTGCCCATCCTCAGGGCTTTGATAATTACCCAGTGAAAGAGGGAGACTCTTTTGAATATTTATTGACTGAATTGTCTGATGACTTACTTTGTACTAAAATGCATTGATCAACAAGGAAAACAAAATCTCTGACTGAAATGTTGATTCAAAGCATATTTGGCACCTCATCCATAGCTCTTGCTTGGTATTGGCTACTATAATCTGATAACTGGAAAGGAATAGGTGACCTGAAAAATTGTGCATAGTTTCAGCAGATCCCTGAGGTATGTAGGATCTTGCCTCCACTTCAGTTAAATTTACCTGCACATTTTAAAGGAATATTAAAGATTACAAATAAAAATTGAAAGTAAGGAATTGAAGAATTAAGATTGAATTGTATATCTACATCATTGTATGTCTACATCAGTGCAGTCTTGATATAAATAGTTGTTTATCCTAGATTCTACAATAACTTGGGTCAGGGGAAGATGGAAAGATTAGGTATTTTAATAAAGATAGACTTTCAGCCTTAACTTTGATTTTCCTGAATTTATAAGTTCTAGACTTGTATGATAAGTATGATGTACTTTATTTTGCTTATTGTTCTATTTAAGAAAGAAACATGTGACATACTTGCCTTGGATCAAATAGCATGTGAATGAGATCAAAAAGAGAATCAAATTTGGTACTGTACATATAATACACATTCAAAGCCAACTCTGCTGCTCTGTTACTTATAGATGCAAATTGTGTATTATAGGTCAAGAATACTGAATGCATGGTAAAAAGGAAAATCTGTTAGCCTATATCAACAACTGCTACTTGTCCCATCTTAGTTTGTTGGCCATTGATGGCTTTTCTTGATGTAAATTCATCATATTGTAGGAGGAAATATTACTAAGACATGCTATTTAAAATCTTACCTAGAGTAAGTTTTTTGGGATGGAGTCCTCAAAAAACATACTTGATGGACATGTTGCTGTATCTCAATGAAGATGGTTACTCATCTTAATATCAATGTCTTAATGTGCATTCAGTGTATGTGTATTATATATATGCATATGGGTGTATGTTTATACATTCATATACATATATGAATTTGAGCATATACATAACCAACCCTCAATTTTTAATATGTCATTATTGAGAAAAGTTAGATTCCCGAAATTCCCTTGCCCCAGAGTCTATGGAGATATGGTATGAAGAAGTTGCCTTTGTTTTGACTTTTTATCAAAAACAAACACCATAACCAAAAACAACAACAAAAATTCTAGAACCCATAGCTTTGCAGGTTTCATTTGGAAATCAAGTTTCTATTTCTTTACTTATTTGGTGAATTGTGTTTCAGATAATTATGGATTTCCCAGATTAGGCTGAATATTAACCTAAATGCTTATATTCTAAGAATGTACCCCACTTAAGCATGAGATGCTGAGATGATTTTTTTTTTTTATATAAGCACACAAATTACAGAGTTGGAAGAGGTGAGGCTGCTTCTGAAAACACTGGTCAGTTGAATGTTACTAGAATCCTAATTTCATCTTGAACAATAGACCAACCATTCTAGCTCTGAACTAGCTTGTTAGTCATGCACTGATATGTGTAATTAAATATTTCTCTGAGCCCAGAGGGAGCACATTTACACTTTAAAGAGAAACTGCTAAGCTAAAAGATAATTAGCATCACATGTGAGGGCTTTGCTTAAAATATATATATTATGCTATCACTTCTTGCTGTGTGCAATGACATCTACTAACCCTGCTCACTTTAAAAATGGACAAATTCTTATTTTGCCAGCTAATTAGCGGTTGCCGGTGTCATTTTTGTGATGTTGCAGCTAGTAATATGAGCCCAGTTGCATAGTCACAAAAGTGATCATTGGAAACTGTGACTCTGCTGCAGGGACAATGTGGGAAACCCCTTTTCTGAGCCTCTAACGACCTCTGACCTTTGCTTGCTGATGGTTTGCATGATGATTTCTTTTCCACTCAATGACCCCATGGGTTGGTTTGTATCACTAATCATTCTTCCTCAGTTAATTCCTCCTGTGTATAGATCTAAATATAAAAATTATCTTTTTTTTTCTTAATGTTTGGGACCTTCTGCTTATGGATGAATTTTCCGTTTACTCTAGTAGTGTAAACTTGGGATGGAATGGGATACTTGAATATTGCTTATTTATCTTCATAACTGATTAGTAGACTATATATCATAGGTCAACTGGATGAAAGACCTTATGTTGGAATATGTGATAATCGGCTTTTAAGGTTTTCTTTTGTGCTTTTTTCAAGCTGTGATAAGTATTTGGAATCTCTTGTAAATAAAATGCTAAGAAAATAATGCCACATGGTATTTACACAACATGTCTCTGACTGTTTGTGAGTTGTTGGTTTTTTTCTTTCCCCCCCAAATAGGGTTAGAGGAGGTTTTTCTTAAAATTACACTAAAGCCTTTCTAAACTCTGCAGAGGCAGCCAGTCACAACATGCTTAGAGACAACAGCATTTTAAACATGCCATGGAATGAAGAAAGGAATTACAGGAGAGCAAAAGCAAATCACAGACATATTTAGCTAGTAATTAGCTTTTTAACAACATTACTAAGTGAGGGAGGCTGTCTTGTTAAAGAACTCCCAAGGAAGAGGAAAAGGGGCTGACCAACTGTAAATTGGACACTGTGATACTGTTGTGTCTGATGGCTGCTTACATTTTAATTGTGTCCTACACATTTTGGTGAAGGGTGGATGTTTATTTTATTTCTCTCTTTTTTAATTATGCCTTTGTCGAACATTCTTGGCACCATCTGAAAAATGAAGTAAGACCTGGCCATTTACCAGGATGTCTACAGATAAACATTTAGTTTTCCTTCCACAAAACATAGATGGGGGCTGTCAAACATGAAATATCACAAGATGTTGGAATACAGAGCTGAGGTGGTGACCCTGATCATGTTAAAAGATTCAGTTACTCAGAAATATATGGCAAAAGCTTTCATTTGCGGTTGAAAACCCCTTAAAAGTAAAACAGCTCTAGAATGATTTAACGGTAAGCATGCTTGATTCTGCTCTAAGAAAATAATACCACCATCACCAAAAAGAAATTCTAAATGACTTTATACATTTTAGACTGTATAGTAGACTGGGCCCAGCAGCCTTCCCACTTCTGAAGCCATTCTGGTAGTTTAAAATCTATTTATCAGAAGTAGAACTCATGATGTCCTACTAACCTAAGGGAGGAAAAAAGAGAGAAAGACTTTAGAAGTGGGTCTACTTTCCTCAGTCCATTTTGTACTCAAAGAGCCAAGTACTTTTACAGTATTCTTGCACAGGAGTACTATTGACTTCAATAAGTGTTCATTTCTTGCTTATCATCTTTTCTCCCAAATCCCAAATATAAATGCAACTTTAAAAAAAATCTCCTGGTAGTATAGTAGTGAGAGAGCTTAACCATTAGGGTAATTGGTAACTTGTGTCCTAAGCCTTTCATTTCTGTGATCTCTAAGCATGTATATATTACATGTTTTCACATTTTTGGTGGAGAATCAGCACAGAATAGGGAACTAATCCCAGATCCAATGGTCACAGTGGAGTACAGGTATCTGGTTAATCCAGGTTTCCCCACTGTACATTATCTTTTCTCAAAATGTCAGTTGTTCTAAAGTACTTCCACTTACTACTGTGCAGGTTGGGGCCTCTCACACTGAAAATTGATAATACTCAACAATGCCATCGGATCTGGCATCCAAGCTCTATATACAATGCTACCAAAATATATGGTGAATTCAGTAGAAAGAAATAAGTTAATCTGTTGAAAAGAAAAATCAAAGTCACCTATTCCTTTCTTTTAATGTCCTGAAGATAAAACAACTGATTGAATTTTTACTTTTTTGATGGATTATTTTGGTGTTTATAGACACAGCCTCTGAAAAAGAAGAAGTAAAGCCTTTTTATTTTGTCTTTAGGGGAAATTTTCCCATGTTACTGTCCTCCTCTCCCCAATTTTACTTCCTATCATAGATAAAAGAATGCTACACTTTTCAGATGAGGAACGAATTTCTTTCTTCCAAAAAACTAGACTCTTATTTTCTTCTTTGAAAATACCCTTCTGAATAACTTGATTTGCTTTTTAGATATCCTGTAGCTTGTCTGCCGAAAGAAACAAAATGTTAGAGGGTCCTTTACAAGGAATATAAATCACCCTTCTATTTGGGCCAGGAGGGACAGGGATTGTTACAAAATTTTGATACGTGTTTACTGTTTATCTCTGAGACTAACTAGCCAAAAATCTGCAGAATGAAAATTGTTTGGTAATGCACTCAAATTTCTAAAATGGAAGGCTTTTTTCTTTGACAGCATTGTTTTTTCTCTTTGGTTAAAACATTCTTATCACATGATCATGTAAGGAGTCCACAGGAGGATTTCTCTTGAGAGTGTGTCTATGCAACCTGTTTTTTTCAACAGAAATGAGTGGTTGATGGGAGTGTTTGGGTGTTGGAGCATCCATTCTAAAACACAAGAATTCAAATGTATGATCTAGAAAATGAGCCTATAACAAAAAGTTAGATTAACTGAAGAAGGAAAAACTAAAGAAAGAGGCCAGGAGCTAGATGGATTGATCCATTGATCAGACAGACCAGCTATAGATCCAGTTGCTTGAGTTCACCTTTGCAAATGTAAAATCTTTGTGAATGTACAAGAATTTTGTTTAGTTTTTAGTTTACTATAAAATGGAAATTGAGTCATGGGGAACTGTGGATGTGATAGTTTTCTTTATCAAAACTGGCTAGTGGAAAATAAGTTTGAGAATACCAAATCATTGATTTGGCTTACTCTGTTTATCATCTGAGGAAACGGATTATAATTATAACTTGATATCTCTCTTTTGTTGCAGAAAAGTAAACAAGTGCTACAGGGGCCGTTCTTGTCCAATTATTGTTCATTGCAGGCAAGTATAACTTTTAACGTGTGCTTGGAAGTTTTGCAATATTAAGAAACCATAAAACTGTAAAAACAAACAGAAAAGTTGAGATTACTAGCAAATTAATAAGCACATACTTAAATGTATCTTTTGAAGATAATTCTCAGATAGCAATTTAGCTTTATTTTCTTTTTCTGCTGCTGAAAGTTGTATTAGTTATACTTATGGTGACCGTTCTATAATTTGTCATTAAACTTTACCTGCAATGTGCCTAATTCCTCCACTAATGTATCTGACCAAAAAACTGGATCAAGGTGACATTTTATTTTATAATTTTCAATCAGATAAGCCATACTGTTTATATACATATATATGTGTATACACACACACATATGTATTACAGACAGCTAGGTAGTGCCGTAGATAGAGCATCAGACCTAGAGTCAGGAAGACCTGAGTCCAGTACAACCTCAGAACTGTACTAATTGTGTGACCCTGGGCAAGTCACTTAATCCTGTTTGCCTCAGTTTTCTCATCTGTAAAATGAGCTGGAAAAGGACATGGCAAACCACTCCAGTCTCTTTGCCAGGGAAAACCCCAAATGGGGTCGCAAAGAGTTGGACATGACTGAAACAACTCAACAACACGTATATATGTATATATCTAGTATTTAGTCATTATTAGAGGCATGTTTGAATGGCCACCACCTGCCCATCTTACTGTTTTCCAGGTTGACCATGAGTGTTTTCATGGAAATCAACTTGGCTATTAGAGTTATTCCTTTCTTTCTATCGTAAACCCTTATCTTCTCTAAGTTAAAACTATAGAAATGAAATTAACAGACTGTTAGAAAGGATATCTGCATTTGACATTTCCCTTCTCTGCTGCATTTGATTCAACTAACAAGCTAAATTTTGGATCATCTTTTGTTAAATAATTCATACTCCTCTTTAGGAACTTTTATTCTGTTAGAGTTGTGGTGGTATAGAAAAGAAGTTTTAATATTTTTTTAGAAACCATCGAATTATTAGAATTATTTCTATCACCTAGCATAATATCTTGCACATAAAAGCCACTGAATTTATGTGTGTTAAAGAGAGTTAATTGCAAGGAAGCCTTGTCCATTGAGATGATACCAAACCCACAAACCTAATTCAAAAACAAGTTTTTGTTGTTGTTTATTTTTTGATCCATAGGAGAGGAAGGTTGGTAGTTTCAGCCTTTTAATTTTCCTCTGCATGGAACATAGTCTTTATACCTCAGTATCCTAAAACAGGCATCATGCCTTTGTAGTTTGATGAGGGCATGTATGGTGAAGGATCAAATTACTTAGAAAACAAGTCCTTAAGCAAGGGTTCTTGAGATGCATGGGACTTTAAAAAATACATATTAGATGATACATAGATAGATAGATAGATAGATAGATAGATAGATAGATAGATAGATAGATATAAATCGACAGAGATAGATGATAGATAGAGATAGATGATAGATAGATAAATAGATAGATAGATAACTGTATTTCAATACAGTTTCCTTGATACTCATATATTTTATTTTATGCATCTTAAAACATCCTAAGAAAGTGTCTGTGACACTGAAAAGAGTTAAAGATTGTTCTTCTTCAATGATGTCATGAATAAAACTATCTAGGAAAGTTTGTTCTGGTGACTAATTTTTAAAATTTTATTTCTATTTATTTTGTTTTGGCTACTGATTTTTTTCTTAATCAGTCATCTCTTTGAGGAGAGAAAGTTAAATGTTAATAAACTTTCTCTATGAAAGCTATCCATCCCAAGTCAATTCTGTCTAACAATTATTCAATAGTTTAGTCAACAACCAAGAAAAATAATACTAGCTAATATCTACAGAATTCTTTCAGGTTTGCACAACATTTAGCATATGTTATTCATTTGATCAATAAAAAAGCTAGGCAGGTAGAGATGAAACAAATCAGAGAGACTATAAGGATAGGAGTCAGAAAGCCCTGAATTCAAATCCCACCCAAGATATTTGCTAGATATATGACCTTAAGCAAATCTCTTAACTTCTGGATGCTTTGGGCTGCTCATCTGGAAAATGAGGAGGTTGGGTTATGCCTCCAAAGTGCCTTACAGCTCTCATTCTGTGATCCTGTTGGCTATGTTAAAAGAGGGTCTCACACATACGAACAAGTCATCAATTTAGTGGGAAAAAAACTAGTTTGAACATTTTCTATATCAAAACTAATGATGCTGGTATTATTTTTTTTTTGTCCTGAAAATTGCATCTTCATTTTTTAAAAATTTGATAATGTTGAGACCTAATTCAAAACATTTTTACAACTGTAGTCCAGATGGTAAATTTTCCAGTTATAGAAGGTGGGGGCAGGGGAAGGGAGGAGCTCAGGGGGAGGAAATGAAATGAGAAAGCTTTTTAAAGCTATGATTAAGAAACAAATAACATAGATATTTCCATTTCTAGAGGGGATAATGTGGCATAAAAAAAATCTAATAGTAAAGAAAAGCCCTTCCTCCTCCCCCCAAAAAAATCAGTATGACAATTATCTGACATACGTACTCAAATGAAAACTTTGGTCTTGCCTGAGAATGTTGGGTACTTTCCATCTTTTGCTATGTCTTTTCAAGTTCTAAGTCATAGAAATAAGGTTCTCTGTGCTTGTTGGTATTTTCTTTATTTAATTTTATTTTGCTAAAATTCAAACATATTTGGCCTTGAAGAGAAAAAAAACCAGACAGGGAAAACCTAGTCATGAAGAACAATAGTTAATCCTTCATGAACAGCTTGAGCTTATTAAAGCCCATCACAAGTTTTCTTTGTTTCTTTTCCTCTGGTTCTCTCTTTCACTTTTCCTTTCCCTGTCCCCACTTACAACATGGGTAAAATAAATGATTGCTGCCTTTCCTGTGGACAGATAGCATGTTCATTCTCTCTCCTTCTGTTGACAGTGATGGCGCTGGAAGGAGCGGCACCTACGTGCTGATTGACATGGTTCTCAATAAGATGGCCAAAGGTGAGATTCAAAAACCCTGGCTGCTTTGTCAGGGCCAAGATATGTGGTCGTGTTGCCATAGTAACGTAGGATGCAATATTCACAGAAGGCCTTCGAATAAATTAGAGGAGTGCACTCCCCCTTCCTGAATCATATTAAGTTATCTGCCACACATTTTCAAAAGTACACTCTTTGTTAATGGGTACTACATAGGACAATATTATATTTGGCATTGAGGGAAATGTAGATTTTTAAATTTTTAAACATTCAACTAACTCCAAAATAATAAATTATTTTTGGTATATAGTATATTTCTTAGTAGAATGTAATCTCCATTGGTCAGTGACACTAATAATTTCTACTAATAATAATCTAAGTTTTCTCATCTGTAAAATAGCGTTTAATTCAACTACATGACCTCTAAGGCTTGTCTTTTTTATTCCATGTAAATCATTAACCTATTTCATTTTTTTAAATATTTGAGTCTAAAATAGCACTATGAGAATTCCCTCCCCCATCCCCATGAAAATATAATATCTCTCTTGATTTTTTTGCCCCTTTTGGAGACTTGTTCATTTATTATCCTAGAATCAAATAATTCTAGAGCTAAAAAGATCCTTATAGATCCTCATTCAGTCCCTTCATTTTATATATGAGAAGACTGAGGCCCAGAGAGGTTCACTGGGGTCACACAGTACAGAAAAGGGACTATTACCAGGCCTCATGGGTTCAGGGGAGAGAATAAGAATAAGGCCTTAGGTTGAAATGAGGTTTTGCAGCATCAAATAACATTTTGAAGTGTTCGGAATTAGCTTAGTCTTGGGGATTTATACACACAAAAGAAGAGGCATTATGTTACTTATTATTGAGTTGGGTGGGGGGAGGAGTATTTCCATGTAGGAAAGTGTATTTTTTTTCTCTCATCATTTCATTTGCAACCATAGAGTTGTTGAAGTACAGAAATTGCCATCTATGTTAAGAGTAGGTGTGTTATCTGCCCCAATGCCTACCAAAGAAAAGAAAAATTCAAAGAGAATGTGGATTGTTTTATTTAAATGGGTCATGCTTGTGTTTGTGAAAGAAAATGTGACACCATAAGTTGTTCGATACATAAATGGTTCAAGTGGAAATTTGATCACTGCAAACAAAAATGAGCAGAAGTAGGGGAACGGATGTTGACATTATCTCAATATTTGTTTGGGTTATGTTGGTTTTCACCAAGAGGATATGATGAAACCTGGAGTTTAAATATATGCAATTTTGTATCATAGAGAAGTATTTTCCAGCTTCAGGCTTTCAACCACTTAAGGAAGGGTTGACTTATTGTAAGAACACTAAAGAATGCCATCTATTGACTCCATTGTACCATGTAATGTCAAATTCCATTTTAAGTGTGGGCTTAGTATTTCACAATACAAAACAAGTCATGTGAAACTGGTCAAAGAAAGGAGTCGCAGGATTTTTTTTTTTTTAAGATTGGTCACCCCCCCCTCCCCCATTTTGTTCTTGACCGACTCCCCTCTGCCAATGGGGTGTGCAATTTGAAATCCCCTGACCTGGAGCTTGGGATGTAGTCTAAATGAAAGATCAAAGGGCAGAGCAGGCATCTCAGCCCTGCTGAGGTGGGCCTTTCCCAGGCCGTCACACTGTGAGGCAGCCAAAGGTTTTGTTCTGACAGGAATCTAGGCCCGGCCTGTGAGGCCTAGGCCTTCTTTGTCTGGCCTGAGAAGTTTGAGGCCCAGGTTGAGGATCCAGTGTTCATCAAATGATCAAAGGCCTGAAGCCCTGGACATGAAACCTTTCTTTCCATTTCCTTTTCTTAAAAAGAATGAATTGCAGGAGGACCAAAGAATGCCATTTCCAAAGCTTTTATGTGGAGAGCTAGCACTAACTTTAGAGTTCTTCAGTTCTAAACATAAAAATGTAAGTGCACTTTCAGCCTGGGTCCAGCTGCAGCCACAGCATCGACTAGAATTTCTTTCATAAAGGCTTTTTAAGTAAGGATTAAGGCCTTCAGTCTTTTTTTTTTTTTAAGGACGTTTAAGAATAAACTTAGAATAATTTAAGTTCTAGTTCCACTGTCTAGTTTATTAAAGAGCAGACAATAATGCATTTTTAAATCAAAGTAAATAGGCTCACCCTACTTTTTTTGCAGTGGGAAAAGTAGATATAAAACTATAAAATACTTTTGTATTTCAATGATTTTTGTCATAGGGAAGTTCTCTTTTTATCTAATACTGGAGAGTTTTTCTTCAGAAATAGTTTCATGTAGGGATTTTGCATTCAAGAGCTTTTGGCATCTAAGATCTTAACTCAATCACTGATCAACTTACAAATATTTCTGGAAAATATGTTTATAGGGTTGTATTTACTATTTTTCACTGTCATTGTATCCCTAGAACTTAGCACAGAGCCTTGTCCATACATAGTAGGGGTTTAATAAAAGCTTGTTGAGTTGAATTAGACATCTGTTCATTCACACAGCATTTTACCATTTACACACACACACACACACATACACACACACATACATACACTTAATCAGTTGTGGAAAACCTTCTCTAAGTTCTAAAGCAGGGAGGGAAGAGATGGAGTTGACTTGGAATTTAGACCAGTTCCATCATTTGGCAAGTGATGAGAGTTTCCCAAAGAATAACATTTGTCAGGTCAGCCTGGAGCTTCCAGGCAAAGGTGAAATTCTCCTAACTTTCAGCTAACATAGTGGCAATCATAGAAACCCAACCACTGGAGAAATATTTATCACACACTTTATAAAGGATTCCCTACCAGGACTTTTGTTTGGGCAGGGGGGAGGGAATTTGAAAGGGTCTCATGATGCTAGAAGGAGTTGTATGCTGAGTAAACACATTCCAATCTCCCAGTTGCTATTGTTATTCAAAGAACTGTAGAAAGCATTTTTTGGGAGTCCTGTTTCTTTTGTTTGGCCTGAGTCATAGGAATGAGAATTGCCTTTTGGGAACTAAATTAGGGATGTGCTAAATAAACGTGGCGGTTATTTGTTGTCTTCTTAGCTGCATTAACTCCAAGTGCTTTTCTAAATAATCTAAATTGCATGAATTTAGAACAAACATGAGATGATAATGTTACTATCTGTTCAACGTCAGATTTTCATCCTCAGCGATTCGATCCCATTTGTTACTGTTTTGCTGTCACGTGAACCTTGTCAAATCTTGCCTAAGATCAGTGTAAGTTTCAGGTTTATATTTCTGATTAATTGTTCATTACATATTTGTCATTTGATTTAATGCTACATTTTAATGTTATTAAGCTGCATTTGCTATGTAGATCAGTTTACCAACACTCCCACCCACCCTCCTCCCATCTCCCAAAGGAAATAAGCTTTATAAATGGCAGGCCTACTTCAGCCATTTCCCATTGCTTCTTCTCTCCTTATCCTTTATCCAGCCCCCCTCCCCATCCTTTGCAGGGTCACAGAGTGCAGGGGCTGTTCAAATGCTATCCATCTACTCAGCAATGCAAAGAGATTTGAATTTGCAAAGAGATCAAAAGCATTGTAAAGCATGGTTGTTAATAAAAACACTAACAACCCACATTTATAGAGCATTTTCAAGTTTGTCTCACATCTACTCTGTGAGGTAGGCAAAGTGTTGGTGTACTTCCCAGAGGAAGAAACTGAAATTCATAGATGTTGTGATTTGTCCATAAGCGTAATCACACAACTAGATTGCCCTTAAACCCTCTTTCCATGAAGCCATACTGCCTCCTCTCTGAAATATCAAAGTGTCTTTCATAACCTTTCTCTCTTGCCTAAACAGAGCGGTAACTCCAAGAGATAACCTTGTTCATGACATGTTAATCGTTTTATGAAATTTCAGTTAAAATATTAGCTTTAAATAGTATGCTGAACTAGACCATGAAAAGCAGAAAGGAGGGGAAAAAAATAGGGTGTGACGTTAACCAATTAAATGAATCTTGCTGCATATTCATGTAGGTTTTTAACTTCATGACTCATCCTGTACTGTACTGAACAATGCGAGAATATCTTAATTAAGCAACTCCATTTTTTTACTGGTTTATCATACTTAAAAATAACAAACTGCATGTCATTAAAGGATAAAGTTTAAATTAATTATCTCTGCTAAGAACAGAGCAAGTAAACTCATTAAGGGAAGGAGAGGGTCTTTTGATTGTTGTTTGCTTGAACTTATCCTCATCATCTTTATGCAGAGATTTGAGGTTGTGAGCTGGTAGTTTCTCCTTTGAAAGCAGTTGACAAATACTTACTGATGATTTGTCACGTGAAAGTGTTCTCTCAGATGCTACAAGATGTAGTGAAGACAGGATAAAGTCCAGGTCCTACTGGACCTTATACTTTGCTTGGAAAAATAAGACATAAGCAGATAACGACATTACATACATACAACTAAATATATACACGTAGAGAGAGAGACACACACACACATGTATATGTAACCAGTGCCTTGTGAATGGAAAATGCAGGCTGTTCTGTAGGATTTCTGGGAGAGTTTACTTCTGGTTCAAATTATGCTAGTTTTCATGGTGATAGAATCAGAGTTAAAAGATGAATAGGATTTTGGCAGGCAGAGGCAAGGAGGTCATTCCAGGTAGCGTGAGCTAAGGTGAAGAGAGGAGAACGCCCATATTGCATACAGTGGTATGGTGAAGAAGATGGTTACCTTAAGTAATAGAGAGAAATTTAGGATTGGAAAAGTATGCTGGGGCCAAGGAATGGATTAGTTTGAATGCCAGGTCAAGGAGCTGAACTCCTATCTTAAAAGGCATGAAGAGTCAGTTGAGGTTTTTGGTTTTTGGTTTTTTGTTTTTAAGAATGCAAGTGAAATGATCATAGAATATTTTTACAAAGATTAATTTGGCAGCACTGTGTGGGATGGAATGGAAAAACCCAGATGGCAGGAAGACCAGGAAAGAGGCTTTTGTAGTAGTCTGGATGTAAGGCAACAAGACCCTGAACTGTAGGGTGGTAGCAATAAGATGTTTGTGAATTCTGTTAGTCCAGCTGGATAAGATGCATTTGAAAAGGTAAATTCAAAGAACTCAAGTAAGGGGAGGAAGTTGTATATGTAGGTTTGGCTGAACCTTAAAAACTAAAGTAAAAATAGTATCTTCATGTGTCAGTGACATCTCTTGGAGAAAAAACGGCTAAGCTTTCACTATGTTGGTGAAAAAGAAATTATTGTGTTTTGGACTTGAGTCCAATAGAGGGAGTTACTAAGTTTTAATTTTTATTTAATTGTTTGTTGTTAACATTTTTTTTCTTTCAGTGAGCTAGTCTGGCACCTTAGCAATATTGATATTCACTACTGGTCTTTGCAATGATGTAGCCATAGTGTATATTAAGCAGGCACCGGCTGCACGTGGAATTCTATTATGCAGTGGAACTGTGAATGAGTTACCAAGGAAGCAGTTAAGCCATATTGCTTGTTGTGGGTTCTACTGTCAGATAATTGACCACCACGGGAGCTATGCCCCAAGCCACAGGCAAGCATGTACAGTGGACCCTGGGGTCAATTATTTAATGGAAAAACTGACAATGAAATGGGGTCTGTTGTTACTGGAAAACATCATTTAAAAGCATATCTTACATTGGCATTTTTCTATGAAACATCTTGCAGCTGGTAGCTTCATTGTTCTTCCGTTAAATGGGTGGCCCTCCTTCTGAAACATCCTATTATTAATAAGTAACATAAAGCCCAAATCTCACACTAAACCTCCATTGCTCCAGTAAGCAGACTTGGTAATTTGCTGTTCACCTTCTATGCCCTCTGCCTATTGATTGTATAACTACAGGGTCCTTCTTGTCAAACAGGGACTAGCTCAAACTCAAAATGTCCAAAACAGAACTCATTATCTTTCCTTAAAAACCCACTTCTCTTCCAAAATTCCCTCCTGCCCATGTCAAAGGCACCACCATCCTTCTCATCATCCAGATTCACAACTTTGGCATAATCCTTGATTCATCACTTTCCCCCACCTCATATCTCTAATCAGTCATCAGATTGTTTCTATCTCCCCAGCATCCCTCATATCTGTGCTGTTTTCTCTGTTCCTGCTGCTACTTACCAGGGTTGTGATATCCTCCTAATTGTTCCTCTCTCCTTAAATCGCTTTCCTTGATGCAGTTAAAGACATACCCAAAGGTACACAGGGAGGTAGGAAGTAGCTACCTCAGTAGCTAACTGCCTGACCCTCTTGTCTTTTGTTTTTCAGTTTAGGCCTGTGATTTTGTCAGTCATATTTGCATTTCTCTACAGTCTTAGAGTATTAAATGATTCACCCATGGTCACCATGATCAGTTGGTTTGTATCATAGGCAAGACCTGAACCCAAGTCTTGCAGGCTCCAAGACCAGCATCCGAACCACTATGATAAACTAGCTTTTGATAATGTCATTTGGTAAATATGTATTTTTTAATTGAATTTGTTTTTGTAGTTATGGGTGGTTAGGCCTCTTTCTGTTGAAGGATTGTCAACCAAGCTTAATGCAATTAGCATTATTTTATTTGCAGGAAGTAAGAGCATTTGGAGAATTTTGCCATTAATAGGGAATCTCTTTTATATTTTGGATTTCTCCAAGACACTAGGAATTTCCTCTAAGTGATTATATCTCTTTAATTTAAACCCCACTTGATGCTTATCTAGCCATCAACAAATATTTATTAAGTCCATACTAAGTGCCAGGCTCTACCCTAGGCACTTGAAGTGCAGATCCCAACAATCCCAACTACCTTGGGATAACACATACAAATGAAACAGCACAGAGGAGCTTAGGAGTTTACATTATATTCAGTTTATCATTGAACCATGTTGTTTATCTCTGTGAGTTCAGCTATCTTAGGCACTTATCTGACATTAATATCAACCAGTCGGTCAACAAGCATTTATTAAATGTCTGATATATTCGTGGCACTCTGTTAAGCATTGAAAATGTTTTAAAAAATGGAAACACCTAACCTGCAAGAGCCTCTAAGTTTTCATGCAGTTCTGTCAAGTTAAAACTTTATAAAAAACTGGCAGAGTGAAATCTCTTTTCTTTGTATTCAGCTAGAGGACTACAGTGTATTATGTGTGTCTTCTCAGTGACCCTTTTATGGGGGCAGGGCATGTGGAAGGTAGAAAGAACCATGATGGCCATCTAGTTCAATATCTCAAAAGACCATTTGAGATATTTTCTATTCTTTTGAGTTAACTAAGTTATTCTTAGCCTATTCTAGGTGTCTTAGTGGCTAGAGTGCTGGGCCTGAAGTCAGGAAGACTCATTGTCCTGAATTCAAATCTGGCATCAGACACTTACTAGCTGTGTGATCTTGGGCAAGTAACTTAACCCTGTTTGCCTCAGTTTCCTCATCTGTAAAATTAGCTGGAGAAGGAAATGGCAAACACGTCTAGTATCTCTGCCAAGAAAACCCCAAATGGAGTCATGGGGCATCAGACATGACTGAAAACGACTCAACAAGTTATTTCTGAGTTGTCTTAAAATTATATCAGATTTCTTATGTATATTTTTGATCGAGTCCAGCTTCTTTTACCAACATCATCTTTTTAAGTACCCTTGCCTTTTCCATATTACATTATATCATATCATATTGCATATTAGGTACTAAGGTGATACCCTTTCCCTCATTTCTAATGAAAACAGATCACTATAGAAATGTTGGCAGATCTGTTTCATTTCATTTCTGTTAGCTGTGCTTCCTCCTGTTTAATCTTTACATTCTCTAAGGATCACCTAGTTCAGCAATATCTTATGCCAAACTCTCTCAAGGATCACTTTCTAGTCTACTGCTTTATGATTTTCTGTCTTACCCTTCTGTAATGTTTAATAAAAGCTTATACTCTAAACTGTTGTTACTCTTGGCTGCCATGTCTCTCCATCTGGAAAGGCATCAAGCGTTTCCTGGCTGTAGTTAATTCTGGACTCTGACCCTATTGTGGTGACTGTTTTGCATCAATTAAATTTCTCTGAGAAAATACCATTATTTTCATTTTCTTCCCTTTTTTTTTTCAGAGTTGACTTGTTTAAACAAGTCAGGTTAGAGCTGATACTGTTGCATGCCCTGTATTCTTACTGACCCTTTCTATGAATCTGGTTGTGATTTTGAATTTGGCCCTAACCATTCCATAGTTTGATGACACACTGACAACTTGACTTTGAAATGACTCCTACATTAGCAACTATTCATTTCCTATTTGCTGATGTATAGCAAGAATTATCTTTTCATAGGATATTTTGTGATGTCTAACACACCTAATGCCTTCCAGCTCTATTCCTGGAGGCAGGATGATGAGGTGGAAAGGGCACTAAATTTGGAATCAGAGGTCTGGGTTCAAATACTCTTTTTCCATCAGTGATACTGACTGTAGCCTATCCTGAGTTCCCCTGGAAGTTAGCTACAGAATTTTTACCCACAGATTGTCCAGATCCTCCCACTGGTTCACCAAACTGAAGTCCACGCCCCTTTCTTGGCATTGTGATGATACTGGTATAGAGCAGAGGTTGTCAACTGTTTATCCCTTGGTCTCACTGTAACTAGTCAATGATCTTTTTTTCAATCATACATTTCTTTGATGATAGCCTTTCCCTGGTTTCTTGGAGACAGGTTTAGATTAGATGGCATTTAAGGTCATTTCTAAATCTATAATCTTACGATCAATGATAGCATTCATGATCCATAGTATGAGAAATCAAGGCTATTATCCATAAGCCTTTGGCTTCTTTCATTTCTTTGTCCATTTTTCAGTGTCCACCTTGATGCCCTGCATTTGTGCTGGAGTCATCAAATAGCAAAGTCTATCTTGGCTTAGTTGAGAGAACACTTTGAAGTTCTTCATCGACTTTCTCCCCTACTTCGTTCTCTGCAGCCCAGTTGGTGCATCAGCTGCAGTCATCCTCACGGTGGTCCTTCTTCTGCTTTCTTTTCTTTGCCCTCCTCCTCAGGGCTCTATCTTCACTTCCTGTACTGATTTTTTCTTCAGTCTCTCTAGGTTTGTTGTCTGTAAGTTTGGGGGCTAGACTAGATTATCTCTAAGATACTATCCAATTCAACATTCTGTGAGTGGCCAATAATTATGATTAAATCACTTCCTTTTCCATCTTTTCTTTGTCACAGTTATAGAACTTTAGAGGTGGAAGGAGCCAAGATGGTCATCTTACAGGTGAGGAAATTAAGGTCAAGAGAGGCATGGGACTATAGAGCTGGAAGGAACCTCAGAGGCTGTCTAGTCCTACTTCCTCATTTTACAGAGGAGTAAACCAAGGCCCAGGGGCTGCTAAGTGGCACAGTGCTGGGAGTCCCGAAGACTCATCTTCCTAAGTTCAAATCTGGCCTCAGGCACTCATTAGCTGTGTGACCCTGGGCAAGTCACTTAACCCCATTTGCCTCAATTTCCTCATGTGCAAAATTAGCTGGAGAAGAAAAGGGAAAACCATTCCAGTATCTTTGCCAAGAAAACCCCAAAAAGGTCACAAAGAGTTGGACACAACTGAAGAATGACTGAATGACAGCAAACCAAGTCCCAGAGAAATTTAGTGACAAGATCACACAGATAGTAAGCATTAGAGGCTATGTTTGAACCTAGGTCCTCTGAAACCAGAGCCAGTGTTATGTATTCCACTCCCTCACGTGACTTATCCAAAATAACAAAAGGAGTTCATGGCAGATCCCGCCATTTTGCATGGTGAAAGTGTGCCTTACTTGAATTTATAAGATCTATACTCAAGTCCTGACTAAACCTTAGACTAGAACTACAAGAACTACGCCTGGGACTAAGTACACAACCTACCTAGCAAGTTTGTTGTAAGGATACTTTACAAAAACTTTGTTATAACAAAGCGTTATGCAGAAGTTAACTATTTTATTTATTATATGCAAAGCACTGGATTTTAAATCTAGGTAATAAATTATATTTAAACAAAGGTCATCTGTATTAAGTTGATAACCATGATAATACCCAAATATGATACTCTGTGTGTCTGCACATAGAAGAATGAGAGACTATAATGTACAAAGCTTTCTGTTCAGTTCTCGGCCCTTAAATCTAGCCCCTAGCTAGAGGAGTCATACCATCCTATATAATAACTTGTCATTAATATTTTCCATCTCAAATCCGATCATTGATGGGGAGGAGAGAGATAAGGGATAAAAATATTTTCATTGTCAGCTTCTGTTTTTGGAAGGGAGACCAGGAAAACCTGGTATGAGACAAATTGAAGGGGCTTTGCCAACCATTGAAAGCACCCTTATTCACCATCAGAGGCCAGTAGACCTCCAGATTTAGGACCATAGAGTGTCAGAATTCAGAAGGATCTCAAAAATTATTGAGTCCAAACCCTCACAATTTCAGATGAAAAAAACCTGTGATACTTGATCTGAGCAAGGTCACATTTATTAGTAAGAAAGTCAAGACTGGAACTAAGTCCTCAAATTCCAAATTCAAAACTCTTTCTACATCAGAGGTCCTTAACTTGGAGTTCATAAACTTGACTACTTAATATTTTGATCATTGTATTTCATTATAATTAGCATCCTTTTATAATCCTATATATTTTATGCATTTAAGAACAATTTCAGCACACTACCAGAGGGTTAAGAACACCTGTACTGGACCATACTAGAACTCAGAATTTTCACAAAAATCAAATTCATTTGTTCTTCCCTTCATTCCCACACACACACACCTTTTTTTTTGTTTAATAATTATTCCTTCCTAATTTTCTCTCTTTATAAATAACTAATTAGCGTGCATTTACATCTAGATACCTGTGACTAGTTTCTAACATATTCATTCTGTCAACAATTTGTGCTACAGGAAAGTGCATTCTAGTAACTAGTTAAAAAAAATATACTGCCACATTTTAAAATTTGCTCATTCCTTTGAAATGATTAAGAAAAGTGGTTTAAAGATGACTCTGTCCATACAAAGATTCCAGACCTTTAAAGTTTTGCTAAATTTTAATTAATTGACATTGTCTATTTTATTGTAAAAAACTACTGAGCTAAAGCTAACTTAATGTCCCAGGGATCAAAGTCCCTCCGAATAATAATTAAACATTTGTGAAAAGAAAAGAAAAAGTTGATACTGAGAAAAAAAATACCTTGACACTACACTACTTGAATTTAAAATGAGTGTGATGCAAATGTGCTTTCTTTGATTCTACTGGCATGTTGCACAAATCAGGGAGTAATTTGCTTCCAGGTTCAGCAAGAATCTTCTTGATTGTAACTTTTTTTTAAACAAAATTTGCAAGTCTTTCCTTGATTAAAATAATTTCAGTATGGATTTTAAGAGAACTCTTCATGGAAAGCTGTGAAGGGAAATCTGGCATAACATGCAATAATTATTATCCCTTTCTGTATTGGTGGTGTCAGGGAATAGGACTAATAACAGTGCCAAAGGGCAAACGGTAAACCAGGCCTCAATGGTAAGGACTCTTAGGCATAAATTGCGCCACTCTGTTTTACTAGAATCAATAATGATTCACATTTCTACAGTGCTTTAAGTTCTAAAAGCACTTTTCTCACAGCAAGCCCATGAAGTAGATAGTGCAAGTAATATCCCCATTTTACAGATGAGTAACCCAACACATTATTGGCTAAATCACTCAAGCTAGGACGTGCAGAGTTAGGACTTTAACTGGGATCTTCTGACTCTAAGAGTGTCTTGAATGAAAATATCTTTCATAGATATCTATCTAGATATATAGATATACATGTATACATATATACATTTATTTAGAGAGATGTGTATACATATATACACATACATATATGTAGGCATATAACTGCAATGGATGTATATTTAAAACCTCAAGAGGAGTTTTAAAAATTAATTTACCTGGGAGAACATTTTTCAAGTAAACAAGAAGCAATTTTGAAACTTGTAAAAAAAAAAAACTTTTATATATTATAGATATTAATTTTAAAATATATTATGGATATTAATTTTAAAAAATGAAAAGAGAATAAATTGTGTTCCTGTCTTTTTGGAAAACATTTTGGGTAAAAATTTGCAAAAAACATATTTTTTCATTATTATTACAAAGACTATTGAAAGCTAGGCTAGCAAATAATTATCCTGGTAATGTAAAGTCTTTTCTATAGTGAACATAAGCTCACGGGCACTCATGTTTACCTTGCAGGAAGCTAGTCTAATAAAATGAAGTTCATCCCGTTGACTCACTCCAACAGCATAAAGAGACACTAGTGAGATGCCCCCCTGTTTCTCCTTTCTTTTACTGAAGCTTTGATCCTTTCATTTTAAAAAATAGTTTTAATACTTAACACTAATGTCCTTTTAATATGAGGCCCAATGCCAAACAACTTTTGTTGCCTTGAAAATGTGTTTAACCAATCAGTAAATTTCTAACCAATGAACCCCAAGTGAATTAGAAAGTAATAGTGGTAGCAATTAATATTTATTGAGTGGTGCACTGAATGGGACCCAAGTGTCCCATATCCTTTCCTAACACCAGCAGACCATTTAGGGCATTACAGCTGCAGGGCTCACAATAGGCCCCTGGTGACAGCCAAGAATGGGCCTTTCTAGGTGCCCAGTATACAAGGTAGTGATCCAGACCCAAGGGAGAACGGGCCCAAGAAGCATCCACTGAATGTACCCCATAGCTACACTATTTGATTACAGTGCCTGGCATACTTTCATTTAAAACGTATAGCCCTGCAACCTTCAACATGCATGGAAAAAAATGAATCAAGCATGACTTTATTAGAAGGTACAACACATCTGTCTCTTCAGTATTTGAGCAACCCTGAGATTTTACAAATACAAAGTAGTTGAAACTTTTCCTTATGCCTCACTAAAATCACTTTCTCATCAAAAATACTAAATCGGTGATGAAATGTTCTCATACTTATCCTTCTGCCTCCTAATAACTTAGTATTTCACATATTTTCTGACTTGGATAACGTTCTTTAAGAAATCCTTTCCCTTTTGATATTTCATCACGTAGAGCTGTACCTCATGCAATCCGCAATGGTATAACAGAGGATAGAGGACAGACCTGGGAGCCAGGAGCATGTGTGTGGGTTCAAGGGCTGCCTCTGAAATCTTCTGGCTATGAGACTCTGGGCAAGGCACAGAACCTCTCAGCATTCTCTAAGACCATAAGCTGTAGAAAAGACACCAGCCTGCATAGGTGGAGAAACTTTTATCACAGATCCAGTCCCTTTCCCTTCTCCCTACTGATGTACCTCAATTTACACAATCAGTGTTTCTGAAAATACATGAGCAAAATGAGTTTTGATAAAGCAAGTAATGTATTAATCCTACCGTGGGGCTAAGAATCCTTTTCCAATTGAACAATGCTGAGAGGGAGGAGAACAATTTATCCGTTTTGTAAATTCAGAGTTTTGTGTTTCACTTTTTTCAAAAGTAGGGGCAGCAGTACTGATGTCCAGAAAGCCGCAAGCAGGCACATTTTCCCTTAGTATGTTTTCTCTGCTTGTTTCTGCGCCCTCAAAAGAGAATTTTGTTAAATCAGTTTTTTCTACATACTTCAGTGGGCTATTATGAATATTAGCACTGAAGTAGGGAGGCAGTTAAATGGTGCAGGGGATAGAGTTCGAGGCCTGGAGTCAGGAAGACCCAAATTCAAATGTCGCCACAGACCATTACTAGCTGTGTGACCCTGGGCAAGTCACTTAGCCTCTGTTTGCATCACTTGCCTCAACTGTTAAATGAGCATGATAACAATACCTACCTCCCAGGATTGTTGTGAGGATTGAGTTGGGATAATATTTGTAAAAAGCTTAACAGTTTTAGGGGTGGCTAGGTGGCACAGTGAATAGAGCACTGGCCCTGGAGTCAGGAGGACCTGAGTTCAAATTCAGCCTCAAACACTTAACACTTAATAGCCATGTGACCTTGAGCAAGTCCCTTAACCCCAATTGCCCTGCCTTCCCCCCTCCAAAAAAGCAAAACAAAAAAAAGAGAGAGAGCTTAACAGTGCCTGGCACATAGTAGGCACTACATAAATGTCATTATTATTTAGGAAATATTGTTTATCATAAAATTGACTTTATTTAATAATTCCTTTATTTAATGTTGCCTTCTACCTTTTAAACATTCATTTCTTCTTCACTTTTGATGAGAGGTATTTCCTGTTATTTCTTCTAGATTATTTCAAGATAATTTTTCTAGGGAAAAGCTAACTAGAAGCCCTTGTTATTTTCTCATTCTCATTTACAAGCAATACTCCAAATGGGTGCCTTGATGTAATGGAGAATAAGAGAGAGCTTGCTCACAGCATTTTATCAAAGGGTAGGTAGTGCCTCAGCTCAGTCTGTCCACCAGAGACAAACATCAACTACTAGGTAACTACCCTATGAATCACTGCCAGAACTAAAAGTAGAACACCCCCTTCTTGTATGATAATAATAATGATAATAAATATATTTTAATAAATAACAAAATTATGCATTTTGTAGTACTATGATCACAAATATATAATTATATTATTTACAAATAATAAATTATACATAAATTTATGATGAGTGAATTTATAAATATATAAAAATAATAATAGCTGTTATATAGCACTTTAAGGTTTGCAAATAATATTTCATTTTATCCTCACAACAACCCTGAGAGGTATGTTAGTATTAACCCCATTTTTGAGATGAGAAAATTGAGGCAAAAGGGGCTAAGTGATTTCTCAGGGTCACAGTCTCCAAGGCTGAATTTGAACTCAGGGCTTCCTGACTATAGGCCCAACACTTTTATCTACTGTACCACCTAGTTACCTCTTATAATTCTTAATGATTTCATGTCTCTAATCGAAATTCCATAAGAAATTATTCCAGAGAATATTTTCCAATCAGTGACTCCATAGAGTAAATATAACCATAGCTATAAAGAAAGAACTCAAGAAATATAATATTATTATAAGAGTCTCATGTTTTAGAGTAAAATGGTCCTACCCAGTTTTTTTTACAGTTAAAAATATATTCCAATTTTCATAGTAGGAGAGATATACAATCTATGATTTCATTGGTAAAGCGAATTCCTTCTATTAATGCAGTGTGTACCTTCTCTGGAACTTGAGAGGTCTAGAGCACTAAAAGAATCAATGACTTTTCCCAGTGACACAGATAGTACCTGAACCCAGGTCTGTCTGTCTTCAAGGCCCACTCTCTGCCCACCATTCCATATGACCTTTCTTTTTATGTTTCCCTGAATACTTAATTATTATTATACTGACAACATGTAGTTTTTGAGCTTAAACCCCAAGGGGAAAGCCCAAAGTGATTGAATTCCTAGCTGAAGACTAGGGGAAAGTACCCCAACTCAATTAGGCCTCTGCTGTGTCTGTCAAATTTTCTTAGCCAGGTTTGGGGACATAAAGATAGGCCTGCCTGGGTGTTTATGTTCAGAATGAGAGAATAAGTGGAGAGATCCTGGAAGGGACCACTTTGGTTAGATGTTTACTTGATAGAAATGGAAAAGGCAATTGTTTTAATCAAGGGGTGAACCAAACACAAGATCTGATTCAGAATGTCCTTCAGTGGACCAGTGAAAAACAAGATACAGTGAAAGCATGAGCCACTTCTAACACACCAAGTGCTCTTGGTCTTCCAAGGAAGGGTCTAGTCTATGCAAAGGAGAAACACAAAGGGAAGCAGTCTTGGGTCCAAGTTAAAGAAGAGTCATTTTTGTTCAGTTTTATAGAAGCTGGAGAAACTTTTGGTGAGTATTTGGAGGACAGTGTGACTTGATATGACTGAGCTGGGAAGGTGATAATAAGATTATCTGTGAGACTTGTGAGTCATTGGGCTCCTGTTTCCTTTTCTTTCAAATTGAAGAGCTAGGACCAGACTACCTTCCAATTCTCAATCTATGATCCTATAATCCCCTTTAAGTATAGAAATTGTTGCTAAGACCCAGGGAGAAGGAAGTAAGACAAGAGATGCCCTGTGATCTTTTCTCTGCAAGGGAACTTAAGTTTAAGGGGCTTCCTCTGATAAGTAAAGAACAGTGCTAGTAGCTTGAAATCTGAAGGAAATATTAGAAAACTAAGATATGGGCTGGCTTAGGGTGGAGAAACAGTAGTACTATGGAGTGCAAAAGATCCTTTGCCACATATGAGACCACAAGGCCTACAAATATGTTACAGAAAGAATTTCGAGAAAGGATGAATAAGACAAAAAAAAATGGCTGTTTTCCCAAGGGAACCAACTGTATGCTAAGTATTGAACTGCCTATCTATGCCTTTTTTTCATCATTTTTATAATTATTAGACTTATTTAAGGAAGATTTTCTTCCAAAATGCATCTACAAATTCTCATGACTAATCTGGTTAGTCACAGTAAAAACAGCATAGTTGTACTTAAGAATAGTTTATTTTGAAATGCTAGCTCCTTTTACTTTAGTACAGATTAGTTTGTTCTGCTGGAAGCATTTTGTTTGTGGGATCTGTGTTCTTTTTGGCGTGTCTTGATATTAATTTGGTTTTGGTTTAATGAACGACCACAGAATTGGCTACCCAGATGTAGCTATGTGTGTATGGGGAATGGGAAGGTGAACCAGGGAGGTGTTCAGACCTGAGATTTCAGTGGGAGAGAAAACCCCCATTTCCAATATAGATCTGCAAGTGTTCAGTGATTCAGTCTTAAAGAGTCACCTGGGGGCACAAAGAGGTTGAACCACTCACCCTTGGTAACACAACCATTGTGTCAGAGGCAGGATGAGAGTCCAAGTTTTCCTGGCTCTGAGACCAGCCCTCTATATTCACGCACATACACATTACACCCTGATTTCAAAGTAACATTATCTTAACCTGGCCCGTTCTCAGCTTCTTATAACATCACTCAAAGCCCATTCTCTTTTCCATCTCAAGAAGGATTTGTGCATAGAAAGTCCAAATAGATTACAATAAATTTCCCTTGATGATCAAATACAAAATCTATATTAGAATAAAATATTAAAAAAACACATTAAATACATGGTGCCCTCTTTGAATGGACAAAGAACACTGGGATGAAATGTATAATCCAATTGTTTTCAGCATTCTGTTATTTTGGTCTTTTGTACTTAGGCTCATTCCTATGCAGTTCCTGCTATCTTCAATGAAGTCACTATAATATTGCATCTGTGATATCAGTCTGTTTCCATAGAAATATGTGCCATCTATTGTATAATTAACATATTTGTTATCATTATTGGAATAATTGTTAATGAGGTCAAATACTTGCAATATGATTCCACTTTTTATAGATAAGGCAGGTGGACAGTCAGTAGGAAAAAATTAATCATGCTAATTTAATATGATTAAAAATTATTTAACTACTTTTTTATGTATGATATGAAATTAGGTGCTTTACAAAGAAAATTACAAGTGCTTGTCCTACGGGATCTTGGATTTAGACAAATAACTCTGGTAAGAACTGAAAGTGTAGATATTCCTCATTTCAGAGAAACTCAAAATACAAATTTTGAAGAGCACAAAATTGGAAAGTGGGGAACTAGCTAATTTTCAAAGATCATAGAATGTCAGAGCTTTACAGGGCCTTAGATAAACTAACCATTTTTATGTCATCAAGCCCTTTGTCAGACTTGTGAAGCTTATGAATCCCTTCTGAGAATAATGTTTTTAAATGCATAAAATAAAATACAGAGAATTATAAAGGGCACATTGTTTAGACAAGGATTCAAGTATTCATTAAAATATGCTTCACATCTATGATTTTACAATGCAAGCCAATGAGAAAATGTAATTCACCTTATAGACAACTTTGCCAAATAATATCTGTTCTGTAATGCAAGAGATAACAGCAAAGTATAAATAGATTATGGAATAAAAGTAATATATCAAACACTTGTCCAGGGTATGTGATACTTAGGATAAAAGCTAAAAGTAATCAGTGGGTACCTGTCTAATGCTTAGCATTAGTGAGAGGCAGAATAGGAAAGGCCCCCAAATTTGGTGGTCAACCCAAGTCTGGGTTCAAATACTGACTCTGTTTGTTTCCTGATTTGGGTGACACTAGGCAAATCACTGACCCTTTAAGGGATTTAGTTTCCTCATCTGTAAAATGAGAGGGTGGAACTGAAATCAATGGCCTCTGAGGTCCTAGAACATCTCTAGATTTGATCTTCCTAGGGGTCTTGAGAGCTATTTTTTCATTATAAGTAAAGGCCTCTATGATGAATGAACTTAGTCTCATTGAATATAACACAGGAGCCAGTTTGAAAACAACAAAAACTAGAGAAAATGGCCCCCTTCTGTAAAAAAAACTTACAGGATTCATACAGTTGGATACATACAAGAAAATTAGAGAACAAAATAATACACAACAGATAAGTTGTTCAGAAAATAAGTTTATAAGGTACTTTCAAGAAACTGGTTGTATCATAAGCCAAATCATTGTCATGGCCTTTACAATGACTTATTTTTACTTTTCTCCATAATTTCCATTTAATCTCAAACCTTTTTCTTAGCGGCCTTTTTGTTGCTGGTCAAGAGACAAAATGTTAGCTTGACATCCATGTCTGACATAGTATTATAATGCCAAGAAAAATGCACTATGCGTAATGAGCCAGTAAACTTGCCTTCTTTTAAAAGTATCAGGGTGATGTTAGGGTAGAGATTCACAAAGTCTATGTAATGGGAATTTAGAAAAGAAATCAGTGGCATCTGGAGTCTTGGAAGGGAGAAGTAGAAAGTGAAGGAAGGACTGAAATGGAAGGAAGAGGCAATATCAATTGCCGGTAAAGCAAAACAGAAAATGGCCATCTCCAGTTGGACTAATTTGGTCGTTCTTCCTGGAGCTCAAGTTTTCTTCATTATTTTATCAGTTTGTTTAAATGAAACATATATATTGAAAATTTTTTTGCTTTTTACCTCCTAATCACTGACATTGTTCAGTTTTTAGCTAATCAATTAATGTTCAGAAATTACTCCAGTAAAAGCCAATTAGGTAGGAAACGTACTCCAGAACTGAGCGCCATTATAATCTTACTGTCTTTGCTCTCAAGGAAAAGTAGGAAAATGTTTAATATATTAAAGTTCTTCTGAACCCCTGATTTGGTCCCTTTAATATTAAATCTGTGATAGTGCTAATATTTATCCAGTGAGAAGTTTTTCTTGGCATGGTATCTAAACATCATGTTTTATTGATTCTTGGTTTTGTGTTCTCACTGATTAGAATGTTTGGAATGTACATGGCCCCATAACCAAACATTTCATACCGTTTAACTAAAACAATATATGTCTCTTCTGACAGAGGAGTCTTATCTCTCTTCAAACTAGTGTGTCTTCTGAACAAAATGAGCTCTTCGTGTAATTATTACTATAATCACACTAAATAGGCACCAAGTATATAATGCTATTTATTTTAGTAGATGGATGATTACTTAAGTAGGGAAAAACCATTCAAGTGAGGTTGACTTTTGTATTAGATACTTTGGCTTTCTAAAATGACGTTAAGAATTATTTACCTCTATTTCTGCCTTAGCATCTCTCTTGATAACAAACTAGATTCTATTAGGATGTTTCAGATAATTTTTTTAATAAGTCAATCTCCCCAAAGACAAAATATCTTTTGGATATTAATAAACTAGAGAGGAAGGACAGCTAGATGACTCTCTGGACAGAGTGATGGCCTAGAGTTAGAAAAACTCATCTTCAGGAGTTCAAATCCAGCTTCGGACACTTACCAGCTGTGTGAACCTGGGCAAGTTACTCAGCCCTACTTAGCTAAGTTTCCTCATCTGTAACATGAGCTGGAGAAGGAAATGGCAAACCACTCCAGTATCATCGCCAAGAAAACGCCAAATGAGGTAGCAAAGAGTCAGACACTACTAAACAAATGAATGAAGGGGGAGAGAAATAGCCTAGAGAGGATCCAAAGGAAATCATCCAAGATGGTGAAGATATCAAAACCATGTCATACTAGTTAAGAGACGTTTAAGTTTACTCATGTTTACAGCATTTTCCATGCTATTAACTATATTCATTGTTAGAAACTGTGAAATATTGTTTACTTCTATTCAGAGAGGAATGATTTTCACTTAATCAATATTGGTTTGTTTTTCTGTTTGAGCAAATCTATCTAGTCATTCCCTCCAGAGTATCACTGATATCTATCCCCTTCCATATCTACTACCATTACCCTCATTCAGAGCCTTTTTTTTCGAACTTGTCTCTCTCCTCCCCAGCCTCTACCAATCTATTGTGCGTACAGTAGGTCAGATTAATCCTCTAATGCAGTGGTTCTCAACCTTCCTAATGCCACGACCCTTTAATACTCGTATGTGGGCATATCTGCATGTGGACAGACCCGCCTGGAGACAGATAGAGGACCCATGTCTCGGTTCCTAAGACCATCGGAAATATGTTTTCCAATGGTCTTAGGTGATCCCTGTTCAACCCCCAAAGGGGTCGCAGCCCCCAGGTTGAGAACCACCACTGTAATGCACAATTTTAAGTATGTTGTTTCTCTGCCAATGAACTTTCTAAAGCACTTTGTTGTCAAAGTCATTGAATCATAGAGGTGGCTTTTTTTATTCTTAATAGAGATTTAGAGTATTTGAGACCATTTTGTTATAC
The DNA here is from genome assembly GCA_028646515.1 of Pseudochirops corinnae. Classification (NCBI taxonomy): domain Eukaryota; kingdom Metazoa; phylum Chordata; class Mammalia; order Diprotodontia; family Pseudocheiridae; genus Pseudochirops; species Pseudochirops corinnae. Next base: position 486,419,940 of record CM053585.1, on the reverse strand, counting down.
ACCCAAAAAGATGAAGTCAAGAGAGGTTCAGGCATTATTGAGAAGTAGAAGATCAGAAATCAGAAGATATTATTTCAAATCCTAGCTCTGTCTTTTAGCACCTAAGTGACCTCAGGAAAGTAATTTAATCTCTCTGGACCACTGTTTCCTCGAGTGGAAAATGAGAAAGTTGGGTTAGAAGTCCTCCCATGTCCATTCCAACTTTCAATCCGTGATTGTAAGTGACTTGCCCAAGGCCTCTCAGTGACGTATAAATGGAGCTAGAACCCTGATCTCCTAACTTCCAATCCAGTCTGAGTCTTGCTTTCAAGGTCTTCAGTAATCTGGTTGCCAAATGACCTTTCCAGACTTCTCACTCTGTGTTCCTCTATGGTCCAGTTTCAGCCAAAGCATTTTCCATTTCCCGAATACAGTCTGTACTTGGCTGCTCTCTGTTCTGCAATTCCCATCTCCATTTCTTAAATCCATGTTGTTGTTATTGAGTCATTTCAGTCATGTCTGACTCTTCATGGCCCCATTTGGAATTTTCTTGACAAAGGTACAGAAGTAGTTTGCCATTTCCTTCTGCAGCTCATTGTATAGATGAGCAACCGAGGCAAGTGACTTGCTCAGGGTCACATAGCTAATAAGCACCTGAGGCTGAATTTGAACTCAGATCTTCCTGACTGCAGACCTGGCACTCTATCCTCTGTACCACCTAGTTACTTCTTAAATCCTAGCCACCCTTTAAAGCCAAACTCAAATGCTACCTATAAGGTCGGGGGTGAGGAGGGGGAGATAAATATTTATATATGTAAGGCACCGTACTAAGAACTTTACAAATATTGTCTCATTCGATCCTCACAACCACTGAGGAAGTAGGTGCTGTTATTATTCCCATTTCACAACTGACAAGGTTAAGTGACTTCCCAGGGTCATGTAGGTAGTAAGTATCTGAGGCTAGATTTGAACTCAGTTTCAAAAGGCCTGACTCCAGCCCTGGCACTCTCTCTGCTGCACCACCTTCAAGCCACAAAGCCTCCCCTGATGCACTCAGCTGGAAACGATCGATCCTCTCCTCTTCTGATTCCTACAGTACTTTCTGTCACATTCATTACTTATATACCTGTCTAATCTCCACCATAATACTGTAAGATCACAGAAAGCAGGAACCACATTTTTTTTTTCCAACTTTCCACAGTGCCTAGAACACAAAATGTTTGTTGATTCAATGAATTTCCAAAAACAAAGTATGAGTGATGAATTTGAATAAAATGGCTTCTCTGACTACAGTCATCTTACACAAAATACCTATCAACTCTAGTGAATGCTTTGACGTTGTTGCTATATGGTAGATGTAACTATGGTCATTTTTTCCTTTCTTAAATGTTAGAAAACAGAGGGGAGGAGCAAGGACAACTGCTTTACAAAATTAATTCTAAAATTTAAAACATTTCTACGTCTCTTGCTCTCATTTTCTTTGGGTGGAAAAATTCTGCCCAGACTCAATTAAGCTCTGACAGACTGCTTTATATGGTTCAAACTATTCTTTTTAAATGCCTCCCATTTAAATAAATAAGGATAATTTTTGTTCTGATAAATATGTTCTGCTATCGGTAAGTATCTGTATAAGCATCTTATACCAATTTTTCTGCCCAAGATTTTTTGAATTAATGCTAATCAAAGCTGCCCTCTCCTCTTATTTTTCTATATGAACACAGAAATTGCAGCTGCCTGCCAAGTCTGCTGAGGGATGAATGTAATAATTTTCAATTGGACTGTTAGCCCAAAGGGAACCCCGATAGCAGGAGATTGACAGATGCAGCATGGATTATCTTGTGCTCTGAAATCAGCCCAATTTGTGGTTTGTTGCAGGTGCTAAAGAGATTGATATTGCTGCTACCTTGGAGCACTTGAGGGACCAGAGACCAGGCATGGTCCAGACAAAGGTACTGTCAATAAATCCACTGGGATTTAAAATACATTAAAAGTCTCTGAATGTAGCTGTTTTCTTGATAGAAGAGAGAGCCTATGCCCTAATTTACTATAGGTCACTAGCTTACTACCCTGCTTTGACTAGCTACCAACCTGGGTTTATTTATGGTAAAAGAGACATTTAGACTACTTTCTTAATGTGTTTATTGGTGGTTATATCCATTTTGATTAACTTATACTCTGGTACTTTGGTTGGCCTATGATGTCATCGATGTAGGCATGTCCTTCATCAGTGCAGAATACTCACCCAGTGTTCTGGACCTCTGAATGTTTTTACATTTCATGGTTACCAATGCAGCATTTGGGCTGGAAATCCATTAACATATGCGATATGATAAGATATGAAATATGTAACATAATATATTATAATATAGAGTGATGTAACATAATATATTATAATGTAATATAGCCAAGTATAATAAATGACACGTATAACAGACATTAAGATATTAATGTTATAATATGGTAACATGATAAAACATTAATTATCTAAAACACTGCTAAGAATAAGAACAATTACTGATATCTAGATAGTCTAGCAAGGTTCACGAAGCCCTTGGAGGAACTTTCAACTAACCGTATTTGGGGAGCATGAGACTACAAGTACCTAACTCACAGAAATATAATAAGGATCAAATGAGTTGTTGTACATGACATGCTACATAAGTGTCAGCTATGATTATTACTACATTCTGCTTTTATGAGAGAGAGGTGAATGACAAAACAATCTCATATCAGAAACTTGGGGATTTAAAACACTAACCATAGCACGTGCAAACAAAACCTTCTACAAGGTTTCTTGGGCTCAATGTGCATTCATTCCAATCTCCTGTGCATTCTGTATCATATTATATACAGGACTGTACAGGGACTATACACAAGGGAGCTAAGAAAGCAGCCTCCCTATAGTCTACTAAAAATAAAGCCTCTTCCCCCCACAAAAAAAATCTTTAAAATGCCATGTCTTAAAAGTGTGTAAGTCAGAAAATATATCCTTTCTCAAAGTGTATCTGACACTTAAAAGAGTTAGTGCTTGTAAAGAAGACTTGAAATCACACACACACAGAAAAGATGTTAGTGCTGAATTTCTCAAGAGGATATAAAGTTTTAGATGTGCATATATATTTATGTATATGTACATATATGTGATATGTGTGCTTATATGCACATATGTGTTTGTGTATATACATACACACATGCAAGAAAGAAAACAGCAGTAGTCAGATGCATAAAATTCTTAGATCCCTTTTCCTATTCTATTTCCTATGTATTTCCTATTTAGAAAATAGTGACTTATTCTGTAACTGTAAATATCTGGTAACCTCTCTGTGCCTCATTTTTCCCATCATAAAAATGGGAAATTTTGCAGTGCCTGCAAACTCTTTACCACCCTAAGATGTTGCTGAATTAATGAAGTGATTACAATAGGAGCTACCATTGATACAGTGGTTTTATTTACACAACCCTATGAAGTAGGAAGGGCAAATAATGTTATTCTCCATTTTTAAAATGAGGAAAATGGAACTCAGAGGAGCTGAATGACTCAGCCCATGGACAGATACATAGCAAGGGATGTAGCTGGGACTTGGCAGGGCAATCTTACCAAATCCCATGTTCCTTACATTACATTGGATTCTCTGTTAATGCACATGAGGCCTAAAGGAAGTAAGAAGCAATGTGTTTGCTGAATCTGAATTCCAGGTTTTCTTTTTCTATTAAATGTTTTATAAAAAAAATTTAAGGTTAGTTATTTATATAATTAACTAAATCTGACTAGTAATTATTTACAGTTTAATTTTTGTTCATTTCAATACACAGTATCATCACTTTAATCATTTAAATTAAATCTAAAGTTAAAATCAATTTTGATGCATTAGCAAGAGCTAGGTAAGTCATATAATGCATAGAGCAGTGGAATTGGAGTCAGGAAGACCTTAGTTCAAATCTTGGCTCAGATATTTACTAAACTCTTTTTCCCTAGGCAAATCATTTAACGTGTCTTAACCTCAGTTTTCTCATCTGTAAGATGGGAGTAATAATAGTTCCTGCTTCACAGGGTTCATCAGAGAATAAAGTGAGATATGGTATTTAAAACACTTTAGAAGCCTTATAAAGGCCATATTCATGTTAACTGTTTTTTTTTTTACAATTTTTTTTACAATCATCACCTTTAAGACTTCACCAGGACAATGTGTCTATTAATTCTCACTTACCTTTACTTCTCTTAAGAGCTCCATTCTTATAGTTCAGAGTTTTGTTTTTGTTTTCCATTTTGCATAATTTCATCAAGATATTTCCAGTTTTGGTTTAGTGTTTTGGTTTTTTTGGGGGGGAGGATTGGTATTCCTTTTAGTTGTTGGTCTTGATGACATTATGGCATTACATTATGTTAATATACCATAATTAATTTAGTCATTCCCTTACGTAGGATGTTCAAGTTACTTTTAGTTTTGTTGTTGTTGGTTTTTAGTTACGTATAATGCTTTTAGCAATTTTTTTTAACAGTTCTTTTTTTGCCCTTTTCCCAACAGTAAGATTACTGGGTCAAAAGGTATAATTATTTTTATAATTTTAACTGCAAACTTCCATATCACTTTCCAAAAGTATTCAGTTTTACTAGTAATGCATTAAGGTGTCATCCGGATATTTCCATTATTAAGATTTATTTCTTGGAATTAAAAAGGGCTTAGTGTCCAGAGGAAAAATATTCTTTAAAGTTAGCACATTTTGGAGTATCTTATCCAAGTCCAAATTAAAGAAAGAACATTTGCTATGTAGAAACAAATTTAACTGGGCAACCCGGACCTTAGGTCACTCTGTGACCTCGAGGAAGCAGACCTATTAATAGCCCTTGTCTATATGGAACATAAAACAAAGATTAACCAAATAGTTGAGTTGCTAAAGCTTTGTTATTCCTTTCCTTCCTTGTCCTGGCCCCTTCCCCCCCCCCCCCCAAAAAAAAATCGATTACTGGAAAGATAGCGACTCTTCTGTTATTGCAAATCATGAGTCTGATTTTTTCATATTAATTATCTGCAACCAAAGCTACTATGTGGAGTATCCACAGAAAATTGTAAATTCCCATTTGACTTCTTCCTCCTTCTCCTTTCTCCGTAGGCCAATTCTCACACTTCCTCTCCCTTCTAACACCAACTGGTTCATGCCCAAGGAATGAAAACTAATTTTAGTATCAACACTAGGAAGACATTTTCTGCAAAAAAAAAAAAATAGAATCATACAATATATTCCAAAGGCAGAAATAGTAAGCTCTCCATTACTCAGCATCACATCATGCAGACTTCATTATTAAATGGTACTTCTCCCTATCTATAGGACAATAGTCATTGATGTTCAAGAAGATGGCCTGAGGCTCTGAACAGGCCTCAAGTTGTTTCTGAATCATCAAAGAAAGATGACACTGTGTTGTTCAGGGTTTTTTTAAACATTGTGTTTAACTGTGTTCTAATTCTTCGCTGTGATAACTCTTCCCATCACCTAATTTTCGTGGATGACAGAGAATTTCATTATATATGACTTTGGAATTATTAACATCACAGCTTAGACAATTGAGATTTGCCTATTTCAAAAGAATTCAGGTACGAGGGGACAAAACTATTGTAAGGCCAAGCAAATTACTACTACATTTTAGTTCAAGATTCCTTTCCCCATACAATCCCATGAAATCTGATTTTTCTCAGTCACTTTTGAAAATTACCAAATTAAGGTATTGCTCTAAGTATGCAGTTATATGGGCCAGAAGGAGGTAGCCTTCAGACAGTTTACTTGAATGTATTAAAACAAATCAAATGGGTTTTTTTAACTACCAAAAAAGGAACTGAATATGCAACTTAGACTATAAAACTACAAATTAAAGTCATGTTAGAAAAGTCACCTATAAGGAGTTCCTTGGGCAAAGGAATGCTTCTGATAATTAAAAACTCCTATGCTTTTGGTTTAGTAACAAGAACAGAAAATCCTGTGGTTTTCACAAAATACATATTATTTAAATGTGTTTAATTATATGACAAGGTCCTAGAGGTCATGTGCTTCAGTGGATTTGGAAGGAACTATATTCAAGTCTCAATCCTTCTTCTACTTGCTCTTGAGTGACCTTGGGAAAGTCACACATCCTCCCTAGGACTCAGCTCCACCAAAAGAGATCCCAGCCTATCTGTAACTTGGTAAATGGTCTTTGAGAGTGGCTGGGGACACAAAATTCTTCATTCCGAGACCAGAGTAGCAGAGTACAACTGAAGGAGGGCTCCATTTAGAATTGGAAGACCTGAGTTTGCATTTTGACTTTGTCATTTATTACCGCAGTAATCTGACACAAATCACATAGCCATTCTTCTTCACCTATAAATGAGGTGGTTGGACTAGATAAAATCCAAAGTCCTCACAAGATCGGAATCTTTGGTGCTTCCAAGTTTATCAGCCTTCTTAACTCAGCACTTCTGCTCCTCAGTGACACAGGGGAATGGGCACATCCTTGATCTCTACACTGTCCATCCACCTTCATAATCTGTAATGCTAACATTCATCTATCTGACCATAACTTCCTTTCCCTTCATCTCTCCCTGTGCCTCACCCCTCCTAAATCATCAATCCCTCCTTGCTCAGCCAGATCATCAAACTTGCTCATCTTCATTTTCCTCCCTTCAAAATCTTGACCTTTATTTAACCACTTACACTGTCTTCTCTACCCAGTGCCCTGCTGACACTCATTCAGAACAACACTGGATTACCATCCCCATATGCCTTCTCTTCTCTCCTTTGTGCTGCAGAATGCCACTGGAAAAAACCACCAACCATCTGTTGCCAGCTCTCTTCTCCTCCCCAATTCCACACTTCAAATCACTTCAATATCATGTCGCATTTTCACCCCCTTTGCTCCAGTTGTGGAGCAACTTGTCAACGCCAGGCCTTCTATGTGTACCCTTGATCCCATCCTCTTTCATTTCTCTAAAAGTTTGTTTTTTCAATTATTCCTCTCTCCCTGATTCTCACCTTTTTTCTGGATCCTTTCTTCTGCCAATAAAGATTCCCTAAATTCGTCCTTAAAAAAAAAATTTCACTTGTCTCCAGAGCTACCATTCTAAATCTCTACTGGTCAACACAGCTAACCTCTTTCTTAAACAAGCTATCTAGACTCAGTTTGCTTCCACTCAACCCTTTGCATGCTGGCTTCTTTCCACACCACTCCACTAAAACGTCTTCTCCCAGGTCACAAGTGACCACTTTTTTCTAAATCCAGAGGCCTTTACTCAGTCCTTAGTGTTCTTGACCTCCCCGCAGTATCTGATATTACTAACCCCCCTGCTTCTGGATACTCTTCTCTTGGGTTTTCTTGACCACTTTTGTCATGGTTCTCTTCCTACCTGTCTTTTTTATATTTCTCAGTCTGTTTTGCAGGATCATAATCTATGCCCCACCCCTTATGCATGGGTTAATTCAGGACTCTGCCATGGGTGTCCTTCTCCTGCTCTTCCTTCTTCTTCCTCTCCTCTCTTCTTCTCCCTTTCCCACTCTCTTTCTCTCTCCCTCCCTTTCTCCTTCCTCACTACAGCCTAGGGCAGTGGTGGGGAACCTGCAGCCTTGAGGTCACATGTGACCCTCTAGGTCCTCAAGTGCAGCCCTTTGACTGAGTCCAAGTTTTATAGAACAAATCCTTTTATTAAAGGGATTTGTTCTGTGAAGTTTGGGTTCAAGGGGCTGCATTTGAGGACCTAGAAGGTCACACATGGCCTCAAGACCATGGATTCCCTGCTCCTGGCCTAGGGATTCAACTGCTAGTTCTATGAAGATGACTCTCAGATCTCCATTTCTAGCCCTTCTCTTTCTCCTGAGCTTTGGCACCACATCACAAGATGTCTGATAAATTGCTCTGCACAGATTGTCCCACGAGCACCTCAAACTCAACATTTTCAGAATAGAACTCATTATCTTTTCCCCTTGAACCCAGCTATCCCAGTTTCTCTGTATTAAGGATAGCACCATTCTTCTAGATACTCAAGTTTACAGCCTCAGGGTCATCCTTGACTTTTGCCTCTCCTCACCCACAGATGAAACCAGTCACCAGATCTTGCTGATTTTACCTCTCTGACATGTCTCACATCTTTCCTCTTCTTTTTACTCATGTGGACAGCATGAGCTTAGGCCCTGGACTATTGTCTCCAAATCAGTCTTTTTTTTTAATCCATTTTATCCTGGGAATACGTATACCCTCCAGACAGCTGACAAATCAGGAATCTAAAGCATAGGTCTGGCCATGTCCCTGTACCACTCAAGAACCTTCATCCCAAACACCTCTAGGATAAAACATAAACTTTTTTGTTTTATATTTGATGTTTTCACAGTCTTTCTTTCTAGGCTGATTACACTCCCCTTTACACACACTACATTCCAGTCAAACTGATCTCTTTGTGGTCTCCCATACATGACATTCTATCTTCCATGCCTGAAATACTCTCCCTCCTCAACTCCACCTTTCAGAAAGCCTACCTTCATTTAAGGCTTAGATCAAGTGCCATATTCTTCTAGAGGTCTTTAGTGATTTTCCTAGTTACCCCTCCCCAAAAATCACTTAATATATGTAGATAAATATACAAATACATACACATATATGTGAGCATATATATGTAAATTCAGAAGGGATACAGTGATAAGTAAATCCAGGAGGTAGATTAGATAGATGGATAAGTAGATAGATAGATGAATGGATGATGGATAGGATGGATAGCTAGATAGCTAGATAGCTAGATAGCTAGATAGATAGATAGATAGATAGATAGATAGATAGATAGATAGATAGATAGATAATCTCCTGAATTTACCTGCCTGGGAACATGTTGTTCTTCCCCCTTCTCTCCCAGTAGAATTCAGGTTTCCTGAGGGAATAAACAATCACTTTTGAATTTGTATCTCTGGTACCTCATAGGGTCAGGCATATAAAAAATACTTAATAATTGTTTTTGACTGCTTCATGATCCTTTTTTAAATTTAGCTGAGTAGCTCCTCAGACAACAGGAATACAGACCACCAAAACCTTTTCTGCTTGATGGAAATTGCTAGTGCTTATGCTCCATTAACATAGTCTTTAAGAATCCAGGGACACTTCCATGGCACAGTAAGGCATTGGAGTAGAACATTAGTATAGGATATTATATTTTATTATTCTTTCATTATAATTATAGCTATCTTTATAAGGGAAATTGCTTGGCTTCTATGAGGTAGTTTAATAGATCGATAAGTACTCCTTGAGAACCTACTATGTATAATAAACTCTGCTGCATGGCATGAGACATATGAAAGAAGTATATAATAGTCCCATCCCTCAAGAAACTTACAGTTTAGTTAGATAGACAACATATAGACACACAAAAACTTCAACAGTATATTATACAAGAGATGTCACAAGGCAGTCTGTGAAATTAGCCATACAATTTCAGCTGTACTACATGTCTAACATTCACAATAAAGATTTTATTTTTAGGGAGGAGAGAAAAAAATTACAGGACGTAGTTAAAATAACATGCATCAAAAGATAAATGTACCTCTTTCTTCAAGATGTATATATATATAAACAGATTTCTTTCTTCCTTCCTTCCCCTTTAGTGTATCTCTATGAAAGTGACCATTTTTAATCAGAGCCCTTCACTTTCTTCCTTGAGAACTATTTAGTAGAGTTAACATTTTTTTTAAATGTCTCATCACTTTGAAATTCAAGTCAAGTGACTAGTTTGTTCCAAGGCCAAGATATTATTTTTCCATTCACTTTTATGGAACATCACATATGACAGAAACTCTTTTTGAAAAACTCTTAGGAAGAAAAAACATACATACACACGGATGCTTACTTTACCATCATTCCTTCATCATTTTCTCTTCTGTCTGCATTTAGCTTTCATCTCTCCTGCATCCTTACCCACATCTCTCTCAATTAATCTAAATTCCCCAGATAGTCTTCATTAGATGCTTCCTGTTATCACCAACATTTGAATTTTGAATTTTCTGATCCCTCTAATAGCCATCCTACATTCTTGCCCATTCCTAGAAATTGAGATTTATTCCTTCCCCAGTTACTCTGGCCATCTCCTTGTATTCCCAACTATGGACACAAAGATACCCAGCAATACTATTTCATTCTTTTCCTTTCCACACCCAAGCTTTGTCTGCTACAGAGGTTAGATAGTAGTCTTTGACTGCAGAAAGCCAAGAGAGGACCAAATGGGCTGTTCTGACGTATTTTCCTGAAGGAGAAGAAAAGAGTTCATTGCCCTAGGAGAGAGGAAGTTGTTTCAGAATTTTTGAGGCAGAAAAGATAGCACTGCCCCCCAAAATGAAGGAATTGGCATAGACACCTCCATCATCAATTATTCTCACCAGAACCCCATCAAAAATGTTTTTAACATGAAAACTGTATGTGATACGTACGAATGTCTACTATTACAGAAAAAAAAAGTTATGTGAATCAATCAACAAGCATTTATTAAGTAACTACTATGTGCCAGGCATTGTTCTAGGTGCCTGGGATATAAAGACAAAAAAGAAATAATCCCTCAAGGAGCATAATTATAATGTATTAAAGAAAGTAACATCTATGCCTACTTATATATGTATATGTACGTATGTGTACAAAATACATAAAAATAAATACAAGGTAAGCTGTAGAGTATTGCTCTAGATTCATTTAGCTTTTTTTTCTATTCATTTCTTAGCAAGGAAAATTATGGTGTAACTAAAGTATTATGAGCAGGGCCTAAAATTGTCCATTGATCTGAATCCTGTCCTGTGATGAACCAGAGTAAATAAGCTGAACTGACCCCTCTCCCCTGCTGTCTTATTCTCATTCCCCTCTACACCACAATTTTTGGCTCACTAAATAATAGCCAAATATCTGCAAATTGTTCCCCTGTGTATGTGTAACCAAAAACTAGACATGGGAAACCCTCCCCAAAAGAATGGAGCTCCAATTTAATTTCAGTTCACATCCTTTTAATATTTTTTGAATGGAAAATATTAACCCATTTCCCAATTTTCTATTCAATTGTCAAATAATCAAATTCTTGGCCAGTTTTCAGATCTTTTCCATTCTCAGACATTATAAAAACCAGGTGGCCTCAAATCCTTTCCATCCAGATGACCTCTTGTTCTTCTAAAATTGGATTTGGGCCAGGTCTGAGTCAGGATGACATTTTGTCATTCTTCCAAGGCTGTGTTTTGTTCTTTAATTAGACTTTATCTATACACACTTCCTATTCAGTGCTCTCTTTAAAATAAATTCCCATTGCAAAAAAAAATTTCAAATCTCAGAACTTAATCACTTTCTAATTCACATACCCACTTGGTCTTTATCCCTAAAGTTACTTTCTGAGAGTCATTGATAACTCTTAAAAAGTAAACCACTAGAGAAATCTTTTCCTTGTTCACAGGCCCAATTCAAGAGAAAATTTCCCAGTCAAGAGGGAGCCAATTTCATTCTGCTTCATTTGGCACTGTTGACCACCCCTTTCTCCTGAAGATTTTCTCTTTCATGGACTTTCATGGCATGACTCTTCCTGGTTGTCCTCCTACCTGTCTGACTGCTTCTTCTCAGTCTTGTTTGTTGGTTCATCATTCATGATACTCCCTGATTATGGGTATTCTCCAAGGCTCTGTTCTAGCTGCTCTTCTCTTCCTTTTCTACATCTCTGAGTGACCTCATCAATTCCCATAGGTTTAATTATTATCTAGGACGAAAGGGAGTCATAGCAATGACATTCAGGTCTGTATGTGCAACCCATTCTCTCTCACGAGGTTCATTCTTGCTTCAACACTTGTCTATTGGACGTGTCAAATTCAGTTTCTTAAGGACATCCTAAATTCAATGCATTTGAAAAAGAGTTCCTTATCTTTTCCCCTATACTCCACCATCGTCCAAATTTCACTTTTTTTTCAATCACCACTTTTCCAGTTTCCCAGGTTTGTAATACCTTAGTGTTATCTTTGTTATCTATTTTTTTGTTATCTATTCTTTCTCCCCTCATATATTCAATCCATTATCAAAACTTGTCATTTCTATTTGCACATCTCACTTCTTTCTTTTCTTTCATTCATATATGCGTGTGTACATACATGTGTACATATACATATATGTGTGTAGACATATATGTATATATAAATAAATTTGTTTATCCATGACTGTTTTCATGTTGTCTCCTCCATTAGACTATGAGCTCCTTGAGAGTAAGGACTTGAGGAGTTTTTTGCCTTTTTTTATATCCCCAGCATTTGGTGCAGTGCCTGACACATAGCAGAGTATTTAATAAATGCTTGTTGACTTCTATGCACAACATTGGAGAGCAATTCTTTGGAAAGAGTTGATATATTCTAATATTGACCCAACCTAGCTATATTTTATGATATTTTCTGAATTCACTATACATATATTAGCAAGAGAAATTTCTTGAATATGCATTGTGCATCTTTTTTGTAATTGGTTAATGTTAATATTAAAGGAGGAAAGCTATCTTTTGCTCTTGGCCACAAAACAATTCCGGATAATTTTTAAAATTGACCTTTGAAGGAAAAATTGAGATCCATGTGGTTTGTATGATGAAAAAAAAATAATAGCTGATTTGTAGTTGCTGTCTGCTCAAAAAAATTGAGAATTTTTTGTCTATATGGAATGTGACCTGGACAATTTAAAGTCAAAATCAATAATCAGATGGAAATTTAGACTTATTCTGTCATTCAGCTTCTCAAAATATACAAGCCATCTATGAAATAAAAGATGAAATTTTCCATTTAAGTACCCGTTGATGGATGCTATTCAGGCGCCCCTCACTCTATGATGGACTCTTCTTTTGAAAAGTTATAGATACCTAAGTTCCCATTTCCTCAAAGTCATTGGCATCTTTATAGCACTTTATGGTTTGCAAGATGTTTTCTTTACAAGATACTGAGACCCAATGAGTTTTAATGACCTAACCAGGACTGTCATAGCCAGTACTCAAACCCAATCCCCTCCTTATATAAAATCTAGTGCTCTTTCTAATACACTATGCAGGCTGTCATCTATCTATCTGTGTGATTCCTTCCTCCCACCTCCTTCTCCCTTCCCTCTATCTACTTCTGTCTCTCTATGTACATACACACTCAAACACATATCTTTAATAAGAAAAACACTGTTGATGAGGTAAGTTTCTTGGCAATTTAAACAAAATTGTGGGTTGTGTTGAGATAAATGTTGATTTGAAAAGCGATTACAACATTGCTCTTCTTTGCTCTGTACATTACTTTTTAAGGAGAGAAAAACCCAGGATTAATTTATAATTCTGAGTTCTAAAAACATCACCATGCTTGCTATCATCTGGAGATGGTAACGCAAAGCTAAAAATTCCTATTTTAAGCACTAGCCTAATTAACCTGTGTCAGTCAGGCCTGGTTAACTGTTTTCTGTCTTTCTAGCAGATGAAACCAGAGCACGACCGACCACCTTTCCTCCAAACCCTACTGAAAATAGCTTCCTTAGTGTGTTGGTTTCTACTGGCAGTGTTTCCTCCTGATGATAAAGAATGAGGCTTCCACTTGCTCAGTGTTAGGTTCAGTGTCAAGTTTGTGTGTGTTGCATTAAACAAACTGAATTTCACTTTGTTTCCTTTCCACTGGAGTATGTGGTATGGCTTGGATGGTCTTATTCTGTCTAAATGGTCTCTTTCTACAAAACAAACAGAATTTCAAATTGGGACACGAAGAAAGCAATGCTCATTCACCCACTTTTTCTTTTTTTTTTTCCCCTAAATGTCCACAGGAGCAGTTTGAATTTGCCTTGACAGCAGTGGCTGAGGAAGTAAACGCAATACTAAAGGCGCTCCCCCAGTGAACATCCCCATTCCTTGAAGCTTTCTGAAGACTCGTCCCTCATCTCCTCATCTTCCATCCCTGTGAATGTCGTTGGAAACTATGACTTGACCTTAACTGTGTCTTCTATTGTAACCACATAGTCATAGGGTCTTCAAAATGCCTATAGCTAATACAGTTTAGCAGTTAAATTGTGTATTTTTGTTTAAATAAATATATAGAAACATCCAGTGTTGGGAAGGGGGAATAATTCATCTATTGATTTTCATTTTCTTCCAATAATTTTTCACTTCCTGAAAGCACACATTTAATTTCAAATAATATAATAGTAGTAGTTCATTAATTAGTATATTCTTATGTTCTCAGAAAAGAGGGCTTCGTTTTCATCTATAGCTTTCCAAAGGAAGACTGAAAGGGTCTTAAATTTAAAATTCACAGGTAAAAAAAAATCACATTGGAGATGTACATTTATGTATAAACCTGACTTACCATAAAGAGATGCTATCTTCCCAGGAAGAGTTTGAACAGCTAGACAGAAGGTTACCTTAACAGTTGTTTAAACGTTCTATAGCTTTTATACAAATGCCAGGAAGAAAATGAGTTGCTGGTGTCATGCTGCTGACCTAAGCTGAAGGCAGGTGATTTGGCCTTATTGGCACAGTTATTTGGCAGCCAAAAGCATAGAATCCACAATACTACAGTGATCACAAGGATTTTCTCCCATGTTCAAATATGCTTTCATCCTATGCATTTACTATGCTCAGAAACTTGTTACATTTCCAGCTCACATAAAGCACTTCGCCAACCTTATAATGCTAAATAACTGCTAGGTTTCCATTCAAACATAGGGACAAACTTTCCCTGTGATGGAAACTTATTAAAAATAATACCCTAGTCCATCTAATGTGGAAATATATGTCAGTCCAGAATTAGGACAGCAGCATTGCAATCAATATTCTTTGTGTGACTGGATGGTCAGAACAGAAAGAAAAATGCAACAAGGTGTTTATGGCAATCTTCTGAATACCACACTAACCAATCTAACACAGGGACCTCACAGTCAAGAGATGCAACAGTACAACCTGTGGGGCATGTTTTATGGGTCCTTGTTGGTAGCCCTGGGAAGTGTACCATGGAGATTCCCATTCATTTCATGGAAGGGAAGGCAGATAAAGAAACTTACTTCTTTACATGTGACTATACAACGTCAAAAACACCCAGTAGAAAGACAGAAGGAATAATCAGACATCCATTAAAATTTTGTCCGTGTAATGTCTAATGCCTTATTTAACAAGATTTTCACCCCCTTGCTGAATTAGATTGGTTAGTTGTGGTTTATATTTGGGGACTAAAAACTTTTGTTAAAATTGTACTCTGTGTTGTTGGCCTCCCAAAGATACCTATTCTTTTTGCCTTTCGTTAGACATGACTATCATGCTAAACAAGACCCAAAGGTCTTCCTACCTATGTTGGATTGGTTCATAAGGTTATGTATAAGGTGTTTCCTGTCCCTTTGCTTTTCCACTGTATTCCATGTCGTGCCTACCATTTTAACCAGTTATTACATCTGAAAAAGCAGTGCCTACTGTAAGAAAAAGAGAGATGCCAAAATGTATACATCTGTTAATGGTATAGGCATGTGATGCTGCTTTAACACATCTACCTTTCCTTCTGAAAAATTGTTTTTTGTTTCCTAGTGGTAATTTAAATCATAGGCAAGAAAACTATCTGAATGAAAGGAACTAATACCTAATTGTAATGTATAACTATGTATGTCTCATATCCTCCAATGAACAAGAGATACTTAATTGTGCCATATTAAACTTTTGATTTCAGACTTGAATGGTCTTCATTTATGGACGGGAGAACACTTCTTTTTTCCTATCAAATTTTATGTTATTTTGGAAACTGACATAAGTTTAGGTTAACAGTAATAGTGTATACTTAGAGCCGAACATCATATTGCTATTTTAACTACTATGTATGAAGTATATTAAAGGCAAGAATGTCAGAGAGAGCTTATTTTTAGCAAAATAATTAATCTTATCAAAAGGCTTCAGAAATACCTTTTTCTAAGTAGGTGTCATAGTCTATTCTTAGTATTTATAACTGCTTGATATGGGTATCCCATAGGGAAGGGATGATAGATACCATTTTCTTCTACATAAAGCATTCCAGGGAGATGAGCATCTGTCTCCCTCCTATCTCTAGGAAATGAGCTTCCACATCCTTCTTCAGTCACTAGACATTTGTCCTAGTACCTCTTCAAATCTTTTACCACCAGAGAGATCTTCCTTAAATACCCCCACAAATTGTCCATGCTTGGGACGAGTCTATTTTGTCTTCTGTCCTCAGTTGAGCTAGAGGTGACTGAATTATCCTTTTCTGTATAACAGCCCCTCAGAATACTTAAAAACAGCTATGAAGTGATGAGCATTTTAAAGCTTTTCAAGCAATAACTAAAAGAAAATACATTCCTAGGAGGTGATGATCAAAAGAGACCTTTTCCAATTCAGTATTTGACTATTTAGGTAAAGTTAAATAATCACCATGAAGCAACTTTGGATCAATAACTTCAGTCAGAACAATGGCATTAGCTTCTGAAGACTACTGTGTCTCCATTGATTAACTTCCAAGCCCTCATTCTGTTATATTAAAAGGATGATCTCAAACACTTTGTGGAGGAACAGTTAGTATAACTCTGCTTTACAACTAACCATAGGTGAAGGGTACCAGAAAACTAGCTGCATTAATTTTCCTCCTTATGTATTTCCCAGAGGGAGAACAGACTTACTGACTATTTCAATGGGTTGATTAAATTTATGTAAGCCTAATATTTATTCAGCATTCTATCTATGGCACTTCCCCCAAAGACTCTGGCAGTGGCCAATTGATTTTAGAACCTGGGCCAGAGTAAGTCTACCTGAGTCTCCATCAGGTAAAGTTCTGTGGTCAAAAATATTTTACTTTTAAAATTATATTTATGGTGAACAAAACAATCTCTAATTCCTCTTGGTGCCTGTAAGTTTGCGACCCATATTACAGGATTATGCCCTAGGGTTACCTTTAGAACTTCCACTCACAAGTCAATACATTGTTTAATGGTATTTCTTCCTATCTAGTCAATAGCGATTAATAATTGCTGTTGTCAATAAATAGCCTCAGTACAATTCCCATTATTGGTTACAGTCATTCTTCCTTCAAAACTACATACTGCATTGTACTAGAGACATCCTGAGTGAAACCCCAGCCTCAAATATCTTGTAGTCTTGTAGAGAAAAAAAAAAATACCAGATAAGAATTATGAAACAAGAAAGAAGGAAGTATACGTGGAGACAAAGGAGTGATCTAAGAGGAGAAACAATAGAGAAAATCTCTTCATAGAGATGAATCTTAAAAGATGCCAGTCTTTTAAAAAAATGATGGGATAGGATGTAGCTGATTGTCCAAAAGATTTCACAAGACAAGATCAGAGCCAAGATGATAGAGTTTAGAGTAACAACATGTCCTTCACTTTGCTCTTGACTCACAGTGCCACGGTCCCTGACCAAGATATATTCACTTCCTTCTGTATTGTTCCCTTCATACTATCACCATAAGCAACTACCTCTTCTTCAAATTACTGTTGTTTCATCTCCAAATGATTTTATGGTCAGACACTTACATGAAGCATTTTGCTGAGATTGCTCCCTTGAGACCATGGCAAATAATGGATTTGGGGATTGAATATTATTTTACAAAATAAAAAGCCAAGTCAATCAAACTATCACTAACCCTAAAATCCCAATTAACAGCAAAAAAATATCATGTCAATGTCTATCTAGGAAATGGGTACGTTTTAAAATATATGGCTTTCATGATAGCCCTCATTGATGTTCTCTAAAAGCATATGTATGTATAAGTATATATGTATACACACACACACATATCACACTGGGTCATTCAAATTTTCAACTTACCTTCATTATAACTAGCAAGTTTTATAATAAGCATTTAAGAGATGCTTGTCAGTATACTCAAAACAAATCACACAAAATGCATTCAAGTCAACAGGCATAAAATACATCCTCAAAAACCACCAGGGAGGCCCTGGCTTGAGAATTGGTGGTGGGGAAAGGTGTTAAACACTGAAGCAACTCAATTAGTCTATTGAAAAGTTCAAATGCTCACCTTATCCTTCATCACAGCTAAGTAGGGAAACATCAAAGCATTCTGTTCTTTTCACCCTAAGGCTACTGAAAATGTTGACTTTTTCTAGAAGATTCTTGTCCTCCAATGAGGGATAGTGTTGGCTGGTGGGATATCCCTATTTATATAACATTCAATCTAAAACAGACAAAAGTATACCTTTCTGTTCCATTGTAAGTCCCAAGACTATTGCATTATATTTCCCAATGAGAGATTGTCATTAAAGTCTATCACTACTAGAGAGTAAATGAAAGAAAAGATGCTTTAGAAGGTCATAGCTTCAACAAATTGAGTAGCTAGTGATTTGAGTAAAGGTTCAAATCATGTAGGTGCAAAACTCTCCATCCCTTCCACGTTTATCTGATGCCATAGCTCTCTGGCAGTTAGCTGTATGGAGTACATGTTTGTATTTTGATTTTATCTTGACCCTAACTCAGAATGGCCTTGATTCTAAGTCAGCCAAGAGTCTGCCTTAAGTCAAGTGAAGTCATGCAGTAGGTCCTTTCCATGTTGTGTGCCAAAGATTTTGTTCAACTTGGTTGTCTCTTGACTTGGGCTGCCATCTTCCTTTTATGTGGCTAAGGTAAACTCTAAATCAAACCTACTGATTAGGTGTGTGTTTAGGGAGGGGAAAGAGTCTGTTTTTCATTCTTTATACAAGGGACTTGAGTTTCAAATTGATCCTATTGATAGATTTTACTAGATGGCAAAAAATGATCATCTTGTCATAAAAACATTCTCTAATTTTTTTTTCTTCCCAAGTTAACTCAGTGCTTTTAAAAAGCTGATTTGCATGCCCTCTACTCCCTGTCTTTCTTTTGCTGTTTTGTGCTCTCACTTTTAAATGCATGCATAAAATAACCTCAACCCAGTCCATGGGGAGATGACAGCAATATTATATGTAAACTCTGTTTTGTGCTTTATTAATCAAGTAAAACATTCATAAAAAACCTGTCATAATTAGTGGAAGAGGCATTAATTTTAAAATGTTTATTGGAATAGAAAATTAGAATTTGATTATACCTTTGTTGCTAAACAATGGGTTGTCTTAATTTTATTCCGTGTATTTGTTTAGAAGCTGGTCTTAGCCATTTATTATGATCCACTTTTTAAAAAATGTACAATTTCTATCATTTGCTTTTTAAATTGAATATGATTTTTGGTTTCATTGGTTTGTTTTTATTTTCATCCTCCTTTAGAAAATTTGAAGGATTTTCTGTGTTCTGAAGTACTAAAGACACACACACATACACATAGAGATACTCATACCCAAAAAGTATTGCTCATCTCTCCAGGTTCATTTCTTAACAAAAATAGTATGCTAAAGGTCTGGTCTACAGAATGCACTTAAAGCATGATTTCTTCACATCATATTTAATTTATCACATCCTATAACCTAGAAATGTGATACCAGCAAGACCTTATTGGAGATATGTTCCTGCATGCCCTTTGCATTTAATGGTACAACACTGGTCTGTCTTCAGGTGTTTTTCCTTCCTGTTCATCAATTATGCTAAATTCTTAATATGTACATAAAAAGAATTATACAAAATATTTTGTGCTACCTCTATACAAATTTCATTTGTGAATAAAGTCACATTGTCTGTGGAGTATTGTGAATACAGCAACATGGTCCGATGTCTTCTTGGATGCCAGTGACTGGGTTGTTTGGGGGACAGAATACTAGACACATGGCTTGCTAGGTCCAGACCATGCTAAAAAGGGAAACTCAAGCTTTCCCAGAATTTGCTGGATACTCTGATACAGAATAGATGAGGATCTTCACTTTGTGAATCTTAAAAGATTCCATTGAATGCTTCCTCAAGAGCTAGAAAGGCTTCATGGATTGGGCACTGAAGTAACAGGAATTATACTGAGTTAGCATCACAGAGCTGGGACAGAAATTTGATTTCTGGCATCAAAAAGGACAACATAAGAATATGAATAAATGGGGTTGTCTTTGCCTATGAGATCACTCACTAAATGTCTAGCATGGAGGTGGGGAACCTGCAGCATGTGGTAAAAAAAAGGTGCTTTAGATACAAAGTCAAATGCCAAATAAGTCAGCCCCTGCCCTCAGGAACCTAACATCCTAATGACAGAGATATTATACCCCTATATAGACACATGTAATAAACATACAGAATAAATACAAGGTAAAATGAACAAAGGGAGAGAGAAGGACCAGGAAAGGCCTCATGTAAAAGATGATGTGCAAGCTGAGTCTCAAAGGAAACAAGGGACTCCCAAAGGTAGAAAAGAGAAGGGAATTACTTATAAACATAGGGGACCATCAGTGAAAAGGCATGAAGACAGAAAACTGAGCATCTTACGTGAACACAGGAAGAAGACCAGTTTGGCTGGACTGCAGAAAAAATGAAGGGGAGAAATATGTAGTAAAGGCAGCTAGGCAGAGCAATGGATAGAGCGCTAGATCTGGAATCAGGAAGATCTGAGTTCAAATTTGATCTCAAACACTAACTACTAGTTCGGTGACCCTGGGCAAGTCAGTTAACTCTGCTTGCCTCAGTTTCCTTATCTGTCAAAGGAGCTGGAGAAGGAAATGGCAAACCACCCCAGTATCTCTGCCGAGAAAATACCAAATGGGGTCACAAAAAGTCTAACACAACTGAAATGACTGAACAACAACAACATGTAATAAGTTTGGAAATGCAGGGTGGAACCAGATTGTAGAGATTTAATATCAAACAGAAGAGTTCATGTTTCGTCTTTAAGAAGTCACTATAATTTGTCGACAAGATAGGGGTGGCATAGTCACTACTTTAAGAAGACCACTTTGGTGACTGTGGGGCTGGGTTTAGTGAGAGAAGAAGCAGAGAAATTACTTAGAAAGATATTTCAAAATAATCCAAGCAAGAGGGGATGAGGTCTTGAACCAGGGAAAGGGGCATTTTAGTGGAGTGATTTTTATAAAGGTAGAAATGACAACATTTGACCACTCTCTTCTGTCCTCACAGCACTGAATTCTCTGTGTCTTCCAAGGTAACAGATAGCTGGTAAACTAGGCAACATTCTATCATGGAGAGACATGGACTTCTTGTGTAAACTGAGGCAAGTCAATTAATCTCTCTATGTCTCAGTTTCCTCATTTGTAAGGGAAAGGCTGGGACTAGATATTCGTCAATGCTCTATCCATTTCAAAAATCCCCTGACTCTAATTCAGGCGAGTAAGGATGCCTTTCCCTTCCCTTCCCAATTGCATTTTTTTGTTTTGCTTTTTGGAAGGGGGAAGGCAGGGAAATTGGGGTTAAGTGACTTGCCCAAGGTCACATGGCTAGTATGTGTAAAGTGTCTGAGATCATATTTGAACTCAGGTCCTCCTGACTCCAGGACAGGTGCTCTATTCACTGGGCCACCTACCCACCCCCCCCAACTGCATTTTTAACAATGACTTGGAAGGAAAGGTCCCTGCCTTTGTGGTCTAACAGAGAGAACAAATAGGTAGGGGAGGATGGTGTCACGGAAGCCTGGTAAGAGGATCTATTTTTAAGCTGAGGACATTGTATAAAAGATAGGTGGCTAAGAACAATCAGGATTCAGCCCAAGAAAAAAGAGGTGTCCTTAAAACATATTTTTGTTTTGTTTTGTTCTTAAAGGTGGAAAGCTTTTGGCTATACCCTCTGTAGAACCGAACTTGACTTATTTTAGTGTGAGAATAATATTAATATGATGCCTTCAGTTTGAACGCTAAAGGGATTTCATTAACCTCTCCTTTCTAAAATGGTTAGTTCCATTTATGAAGGAAAAAAAGTCTCTTTTCGAAGAGATGTGTTGTGGCAACTTTTCATTGATTACCTTGGCAACACGGTTCTGATTTGGCTTCTACCACTAAAGACCTGAGGGCTTTGGAATGATGGTACTGCTGAGACCTTTCATAGTACAAACAGTATGGGCCAAGGCCTGTGCTGGGGACAGGATTTTGTGCCTTAAATTCTCGACACTAATGTCTTTCTCCTCATAGTACAATATGTACTTGTGAGAGATGTCAAAATCATGGTTGACAGGCCAACACCCACAAAACTACTTGAAGGCTGCCCAAACCAGATTAAAACATAATTGGGAAATGTCCAGCTAAACCAAGGAGAAGGAAATACTATATAATGTTAATTTGTGTCAATATGCAACCCCCAAGATATCATTTCTATTTGAATTTGACACCTCTGGCCCAATGAAAGAGTACAGAAATCAGAAAACCTGGGCTTTAGACCCTCCTTGGCCACTAAACATCAATAAGAATTTGCTGTGTCTGGAACACTGTTGTCCCAGAGTTACAACAGTCAAAATCAAATAGCTAGGTGGCATAGCACCTAGAACACTGGGCCTGGAGTCAAGAAGACCCGAGTTCAAATTCTGCCTCAGATCCATATTAGCTGTGTGACCCTGGGCAAGTCCTTAACCCCTGCTGGCTTCAACTTCCTCATCTGTAAAATGGGGATAATAACTGCACCTACTTCCAAGGTTGTTACAAGGATCAAATGAAGTAATAATTGTAAATAAAGCGCTTGGCATAGTGCTGGCAAATAATAATTTTTTATAAAAGTTAGTTATTGTTACTATATGAAAAGATATGAAAGTAATTGGTAAAATAAACATACAGAATAAAAGGCAATATTACTACTGTCATAATTTACACGAGTGATCACAGGTGCAGATGATTGAATCCTAGGAGAGGACCTATCCCACTTGTCTTGGGGAGGTCGTATGGGACCATCACACCATAGAGTCAGGAGACCTGGGATAGAACATCAACTCCAACACTTACTACCTGGGCAGGTTTGGGCAGGCCATTCACGCTGCCCTTTCTGAGGACAGTCACCTCATCTATAAAGTGGGAATAATCAGCAATGAGCTATCAGCAGAACGGCCTCGTGGGTAGGGTGGTGGACTTGAAGTCAGGGAGACAGACCCAAATATTGCATTGCCACTAATTGAGTAAACCTGAGTGACTTGTTCAACCTCGGCATGCCTTGGTCAAGGTCCTGGGACTTATTACTAAGTTACAGACGAGTTGAGATTTCTCCCACACCAAGGTAATGCAAGATCCTTGCAGCTACTATCCTAGTCTCTATGGACTATTGTGAGCAAAGTGCTTTGTAAACCTAAAAAAGATATAAAAAAAAATTGGAGATATTTCAGTTTCAGAGACAGGATATTAGACTAAAGTAGGAAATGGGAACAAAATACGATCCACCTACTTGGGCACTATTCATGGCTAATGAGTCACCAATAAAGGTTCAGTTGATAAGGTACCGGGAGACGCCCAGATTTTTTCTCCTACTACTTTGAGTAGAGCTTCTGATACCATGCTTTAGGAAGAGGGTAGAATCTGTACCTTTGATTTCATCAGTGTAGGACATTTCCAGCATAGAAATTCCCTCTACCAATGTAGATCATAATTCTTGTTCAACATAAGGACTACCTGGGACACAGAGGTTAAGTGATTTGCCTATTGCCAAGGAGCTAGAATGATTCAAAGGCAAAACGTGAACCCAGGTCTTTCTAACTCCCAGACTGTCCTCCATCCACTGCACCATGCTGACTCTCAACTCATAAAATCATGATATAAAACCAGGATATCACTAATGGACACATCGCTCCACAGAGTCTTATATGTATTATTTCGTTTAATCTTTACAACCACTAAGGAGGCATATATTAGAGGTTGATAGATGAGGAAAATGAAGCATGTGGACACAAGTCCAGCAAATTTGCCATGGTCACAATACTGGTGTCAGAGGCAAAATGTAAACCCAGTTCTTACTGACTTCAGATCTAGCGCTGTAGTTACTATAGCATCGTTGGGTGGCACTGTGGATAGAATCCCGGTCCTCAAGTTCGGAAGACCCAAATTAAAATATCTTCTCAGACATCTACTATCTCATGCCTCTGGGCACTTAACTTCAGATGGTTACATCACAAATTACAGCAACAGAAAGCAATGGCGACTGGACAGACATCATCATCTTATGGTGAGTGTAGGCTGAAATTGGAAAGTAGTGAATTCCTGTCTAACAGATAGGCAACTGACAAATTAAACAAATACTCTTTTATCATCAGTGAAACTGACTGTATAATCCTCAGTCCCCTCTATTAACTCCAGAGTATTCACCCACAAATTGTCCAGCTCCTTCCACTGGTTCGCAATACTGAAGTCCACACCCTACGCAGGAGGCGTTCCTTGACATCGTAAGGATACTGGTAGAGGTTATCAATTCATTGTACCTTGGACTCACTACACATCCAGTCAACTATCTTTTTTTCAATCATACATTTCTTGGATGACATCCTTTCCTCAGGTTCTTCTTCATCAACCCTTAATCATTATCACTCAATTCACAACTACTTATTAAGCATTTTACTGTGTGCCAGACACTGGACTAAACACAAAAAAGGCAAAAACACAAAATCAGTCCCTTCCCTCGAAGGTCTTAAATTGTGATGGGGAAACAACATATACCTAAGTGGGTACATACGGTTTGCTTAAAGCACAGGTGATTTTAGAGGGGAAGACTCAAGTGACCCAAGGAGACTAGGAAGGCCACCCACAATAAGTCAAGTTTGAACTGAGTCTTGAAAGAAACCAAGGTTTCAAAGGGGCAAAAATGTCTAAGCATAGGGGACAGCCAGTACAAAGGCACAAAAATAAATTAAATGCCATATGAAAGGAACAGCAAAGAGATATGATGGCTTTGCTAGAGCACAGAGTTTGTGAAGTAGAACAAAGTGTGAGAAGACTGGTGTCACCACCTGCTCATACCCTCCATGAAGCTCTCCACTGACCTCAGAGTCAAACTCATTTTTAGCACCTTTTAATGCCGGAGTGTTCTAAAATACCCAATAATAGCAGTAGAATATTGATATTAACAGATGAGCCTTTGCTTCAGAGAGATATTGGAGGTCATTAAAGGACATTTCTGATTTTCCAACCCAACCTAAGCATCTCACATCTATAAATGGATAATCCTGACTTTGCTTGGACACCATATTGGAAACCCTACCAGCCTCATTGGGAGACAGCATGCTGGAGAAGTCCCAGAGAGAAGTTTGTGGAGAAGGGGAAGAAGGAGCATTGAGGATTAAATTTTCCCTTTTGCAGCCCAGAGAGAATCAGAAATTCATTTTCTCCAAATCTGATCAAAGTCCCTTTGAAGCCCTTATTTCTGTTCTACCACACTCCTTGCTTGAATTCTTACAGTTGGGAAGGTCTCCAATAGCATCTCCCTTGTAGGGTTCCAGCCCACAGATTCCTGGTGTGTTTACTCTCTTTTTATCTCTGGACAGCTGTAGGGAGTTGTTTTCCCTACTGGCTCACTCTCTGGCACAGTCCCCTCTTTCTCAGGAGAGCCTAGGACCCAAGGGGGATGTTGGGAAAGACAGCAAGAAGAAACCCACCTGATGGTTCTAAGAAACAGCTCTCTTTTTAAAGAAGTAGAAAGTAGGCAGCTTGTTACCTTCAGGTGGACAGGAGTCTCTGGAGAGTAGAAAGCCACAGTATTTTTCAGATGGAATTTCTAACTGTACTCACACAGTGGCCAGTTATCTTTTAGGGCATGGCTAGGAGAGTGAGACCTTGAGGAAATGAGGCAAAGGACATGTAAGTTTTGTTGAGGACAAGAGGGGAAGGATAGGTCCAGTGCATGGAGCACTGTGGCCTGGAGACTATGGGCCTGGATAGAGGAAGAAAAGCATCTGAAGTGAACTCTTGTCCAAGTGGAGGGAGCTAAAATCTCTTCAGCCATGTCTTCTAATCCTCACCTCATAAACAGGTTGAAGGTAGAATCCCAATTATGCACCCACCATGGAGAGTTCTTCATTTTGCCTATGACCAAGGAATGCCAGAGTATTCTTTGCACTAAAAAGGCTGGGAAAAGAAAAAGTGAAACACTGAAAAGAACAGAGTGTAATATGGATAGAACTGTCCAGGGATGGAGAAGGGGGGCAAGCTTCAGGGAGGAACCTAGAGGACTATGTTGATAGTGAGCAAAAAAAACAAAGGAAGCGAGAATTACAGATAATAAAGCAGAATCTTAAGAAACCTCAGAGGAAATGATATGTACAAGCAGGAGAAGGAGGGGAATTGTTACAGAAAGCCTGGTGAAATATCTAAAAACAAAGCTGGAAACATATGGAAAAAAGAAGGCATCACTGCTAAGTGCAGTTGGCAATACTACCTCTAAGAGAGGAGAGAGTATCTTAAGATTGTAAAAGTGCTAAGAAAGTGACTAAAAGGTCCATATTCCTTTACCCAGAGATGCCACCACAAGGGGTCTACTCAAGGAGCTACAGGATAGAAAGAAAGGTGCCATATATGCCAAAGTAATTCTAGTGGCACTTTTTGTGGCATCAAAGAACAATTTAGATGCCCATCAACTGGGGAAAAGCTGAAAAAATGATAGTATCTAAATGTAATAGAATCTAACTGGATCATAAGACCCAATGAATATAAAAAACATTGAGAGGCATCAGAGATTTAAATGGAAACAATTCAAATGAAAAACAACAAAACCCAAATTGAACAATGGTATGATTGCCAAATCTGGTCTGAAAAAGAAGTATGAGAATGTGTTTCCCTCCCTTCTTTACAGAGTTAGGGAGCCTTGGAGGTGGAAATTAATATATACTGTCAGAGCTGGTCCATGTGCTGGTTAGTCTTGCTAAAACGCTTCTTTTGTTTTATCTTCTTCTTTTGTTCTTTGTTGTAAGGGATGGATTTCAGGGTGGGACACAGAGGAGGGATATATCAGGAAGGGAAGGTGATAGAAAAACAAAGGATACTTATTTATTTATTTTTACAACAGAAGTCTCACAGCTGAGGTTACAGTGGCTGATCCCAGTCTACCATGCCTAGAAATGCCCGTTCACATTTAGATGAGAGTAACGCTGCACAGTAGAATCAAAAGGGACCCTTATTTCTCCAACTAATTTGTTGTTGGCCTCACTCAAGTCATTTCACCATTTGGGGCCTCAGTTTTCTCACCTGTTAAATGAAGAGTTTGGACTCAGTCCCAAAGGGTCCTTCTAGCTCTAACATTTGGTCTCCAACCATCTAACTTGCTAAAGTCTCTATGGAAATATACCAGTTACTGAGAGAAAGTGGGGAGGGGCAGGGGAGTCCAGAGAAAATGGGGAGAGATTAGAGCTATTAGAAATTTATGGCTTTGAAACAATAAAAAGGCAAACAGTAGGAGCAATTGAAGAGACTTGAATAGATGTTGAA
The DNA here is from genome assembly GCA_028646515.1 of Pseudochirops corinnae. Classification (NCBI taxonomy): domain Eukaryota; kingdom Metazoa; phylum Chordata; class Mammalia; order Diprotodontia; family Pseudocheiridae; genus Pseudochirops; species Pseudochirops corinnae. The sequence goes on along the minus strand of CM053585.1, from coordinate 486,392,699 downwards.
TCTCCAGCACAGACAGAATTGTTTCTAAATATGACTCCAAGCAAGCTTTTCTGGGTGACATCAGCTGTGCCTTAAATAAGTTTTTAAAAATAAAATCTTAAGAACCACATTTGTGTTCTTAGACTTAAAAAGATACAGTTATATCAGCACACAGAAAGACACACACACACACATACGCACACACACACTTTACAAGCCCTTCTGGGGAAGAGACCATCTCCTCTTGCTTCTCCAGAGTCTCTGGGTGGTGCTAATACAGAGTCCTTCCTGAATGTAGGCCATCCTTAATAAATATTGGGTGAAGACAGATATCACACAGAGAAAGGAAAGATAATCCTTCAAAACACATTGATTGAGCATCTACACTGTGCTAAGCATTGGGGATACAAAAAGAGGCAAAAGACAGTCCCTGCCCTCAAGGAGCTTACAATCTCATGGGTCATAAAGTCATAAGACTCTGAAAATTACATAAATTCATCAGTTACTCCTTTGACCAAAGTAGATCATGACATCTCACACCTTAGTTGGTGGTTTCACAAGGTATTATGGGCAGAGAATTCCTCTCCTGGTGGCTAGCTTCCTGGTGATGAATGTCTCTTCTCTGGTGCCCGTACAACCAACATATTGCCAGACCCAATACTCAAAACCTCTTAAATGTAGACGACCCTAAGAGAGCTTCTCTGGCTTAGCTTTCAAAAACCTAAAGTAGCCTCCACCCCCAAAGAGGTATCAAAACGGGAATTTAGTTGGTGGATGATGATAATACACATGTTTATGCTTCACCACTTATTAAGCACTTTCTTCACAACAGTCTTCTATGATCAATAGTGCAAGAGTAGGAGCTTCCTTCCTAACAATCCTGTATTCACTTGGCAAACCCATTCGTGTATCTGGCTCATTGCCCCCACGTTCATGAGACCCAGGAGCTTCGGTACCTGGCAGTGCCCAAAGAGCAGCCACTATGTGCTTACTGGTGGTTCTATCTCTGACACCACCTGGCTTTGTGACCCTAAACAAATCACCTCTTAATGCCCCAGACAATTCTTTTTTTTAATTAATTAAATTATTTTTAGTTTTCAACATTCACTTCCATAAGTTTTAAATTTTCTCCACCTCCCTTCCTCCCAGCCCTTCCCACTGAGTCATTTTAGGATTTGGAAAGGCATTCACTAATTGGCAGCTGGGTTGGGCTATGGAAATTACTCCCAGACCACCATTCCAAAGATCTCCAAAATGGAGGGGAAAGGTAAAGATCACTTTTTATTCTTTTTATTCCCATTTTATAGATGAAGAAATTGAGGCTCAAAGTAAAGTGACATGCACACAATTAAATGGTGTATGATAGAGGCAAAGAGATGCAAAGGTCTCTGAGAGAAAATAAGAAGGCAGAGGTCACTTTCAGGTCAGTGCATCTTCATGAAGGAGCTACCATGAGTTGAGGATGGAGGGAAAAGAAGACTCCCAATGAACTGAGAAGAGAAAACACACATAGAGAAGAGTCCTCCCCACAAAGGAGGAATCAAGGAAGAACTAATGGTCCAACTTAGCTGGAATGTAAACTATACAAAGGGTAATAATCTGAAAAAAGCCTGGAAAGGGAAGTTGGAGACAAATTGTGGATGGGCTTAATATCTCTGGCAAGACAACAGTCAGCCTCTGCTTGAAAATTTCCTATGATCAGTGACTAATTTACGAGGTATTTTTAAACCATGCTAATTGTTAGGACATCTTTCCTCATAAAAAAACTGACTTCTGCCTCCCTATGACTTATACCCATTGGTCCACATTCTGTCTGTTGAAGAGATTTAGAAAAAGTATAATCTCTGGTCCAGATAAGTCTTTCAAACCCTGCAAGACAAATCTCATTTGTCCCATAAGTCTTCTTTTCTCCAGGCTAGACATGCCCACTTTCATTAGCATTCATTATATGACATGGTTTTGAGTCCTCTCACCTTATAGGTTACTTTCCTTAGGAAGAACACCCGTTTGTCAATGTTCTTCCTAGAATATCATGCCTGGAACTGAACACAATACTCCAGCTGTGGCCTGACCAGGGTAGATTACAGTGGGACTATCTCTTCTTTTGTTCTAAAGACTATACTTCTATTAATTCAGCCTAAGATAAAATTAGCTGTTTTGGCTGTCACATCATGTTGTTGACTCATTGTGAGTTAAAGCTCCTCTAAAACCCTAGGTCTTTTTCATATGAATTACTGTCTAAATAATTCTCCCCTTTCCTTTATTTGCACAGTTGGGTTTTTTTTTAAACCAAGAGTAGGGCTTTACAGTTATCCCTATTAAATAGGGATAACCATGGTGCAGAGGGTTGGGAGCTGGCCTTGGAGGCAGGAAGATCTGAACTCAAGTTCCATGCCCTACACATATTGGTTGTGTGACCCTAAACAAATCACATAATCTCTCAGTGCCCTAGGCAACTATTTAAGACTGCAAAATTAATAAAATATTAAGGAAAAGAGTTTCCTTATTCATGAATTCCCTGTACCAATGAAATTACAGATGTGAGATATGTTGTAGAGGTAAAATTGAAAAACAGCAAGAGAGTACATATGGAGTGGACAGAAGGGGAAGGAAGGAAGGAAGGAAGGAAGGAAGGAAGAAAGGAAGGAAGGAAGGAAGGAAGGAAGGAAGGAAGGAAGGAAGGAAGGAAGGAATTTAAAAGAGACTAGACACAGTAATTATCAAATATAAAATCCTTTAACTCATGATAATTCTTGGAAGTAATCATGGTTAAACAAGATCTAACCTTGGAAGCTTCTCCAATAACATCTCTTTGGCTCACTTTGCTATCATCCAGAGTTTCCCCGGGGAAATCTCAGACTAGTTGGATTTTATGTCTGAGGTCAAAGGTTTAAATCATGTTGTTTGTTTCCTGTGACCTTGGGAAAGCCACTTAACTTCTCTCCTTATCTATTTAATGAGAGCATTTTGAACTACATGATTTTAAAGGTTCCTCCCAGTAGAGTGATATGTACATATCCTTATGAATTAAATTAAAGTGATCCATAGTAAGTGTTTAATAAATCCTTTGATACTAGGGAGCCTGACTCTGGTGAATCACTTGAGCTCCAGAGTTCTGAATTCCAATATGGTAAGAGCCCCAGGAATAAGTGGGAGGAAGGGGCAGAGCTAAGCTTCCTAAGAAGGGGAAAAATCGGTTCAGGTCAAAAACAGAGCAGATCAAATCTTCATGCCAATCAACAGTGCAGTCAGGTCCGTAACTGACTACCGTAACTGTACTTCTAAACTGGACAAGCTTGGGAGACCCAGTCTGGATGAAGAGAGAGAGAAATAAATAAATAGGCAAACAGAGGGATGGAGGGATAGATTGATGATAGATTGATTGACGATAGATGGATAGACTGATAGATTGATAGATAGATGACAGATAGAAGTTGTTTGCAGCTCAATCTTTGATCCTTTGATCTAATGATCCACACACAGGGCTCAATGGGTCCCTAGCTCTCATGCAAGCACTGCAGATCACAAGGTATATTATATAAAGTCCAGTCTTTTTTTGACTCCACAGAAGAATGCAAAAACAACTCCCATAGACTCATAGTGGTCCCTACAAAATTGATAAAACTCTCTTAACTCATCAGTGAGTCCCATCCTGTCCTAAGGTGGAGGTTCTTAGCCTGAGATGTATGAACCTGTTTTTTTTTTAAATTCCATTATATTTCAATATAATTAGTTTACTTTATAATCCTATATATTTTCTTGTATACATTAAGGGTTCCATGAATTTTGTCAGACTACCAAAGGCATGGAATGTCTACATGAGAGGATCTATCTATACAGTACTCCATACTCACAGCATCACCCCATTTTTCAAAATTTCCTCAGAGAGAAACAAACGTGGAGTTCCTAGAGAGGGTCCTGCCCCCAAACATTCCAGTGAATCCCACTTTTACCCCAGAAATGTATACAGGTTCCCAAGCTTATGGTACTAACCTAGGAGCTTCCCCCAGAAAGAAACTGAGCTCGGGATAACTGCAGGGCATGCTTCAAATGTGAATGATTATTTGTATCTGACAGTGTCTTGGAGGATGCCTTTTGCAAAGTTCAAATAGAAGAATTCTCTATTGATGGTGAGATTCTCCATGTGTTTCTGTTTGTGGACAACATTGTGCTGGTTGCCATGCCATCTCTGGGCCCTTTCCATGATAATGGACTCTGGATGCACCTGGATCCAGCCTAGCCTTCCACAGCTTAGCTTTGCTCTTGCTCAGTTTCAGGCCTCTGCTACACTTTCTGGACACCTCCATCCATTCTATCATGTGTGTATCCCTCTGCCCAGCTCCCCTTCATCTGTTGCTTCCTCCATTAGAATATAAGATCCTTAATGACAGGGACTATCTCACTTGCTTTTATCTGTATCTCCAGAACTCAGCACAGTGTCTGACATAGAATAAGTACTTAATAAATGCTTTACTAAAAAATTTAACTCATAACTATCCAAGGATGTTGACTGATGAATTGATATCAGTCTGGAGGAAGAACCTAGCAGAGTTCTCTGGGTCTCTGTGCTTGATCCTATTCTGTTTAATGCTATTTTTTAAACAAGTCAGATGAATATGGAGATCACATTGCTAATTGAATTTGAAGAGGTCACAAAGTTGGGAGGGATAAGTAATATGTTGGATCAAAATTTACATACCCAGTCCTTATCTCAGTTGCCTAATGGACATCACAAATTAACACAGGAGTCATAGGGGTGGCAGCATCCCACAAGCTACTGTTGCTTCCAGCCTTGTCCTCAGAGCCATCATCCAGGAAAGCAATTCCTGTGAAGAAAGGGTCAGTCATGCCTACCAATTGCCAACCACTAAGGGTTTGGCAACTCAGATCAAGAAAGTCAACCTCATTGAAGAAGCTCTCTTCTCATTGAAGATCTCTTCCTCTTTGAAGAAGAGATGGGGGCAGCATGTGCCAGCCAAGTCAAACTACCATCACCACCTTGACAACTATCTCCCCTCATACTTTGATGGAGAATCTAGCCCCAGACTCTGAGCACAAGAACCTTGGAAAAAGCAATGGTCTGTGGCCATCCTCCTGGGAAGTGTCCCCTACAAAAAAACAGCCTGGGAACTGCTCTTGAAGCTGCTATAGCTAAGGAAGACACAGAAAACAAAGTTCTTTCCACCAAAGCCCTTGTCACTGTCAAATGGTTCAGTGGCTGAAACTGAGGTGAGTTCATCAGTGGAAATGACATTAAAGAAGATGTATTACCATCTGCTTTGCTGTTCCACCCTAAAGACCATGGGACCTTTCCATCTGACTTGCGGCTGAAACCTTCCACTTGTATTGTCTTCCCATTTGAGTACAGGCTCCTTGAAAGTTAAAAATATACTTATCAGTACCTCTCATTGCCAATGGTGATAACCTGACCATCAGGGAACTCATAACTCTTTTCCAGGGAGGAGCTAGATGCAGCAGTGGCCATTTCCTGCTCAAAATCTAGGGCTATATAGCACAGCTTGTCCTTGATGTCATCCATGACTTCCCTCTTAACTGTGGTAGTGAAATCGTACCTTCTCTTGGTCAGGATCTTCATGAGGTAGTCCATCATATCATGGCCAGCCACACCCAGAGGAGAGTGGCATGGGGAAGGACAGAATCTTCATAGATAGGCACAGTGTGGGTCACACCATCACCAGAGTCCATCACAAGACCAGTGGTATGACCAGAGGCATACAAGGACAGCACAGGCTGGATGGCAATGTACATGGTTGGGGTATTGAAGATCTCAAACATAGCGTAAGTCATCTTTTCTCTCTGTTGGCTTTGGGGTCCAGGGGGCTTCTGTGAGCAGTACAGGGACCCCTTCAGAAGTCACATGGAACTCATTGTAGGAAGTTTTCTATTTATGTTTCCATTGCTTAGCACTGGATTTTTGAATAGAGTAAGGACTTAATAAATCATTCATTAATTTATGCATGAAGGATATAAGAAGCCCATCATTCCTTCCTCTCTTCTTCCCTTCCCTGGAAGTTTCTGCATTCATCCTCTGCTTCTCTAGAGTCCACTTCAGCATAGTAATCACAGTAAAAGTCATGCTCCCTTACATTTGAATAGTGCTTTCCAGCTCAAAGTGATTTCAGACTTCTCATTTATTCCATTTGATCTTTCCAACAGCATCAGTTTTCCCCACTCCCTCATGATGGTAATGGGAATTTGAAGATCTTCCTGTCTCTTAATAGGCTGAATGTAATCACATGGAGTCTGAAGAGGGAAGAGCTTGCTGAAGGGTGGAGCAGAGGCCACAAGGAGCTGGGAGTTAGAGCAGTTAGAACTGAGGGAGGAGAGAGGACACAGGCAAGAAGACAGTTAGGCTTGTGAGTGTTTGTTTGCAGGAAGGAAGGCTTTGGGATGGTGTTGCTTTCTGCAGTGTTATTGTGTATAGATTCCTTTGTTGCTAGGATGAATTTGGTTTTCTGGTGTTAGGATTTGGCTTTCTGGTGTCTGAATACATGTTTTGCTTCTGTCTTCTATATGGAGAGTCTGTTATATTTTGTGATTCACTGTGATACACTGCCATATTCATCATCACCACCGGTGCTATGAATATTGTGTTGGAATTACATCCCTTCAGCCTTCAAATACTTCTTCCACCTGAGCTGGATTGCTACAGTAGTTTAGTTTTGGAGACCCAAGGTGGTCATGTCAAGAGGGAAAAATGGAAAAGTTTTCCCCCGTAGGATTTGGAAAGTTTCCCCGAAAATGGGACAGACTACTGAACCAGGAAGAACAAGGAGATGTGGGGAGAATCTCATTTTCATTCTGCCACTAATTGTGTGATTTTTGGCAAGTCCCATTTGCTTTGGGCTTAGAGTTGCCATCTTTATAAGGGTGGAGGGGTGGAGAGAGGCAGGCTTCTCTCTTCATCACTCTCAGGGGCTATAGCGAGGATGGGTAAATGTTCCCAAAGAACTTTGTAGCTTTTGTTTTAAAGGGTCTTCATTAATCCAAGGAGGGAGATGGAGGGAAACTATGATTTCTCTGGTCTATAAAACCAAAACAAAACAAAACAAAAATAGTTTCTTTATGTGTAAAATTGGTCTAAGCATCTACCCTGTCTACCTCCAGGGTTCAAATGAGATAATGGGTGTGAGAGGCTTTAAAAAGTATATAACTCTGTAAGGAATTATTATTCCCTTCATTTGACAAGATTCCCTACTTCAGATGCCTCAGGAAACATCCAGAAACATTTCAGCTTCTACTCATTTGTTTCACAAAAAACCCTCACCCCTCATGTCTGTTTTGAATCTAATATGGCCTTGAAACAAGCCATTGAGGGAGCTAAGGCACCGTCAAAGGCCACCATCTGTGAAGGCCAAGGTGAAACATCCATGGACAGAAGGTCAGAAATTGGGTGGCCAGCACCCCTCCTCGCCCAAACATTTCACAGGAGAGGAATCAGGTTAAAACAAATATCAAGGACTCCTTTGCTCAGCAGAAGAGAGAGCATGTATGTGAGAAACAGTACTTTTGTCAGCAAAGAGTAAAGACCAAAGAGACAGAGAGAACATATGGCAGAATAAAAGGAGGGCTAGATTTGGAGTCAGAAGACCTGTATTCAAATCCTGGTTTACCACTTATTAGCAATGTGAACTTTCACAAGTCTCTCTGGGCCTCAGTTTCTCATCTGAAAAATGAGGGAAACGGACCATCTCTAGATGATCCTAAAAGGGAAAGGTTCATAGAAGAGGCTAATGCCTGGATTGGGGAGGAAGGGAAGAGGGAGGGGACATTTTTGCCTGGCAACAAGCCCCAATCCCACCTACATTACCTTGGTGACAGCAAAGGTGGAGGAGGGTTATGGAAAGAATGTATACGAAGGTCTAGGCTCTTTCTTGGCAGCAGCTGGCATCACTTCCATCTGCTCTGAGTCACTGAGTGGCTCCAACCACCTGATCCCTGTAGCAGAGATGATTTCCATTTGTCATCCTCTGGGTTTGGCTCTGCCAGCCCCGATCTTTAATCCTCTTTATCCCAAGGGGCCATTTCTCTGCCAGCGCGATCTCCAGGAGACAGTCACCCTCCCAGACAGCTCCCAGGACTGCCTCAGTCCATACCACCTCTTCCCTGCCTTTGAAATCTTCTGACATCTACAGCGGAGCTTGTCTTGGCTGCCTCCTGGAGCTCCTAACCTTCAATAGAGCTGAAAATACAAAAATTACATCTGCTATATCCTGACTCATTCAAGGAGATTCAATTAGAAACCTTCCAGAAGATTACCGCTGCTGTGCCTGCTTCCTCTTCCATTCTCTTTCTTTTTTTCATAACTCACACCTAAAAAGAAATTCAAGGTGTCTTACTAATTAAATTGCTTTTCCATGACTTAAAATGTTAATATTATTAAATGAGCTTTAAAAGACAGTGGGAAAAAAGTCTAAGTGATAATGGAATTTTTAATCAGTACTTAATTGTGAAGTGACATCTAAGTGCCAGAATTAGACATTATATAACACAGGAACCCAACATCCTAGGAATGAGGTGCTAAAAAATATTTGGAAACAAGATGATGGGGGTGATGGGAAATTCTATTACTCTGGATCCCCCATGAGATCATCCAGCCATCCCATCCCCCACTCCCCAGCCTCACCAGGCCCTTCACCAAGAGCTTGGTATTTGGGGGTTTAAAAACCCATACAGCTGCATTGGGCTTTATAAACCAGTCCTTGCTGTAGCATTGTCTCTGGGGTTAACGAGATGGGATTGCCTTTCCTGCCCCTCTGTTCTGTGTCCAAAATGCCCTCAATCTTCTTCCTTTATAGGTCAATTTGAATGCTACCTCCTCCATGAATCATTCTACTCCCAATTAGTAACTGTCTTTCCCCTTTGGTCCTCACATTGTGTTTTGTTTGTCCCCTTCTGATGCACTTAATAAGTGATTCTGTAGTGTAAATATTTACCTCTCTATGTCACAGTTATCTTTTTTATATTGAAAGTTCCATGAGGGCAGGGACTGTGTCTTAAACCTCCTCTAGTACTTATAGCACAATGCCTTGCAGTAGACTTAAATAGACTTTTTAACGTAGGGCAAAAGAAGTTGAGATCTTCTCTACCCCCTGCCTTGGCTTTTGGTACCCCAGGACAATGCCCTATTTGTCCTCCATTCTAGTTATTATGGTTCAGATGCTTAACACTTACTAGCTATGTGATCTTGGGAAGTCACTTAACACCAGTTGCCTTGCCTTCCCCCTCCATAACAGAAAAAAAAAATACAAAAAGGGGAAAAGAGCCTATGTGTACAAAAATATTTATACCAGCTCTTTTTGTAGTGGCTAAAAATCAGAAATTGAGGGGATGCCCATCAACTGGGGAATGACTGAACAAGTTACAGTATATGATTGTAATGGAATATTATTGTGCTATAAGAAATGACAAGCATAATGATTTCAGAAAAAACCTGAAAAAACTTATGTGAACTGATACAGAGTGAAATGAATAGAACCAGGAGAACATTGTACCTATGAACAGCAATATTGTACAATGCACAACTGTGAATGACTTAGGTATTCTCATCAATACAATGTTCCAAGACAATCCCAAAGACTTCATGATAAAAAATGTTTTCTGCCTCCAGAGGAAAAAAACTAATGTGTTCTGAATACAGACCAAACCATACTATTTTTCATTTTCTTTCTTTTTGTTTTATTCAAATAGTCTTCCACAAAATGACTAATATGGAAATGTTTTACATGATTGCACATGTATAACCTATATCAGATTGCTCACCATCTCAGGGAGGGAGGGAGAAATAGAATTTTGAAGTCAAAACTTTTTTTTTAAGTGAATGTTAAAATTTGTTTTTACATATAATTGGGGAAAAAAGAAAATATTATTTTTATAAAAGGAGAGGAGACACAGGAATGATGTGAATTATATCCAGTCGTCACACTGCCAAATACTATATGAGGTCACAAGAAGTATTGCCAAGCATGATAATGCATATCTGTGATCCCAGCTACCAGAGAGATGAAGGTTAATGTATCTCTTGAGTTTGGGAGTTCTGAGATGTAGTAGGCTAAATTGATTGGGTCTCTAAACTAAATTCAGCATTAATGTGGGTTTAGGGGGAACCAAGTTAACAGATTGCCAAAGGAAAGGCAAACTGACCCAGATCAGAAATGGAGTCAGTCAAAGGTTCCTTCCAATCAGTGGGATCAGGGTCATGAATAGCCCTTGCACTTCTAGTCTGTGTGAGGTAGAGAGATCTAGTCTAAAAAGGGGAGTGGGGAAGCATTTAAAGAAAATACCAATGAACAAGCAAATCTAATTGTCATGCATTTAAATCACAAAAATTCATGTATCCTGACACAGTATATGCCCATACTCACCAATTTCCTGTGGAAGTGGATATAGTTCATAAGTAAATGGTTTCTATCTCATGGATAGACAACTTTGCAAGGTGACTTCTGAAAATCCTGAAAGTGCTGGTCTGAGAAAGGGTTTCAGTTGCTGGGTATATAAAGTCATTCATGTAGACATAGTCATTTTCTGTGATTGGTGCTGGCTGCCTACCTCAGGTAGGCTCAGTAGGCCCTATTGGGCATTCTGGTCCCTGGCATTTTGATAAAGACAGCAATTCTGTAAGTGAGATCAGGTATAGCAGCCCCCTCAGTCAATCTTAGTAACTCCTCACATACAAGAGCATTTTGGTAATGCATTCAATCTAACTCCCAGACTCCTCTATAATTTCAATCATCTGATTGAATATATTGGGTCTGATCTTCAGTAGCCCTAGGCTTGAGAGGCAGTGGTTACATAATAGAGAGAAAGGCAATACCCTGTGGGCTTCAGAGTTAGGTAGACCAAGGTTCAAGTACCATTGCTGATACATACTAGTTTGGTCAAGTCACTTAATTATTCAGTTCCCCTAACATCTTTGGAAGATTACACTTTATAGAGCAGTTGTCCAATATGCATTGATAGAAAGAATTCCTTAACTGGAGTTCCCTAAAACAATAAAAACTACAGTTTCTGATTCCTCTCGAAATCAAAAACATTCCTTTGTGTTAGAGATTCTCTCATGATATGAAGGGTCCAGGTATACTTTGGAAGATTTCATCACTCTCTTGGCTTAAGGTACCCAACCAGGAAAACTACAGACTTGGTATGTACCCTAGTGTAGTAATGATGATTCCTTTTTTGCAGGCATGTAGTTCTAAAAACTAGGAGCAGTGAGTATAAGTAACACAAAAGCAGATTGAGGTTTGTTTCAGAGAAAGTTTCCTAACAATAGGAGTGGACCAAAAAAGTGGAATGGGGGAACAAGAGGACCGGAAAAGGTTATTGATTGCCATTCATGGAAGTCTTCAAGCAAAGGCTGGATGCCCATTTATTAGAATATTGGAAAGTATATTGTTCAAGTATAGGTTGGGGTACATAGACTTTGAGGTCCCTTCCAAATCTGTGATTCTGTCATAGCTCATACAAATATAGAAGCAAGGTGTTTTGTTTTTTTTATTATTAGTAGGAGGAAAATTAAACAGAAATTGTTGCTTGAGTTAAATGGCTTTTAAGGTCCTTTTTCAGTTCTAGAACAATGGATGAATTCCTTTGTACTGGCCATCCTTCATGCCTGCCATGCATTTCCTTTTTAGCCTCTTTGCATAAAATTCTTCTCTTCCTTAAAGATGTAGTTCAGACATCATCTTCTGCAGGAAGCCAACTCTTAGTGCCCTCTATCTTAAATTACTTTGCATTTAACTATTTTGCACACACACACATATTCTTTCACTCTTTATATTTATTTATGTACATATCTCTCCTATCAGAATGTAAGCTTAGTGTCTGAGCTACATCTTAAAGGAAGACAAGGCACTTGGGAGGTGGAGTAAGGAGGGAGTGCATCGCAGGCATGGGGGATGGCCAGTACAAAGCAACTCATCCATAGTTCTAGAGCTCTTTGCAAATAGAGATTGTTTCATCTTTGTCCATGCATCCTCAGCACTGAGCCAAGTGTCTGGCACATAGCAAATGCTTGCTGATTGATTGACTAATTTGGGGGTTGAGAGAGTGAGGACATAGACAGATCACAACAGCAAAGACTGAATCTGATACCTTTGTAGGTCGCATCTTTCACAGTGTCTGGCACATAATAGCCTCAGTAAAGGCTTGTTGAATGGAAAGAGAGATTCCAGCATCCTTGCTTTGATGCTTCTATCTCTGGTGTTTATGTGGTTGGATTTATATTTTTGGAGTTCTGTGTTTGTAACTAACCTACTTATTACCTATGTGTCTTTGGGCAACTCATGTCATCCCCCATGCCTTAGTATCCTTGCTTTGAAGTGATACGGTAAAAGGTAAGAAGGGGTAGAAATTTAATATGAAAATCCTTTGACTACCCACTTTCCAAAGGCTCCCATCCACCTTCAGGCAATAGTCTGACTACATTGTGGTTCTTACCATTTCCTCTAGTTAACAATCCTACCCCTTCTTCAGGGTCTATGGGCACATGTGTTTTTCACTTGGATGCCCAGAAACCCATTCTGGTACCATACTTGGGGCTGTACTAGGCACAGTGCCCATGCTCTAGAGACCTTTCCCTCCTCTTTCCAGCTTATGAAAACTCACCTGCCCCATGTTCCATTTCCTCAGAGCCCTATATGATAAAGCAAACTCTCTGGGAAAGCTAAACAGTGAGTACAGATAGAAACTCAACCTGAAAATTCTTTGGCTTTCTATTCTTCGTAGATTCTCATCCACTAAAAGGGAACAAACTGTCTGAATTATAATTCTTAGGAGGAAAAGAGATCTGCTTCTCAACAGGACCAGGTGGCATTGATCCAATCATCCTTCCCCATCTATCCCTTGGGGCCTAGGCGCCCCTAAGAGAGAAGGAAGCCTGTTCTCCAGGAGTGACCTGCGGGGGTGGGAGCCAGGAGGGAAGAAAAAAAAAAAAAACACTCCCTACAGCTGTCCAGAGATAAAGAGAGAATAAACACACTAAGAATCCGTGGGCTGGAATCTTACAAGGAAGATGCTTGTGGAGACCTTCCCAACTGTAGGAACTCAAGCAAGGATTATGGTAGAGTTAAAATAAGTAGACTGGACTGGGCATTTCTGATTCTAGCCAAGCCAAACCTCCATCAAAACTGTGGAAGAGAAGTTTGGTTTTGGATGGAATAGTAGGAATTGAGAAGGTGAACTAGATAGGTGAATTAAGGAGAGAGATGTGGTGGGCATAGCCTGAAAAAGCTTTTTGTTGGCATCCTTTCAGCTCTAGATGACAGTCAACTAGGTGGCACAGTGAACAGAGCACTGGACCTGGAAGGCATAAGTTCAGATCACTTAACCTCTCCTAGCCAGTTTTCTTATCTCTAAAATGGGGGTAATAATAGCACTTATCTCATAGGACTGTTCTGAGGAACAAATGATATATACATAAAGTGCCTAGCAAACCTTAAAGCACCATCTAAATGCTAGTTATTACAATTGTCATTGTTGTGGTTGTCACCTGTGAGTAAAGCAGGCCCTCACTGACTGCCTTCCTTTGCTGCCAGTCCAATACCAGTACTCCAAATGCTCTGGGACTGGGGGAACATGCTACCTGATGGATCCCAGTAGCAGTACAAATATTGATCATGGCACTTGATGGTGTGATTCACAGATGTGAGGTTTTGTGTCAGTAAAATATCAGATGTGAGTCACAAATGAATCAGGAACTTGGCCCAGGGACTCAAATCTGCATTAATTCCAGAAACTGAAAACCTAAGAATGAAAACAAAGCCACAAGCCTCGAAACTGTAGGCACACCCTCTTTACCCAACTCTTAGCCCCTCAACCTTGACAAGTCTGGGTACCACAAAGGAAAGATCAGTTGGATAAGAGCCAATATTACTTCAACATCAATGACAATCCAACATATACTTGACAGAAACTGCTCTCTCAGAGGTTACCCCAGCGATTAAAATGGCTAAATCCAATGGCCTTTTCTCAATGTTCATCTTCCTTGACTTCTGCAGCTTTCAAACATCAGAGACCACCTTCTCCTCCTAGACATTCCATCAGCATCTCAAATTCAATGTTTTTAAAACAAAAATCTTTATCTCTTCCTCCTTTAAGTTTCCCTATTTCTGGTGAGAGTACAAACTTCCCTCTCTCTTTCATCAGTCTATACAGGAAATCACTAAGTCGGATGAGAGAAGATTTGCCAGGTAGGGGAGAGAAGGGGTTGAAGACATGGGGGCCAACTGAAAAGGCAATGTTCTCAAAGAGTAATGACATCTGAGCAAAAGGCATCAGTAAAACAAACTCTGTCCCCTGGCTACCACCCTCATTTATGACATCATTGCCTTTCATCTGGTCTACTGCTATAGCCTCTTAATTGGCTCTCTGCTTCCAATCTCTCCCCTCCCCAATTCATCCCACACACAGCTGTCAAAATTACCTTCTTCTTGTACAAGTCCAACTATGTCGTTTCCCTGCTCCAAAAGTTTCTGGGGTTCCTGGTTACCCCTAAAGCTTTTCTCAGGCTGGATCTAACCTACTTTTCCAAACAGATTATGTATTGAGTTCCATGAAAGGGGGTAATAAAGCTGCATGTGCCAGCCAGACTATGCTAATAGTTGCTTCTGCTCTTCACATTCTTTCCCCTAGGCCAGGGGTGGGGAACCTGCTGCTTTAAGGCCACATGTGGCCCTCTAGATCCTCAAGTGGGGCCCTTTGACTGAATTCAATTGTTCTGTGAATTTGGATTCAGTCAAAAGGCTGCACTTGAGGACCTAGAGGGCCATATGTAACCTCAAGGCTACAGGTTCCTCAAGAGGCCACACTTGAGGACCTAGAGGGCCACATAAGTCCTCGAGGCTGCAGGTTCTCCACCCTTGCCCAAGCCATTTCCCATGCCTGTAATGTACTTTGTCCTCACTTCTACCTCTTAGCATCTCTAGGTCCCTTCAAGGTTCAATTTAGGTACCACCTCTTATGTAAAGCATTTCTCCCTTCCTTCTAATTGCAAGTGCTCTCCTCCTTTTCAAATTCTCCTGTGTTTGCCTAGCTGTGTTTAAGGTATATCTCTTCCATAGAATATAAGCTCCTTTATCCAGAGAAGGAAGGAAGTAGCTGACAGTGTCAAAACCTGTGGTGAGGTTGGGAAGGATGGAAAAACCATTTGATTCAGCAAAGAAGAGATCCTTGGTAACTATGAAAAAAATTATTTCAGACAGTATTGGGGTCTGAAGCTAGATTGCAAGGAGTTGGGATGTGACTGGGTAGTAAAAAATGAATAGATGAGGACTGTAGATGAATCCTTCTAGGGGATAAGCAATGAAAGGGAAATGAACTATAAGACAGCTTGAGAGATATACTTTTCTTAGTACTGACCCCACAATCTCTTCTGGGAAAGGACTTAGATGAGGCTGGGACAAACCTCCCAGTCAGCAGTTCAGAAGTTAGCAAGTATTTAAGTGACTGCTATGTGTCAAATAGGGCAGCTAGGTGGTTTAGTGGATACAATGCCACAGGTCAGAAGACTCATCTTCCTGAGTTCAAATATGACTTACTAGTGTGTGATCCTGTATAAGTCACTTAACCTTATTCACCTCCATCTAAAAAATTAGCTAGAGAAATAAATGGCAAACCACTCCAGTGTCTTTGCCAAGAAAACCCCAAATGGGGTCATGAAGAGTCAGACATGACAGAAAAATGACTGAACAACAACTGAATATCCTGGTCACTGTGCTAAGCATTGGGGAATACCAGAAAGGGGGGGCGGGGAGCAAAAACAGTCCTTGTCCTTCAGGGAGCTCACACTCTAGTAGTAACTGAGGGTCTCAGTAGAGGCCTGGAGAGTAGAAAGAGCACCTAACAGAGAGACAACCAGTAGAACTCTCTCTTCCTTGAAGAACATCTTCATGTTATAGATTAGAAGACCTGAAGGAGGTCCCCACCAGCCTCTCCACACTTAGTGTTGAGTATTGCCCTAGACGTCCACATGGTGTGGTGCTGGGGCCAGGAGACCCCAGTAATAGTTGCAGTTCTGTCACTAGCCATGTGACCTTAGACAAATCACTAATTCCCTCGGGACTCAGTTTCTTCATCTGTAAAATAAAATAAAGGGATTGAATTAAATGTTCTCTTAAGCCCTTCGAGCGTAAGCCCAACTTTCTGTGATTCTCTTTGGGAATGGTCAAGAAGAGGGAGACAGGATCTAAAAGCCCCTTGAATACTTTATTATTTGGTAGCAATAATAAAGGGGAAGAGAAACACATACCTCCTCCTTTTTTTTTTCCTGTTTCCCTCATTCTTCTAATAGAAGACAGTTGCCTGGACTGACCTAGAAAGGCTGAGTCAAACTAGTCTGGGCCTCTCTCCAAAATGGAGGCCTTGGGAAGGGCCTTCTCCCAATAGGAGAAGGTCACAAAGGTCATGAAGGGGGCTTACATGGCAGACGGGTGCTGCAGGGTGAGGGGGCACCAAACACTTGAAGGACTGTCAAGGGTAAGGCTGTCCCAGAGGCACATTGCTGAAATCCAGAAAATCAGAAGACTGCTTAGGAAGTTTTGGACTACATGACCTCAGAGGTCTCCTCCAGCTCTAGCAGTCTGTGTTTCTATGATACTATTTTTCAATCTATTAATCAGTAAGTATGTACGAAGTGTCTCCCCTCAGTCACTTCTGCCCCTCTGATTGGAGGGCTGGAGAGAGGGAGCAAAAGACTCCCCTCACTCACTCCCCTTAGAGAGGGCTCAGAATTGCAGCCTTCTGTTCATTTGTCTTCAGCAGCTCTGCTCTGTTGTGATTCCACCATCATCCTTGTGCCCCTGCATCCCACACCCTCTGAAGACCCCTGACCCCTTCTCAGTCTCCTTATGTGTATTGTCTCCACCCCTTAGATTGTAAGATCCTTCAGGGCAGGGACTATCTTTCTTTGTTCTTATTTGTAGCCCCAGAGCTTGACACAGTGTTGTTGTTCAGTCATGTCTGACTCTTCGTGGGGGTTTTCTTGGCAAAGATACTAGAATGCTTTGCCATTGCCTTCTCCAGCTCATTTTACAGCTGAGGAAACTGAGGCAAATAGGGTAAAGTGACTTGCCCAGAGTCACACAGCTAGTAAGTGTTAGAGGCCAGATTTGAACTCACCAAAATGGATCTTCCTGACTCTAGCCCCAGCACTCTATCCACTGTGCCACCTAGCTGCCCTGTGTGATGCAAAGGAGGCAGTTAAATGTCTTAGCATATTCTATGTGTCAAGTACTATTAAATGCTGGGTATACAAAGACAGAAGTGAAGTATCTCTGTTCATAAGGAGCTTATATTCTGAAGGTCAAGGTGTGACAACATGTACATTTATAAGTATGTGCAGAGTGTGTACAAATGAACACAAGGTGGTCTTGGGAGACAGCCCTAGCATCTGGGAAAACAATGATAACAACAATGGCATTTTATAACACTTTAAGGTTTGCAAAGTGCTTCATAGATGATATTCCATTTGATCCTCATGATGACCCAGGGTAGTGGGTACTATTATTCCCATTTTGCAGATGAGGAAACTGAGGCTAAGGACAGTTAAGTGACTCGTCCATGATCACACAGCTTGTGAGTGTCTGGGGCAGGATTTGAACTCAGTTCTTCACATCTGTGGAAGCACCTACTACAGGATCAGGAAGAGCACATGTAAGATGGTGCTTGAGCTGAATATTGAAGGAATATGATAAGAGAGAGTATTCCAAGCTTGGGGGAGAGAGGGAAGCCAGTGCAGAGGTGGGAGATGTAGCAGTATGTGTGAGGAACAGCAAGCAGCTCAGCCCCTAGGCAGTGTTGGAGAGAAGAACTGGGAAGAGTGGAAAGGTAAACTGGGCCAGGTGGTGAAGACATCTAAATGCTAGACTGTTATCTAAAGGTAACAGAGAACTGCTTCACGCTTAGGAATTTAAAATGCACACAAGACATGGGACAAAGGAAACAGCATCACACTTGAGTGTCCCTTTACTTTGTTATACCTGGTATGGAGCTATAGGTTAAATCCTAGCCCAATCTTCCCCACAGCCGGCAGCCCTGCTGACCTCCATGTTCTGAGCTTCTCAACAAATTGTGCCATTGGTCACAAAGAAGACCTGGGGAGGATGGAGGCGCTCAGAGCAAAGCCAGTTACTACCTTGAAAACAGCTTCAAAGTTCATGACCCATAGATCATGAAAGCAAGACATTGATGTGAAATCTCCCTGCTTTTGAGACTGGGCTTTCTTTCTTTATATCTGTCTGTTTTAATAAAGCACAGTATATATGTGCCTGCATAGGGTGTTTAAATGTATCAATATGGCTTAAGGTTTCACCAATAGACAAATCTATCTATCTCTGGCATTTGGCCAGAGAGGAGGCAAGCCAAGAGTAGTACCCATACCACCAGTATGTTAGCTGGTGGGGAAAGGCAGGAGGGTTGGGAGGTGGGGCATTCTCCAGTTCCTTCAAATGTCTTTCTGGTCTAGGGGTACAAGTCAGGGTCCTGAACGAAAGTCATTTCCCTGGTCACTCCTACTAGAAGATAACCTATGATTGTTACTTACACACACACACACACACACACACACACACACACACACAATTACAAGAGTGAATAGCAAGAAAGTCTGTTTATACAAATAAAACTATAAAAAAAGAAGTCAGGTACATTATGGGAATTAGAGAAGACAAAAAAAGATTACACAAGTAAAAAAAATGAACTCGTTAGCTGGGAAGAAGATGACGTCTCAATTCACACCAGGAGAGAATGTTCACTCCTCAGAAAGGTTCATTCTAAAGGTTTCTAGAATTGCAAGCAAGTCAGGAGGTGGAATGGTGCCAGCTTTTCATGCATGTCTACCATTGCCAAGTCTTCCTCCTCTGCCTCAAGTGTCCTCCATCCTCCAGTTTAGCCCTGAAGAAACTGGGGAACCAACTCATTAAATCATTCCACAGGCATACACGTCATCCTTGGCTTTTGCTCCACCAATCAGGAGTCACGTTTCCCTCCACATACAACAGCATGCAAAATGCCTCAGGCTGCTTGGAACCTTGGTAACAGTATATAAATTAATGACACCCACAGGAGATTTTCCCAGGAACAGACTTCTCTCCATATGACTACCTCTCCAAGTTTACAAACAGTAGCTATATCACCCATGAACATGACAACAAAGTGGACTTCTTCAAGGCTTGAGTCATTAACATAGAGAAGACAGAGGAGAGCAGGAAAAAAGGCCAGAGCTCTTCAGTGAAGTAGTTGTATGCCATTGTAATGATAGTCAATGAACACTGATTAGCCCTGAGAGAACTGAAGGACACTTAAGCCTTGGCAGACTTGGGCTTAATCAGGTATTGAAATCAGAGCCATGAACATTGCATAAATTTTCAGATTTTTTTTTGATGTATTGATTGGTTTGCTGATTTTTTTCCTCTACCTCTTTCTTCTTTTTTTTTTTCTTTTAAAGAAATTCTTTGTTCTGTAGAATGACTCTCTGACAGGGGGAGAGAGGGTGCAGGGGGACATTTAGGTGATGTAAAAACAAAAAATATCAATAATTTTTTAAATAGGAATTGTGTTTCTAGTCTTGTCTTCTCTCCCTCCCCGTTTTGGCAGCCCCACTGTGGTCCTCCCATAGGTTCTGTAGGTTTGAGAAAGCTGAAAGTCTCAGCAAGAAATCATTCCAGTCATCCACCTACTTTCAGATGCAATTCTACTCTGCCCACGTTAGGTATATGAAAATGAATCTTTTTTTTCAAAGTCAGAAAACTGATTTTAGTCATCCTTGGTTGCCCATTCTGCTGGCAAACAAACCTTGTAGTGTCACCCTAACTATATCTCCAAGTCTAATTCAAATATCTCATCCTGAGTTTATACCCCGTACACACACACACACACACACACACACACACACACACACACACGACAAACCTTGCAGAGCAGTAGTCTCTTAGCCCCCAAAACAATAGGATTCTTGATCATAAAAATACATGTCTAGCATGGTGTTACAGAAGCAACACTGGATTGAGAGGCAAACCTATATTTAAACACTGGCTCTGCCACTAAGTAATTCTGTGACCTTGAGAAATCATTACATTTCCCCGGGATTTCTCTCTCTGGGTTCTCTTAGTTTCTTGAGCTGTAAAATGGTGGTGGGCTGGGGGAAAATATTTTCTCTTTCTCCTTCTCCTTCAAATATCTTTCTGGTCTAGCTCTACAAGACAGCATCCAGAAAGTAAGCCACTTGCCTAGATATTGCGTAATGTCTAATGTTCTGTGATTCTAATTCTATATCATAACACACCAAGAATGTCATTGCCATGCCCAGATGGGACTAAACAAAGCAGCTGGAAAACCATGAACTAGAGTTTTAGTGTTGGAGTCTGACCTTTCCTTGTCCTTGCCCTTTAACCTGGAAAAAGGTACCATACCTAAGTTGCCTCAGTTTCCCTGTTTCATTCTTGTTCAGCTCTTTTTCAGTCCTGTTCTACTATGTTCCTATTTCGGGTTTTCTTGGCAAAAATACTGTAAAGCGCTATATAAATGAGAGCTGTTATTATTCCTGAGATTGGCTGTTTATTTGACTTTAAAATGTGCTTGACTGGAATTTAGATTTAAATACCCAGTTACCCAAAAGGCAATGGAGAGTAACATGGTGGGAAGTGCTTCAAAAAATCATCAATATAGAATAGTTTACCAAAAAAGCATTCTTAGAGGTATCATCATAGAGATGTATAACTAGAAAAGGAGGTCAGTGGGTCTTAGGTCAAGGTTTTATTGTCCCCTCCCTCAAATTGTCTCCTACTTGCCTTATACGGGTACATTGGACTGCTGCTTCCACCCCCAGAAAAATGC
>CM053585.1:486331515-486371773 GCA_028646515.1 Pseudochirops corinnae | reverse complement strand
CCCCCTATGTAGGACTTATAGAGGGACCTGGACAAGACTTATACAGACAGAGAAGGTATGAATGGGTTATGATTTGGCCTACTGGAAGGAGGATGCACATTGGTGAGATCATAGGTCTACTGATATATCCATACCACCCAACATGATTCCTGTTCCCAAAGAGTTTGCAGTCTGGCTAGGAAGTTTGACATCCATGAAATAATGAAGGAACAACACAAGACAACATGCCCTGAAGGGCTAAAGTAAATACAATTGAGTACCAAGATGTACGGAAGGCAGACAAACCAAACGCAAGGCATGGCTCTCTCTCTCTAGTGTCCAGTCAATGGTTGTTCTTATCCCCGTGTCATGATTTACTTTTACTTAGGTTTTAATGTGTCTTATACTAAACTATCCTGTTTGCACTGTTACTAGCTAGCAGACCTTTCGGGCCTGTTTTCTCTTCTATGAAATGAAGGGAGTAGGCTAGATGAATTCTAATGTCCATTTCAGCTCTAGGTGCTTTGATCCCCTAATCCTATGATCCCAAAGGATAGTAGATCCTCAAGATATGCTATAGCAGGAATGGAACTAGCAGTGAGTTTGACACAGGACAATATTTAATTCAAAACCATCTTCTTTGAAACTTTCTTCCCCAACTGTATTTATTTCCTGACATAATTAAAACCACAATATAGTAATAACTTGTTTAATTTATCAAGTCACTGGAAATAGCTGCTCCCCACACAGATGCTGTTCTTGTCAACCATCACTTTCATCCAAACGACTTTTTAATAAATCCAGCCGGATGATAATTGGAGCTCTCTTTCCACTCTGGCTAAATTACACTAGGAAATTAAATCATCCATCTCCTAAAACATGCAAACTTCTTGGAAACTCCTGCCTCATACAGCACAGCAGGCAGACGGGCCATTCCCTTTCTGATCTCTCCTGCTTCCCACCTGCAGGCTAAGTCCACTGGGAAGCTTGGACTCAGCATTCTCCTGGCCTCCAGGAGATCAAGTACTTGAGACCAAGTACTGCACAATGATCAGTCTTACATACTATCCTTGGCTGTTTTTCTTCAGACTTCCTGTGGAATAGAATAAAGCAGTACAAGAGCAAGGGGGAGGGAATGTATGGAAAAGGAGAGTTCAGGGGGGATCAATGCTTGGCAATGAATCATATCAAAAATATTTTGGAAAAAATGGACACATGATAGCGTCTACCATGGCGTAGGAGAAAGAAAGCCAGATTTGGATTTGGGGCATCAGGATTCAAATTCTGCCTCAGTTTCCTACTATTTATATAACCATAGGTAAACCACTTTATCTCTCTGTGCCTTGGTTTCCTTATCTGTAAAATGGAGAAAACTGGACAAAGTGACTCCCATGCTCCTGTGTAGCCCTAAATCTATGTATGGTCTATTAACAACTCATTTATGGACTAAGGGATTCATAAGATCATGGATTTAGAATAGGAGGCACCTTAGAGATCACCTTGCCTAACCCCTTCATTTTACTTATGAAGAAACTGAGTCACAGAGAGGTGAAATACATACACAATGTTGCAGAAATGTTGGGTGCTAGAATCATCTCATGATCCAAATGTTTTTCCTCTTCTGTTTCTTTCTTTTTTTAAGCAAGAGAGGATCAAAATACCATAATCACAAAGTATGTACCTCTATCATCTCTAATAGATGGGTTCTTTGTTTGGAAATATGAACCAAATAAACATCAAAGCATGTTTTGATGGATTTGGACTAAAATAATGGATAGAGGACATATAACATTACACGTTGCCCAAGGCCACACATATTAAATAGCAGGGCTCTGGAACTCAGGTCTTTGGACTCAGGAGTTAGCATCCTTTTGACTTAACATGGCTGTCACCCGTCTCTGTCTCCCAAAGGGATGTGCTGAGTAGGGACAAAGAAGGAAAGATTCCTGGATGGGGACTGTCTATTAGAATGAGCAACAATGCCTGAGGGCTAACCACTACTGTTCCTTGTAGGCATAAACCTACCACCACCAAGAAGAATCAATGGCCCTGTACTTCTCCTTCCACAGTATTCATGTTTTCTACCACCCACAGGAAGTTGTGGTTAGGGGGTGGAGGGAATGATGAGTCAGTCAAGAAAGGAATGAGTTCAAGAGTTAGCCCTAGGGAGGAAAGCTTTGACTTATTGACTTTATGTTGTTCCTTATTTAGGGGTAGTTGTAGAGGTGTTGATAGGGTTTTCTGCAACAACAAACAGCAGATAAATGATCCTGCACAAGTACTCAATGAGCTGAAAAATCTGAAAACCAATACACCATACCACGTTTTTCCCTTCTCTTTTTTAACCACATGGACCAAATTACAAGAGAGTAACAACCTCTAATGCTGCCCTAAAACCTAAGACAGTCAGTAACCTTGCCTGACCCCAAGGAACTCACATCTTATTTTCCTCCTTGACTGCATAAACTATTTTTCTCCTTTGCCTGTCATATGCTTTACTAGGTCTCATCATTTTCTTTCCCTTGTTGCTGAAATTGGAAAAAATCAATCCCCATCCAATTAGACTGGTCAGTTTCTACAAATCTGATGTCAGGTCCCAAACTCCTGGAAGGTGGATTGAATTCTCTTTATTCTGAATCCTAAATTGGCTCCTGGCAAATCTACCCCCTGGGAGGAGCCCTTGAAACTCCTTGATGCTGGATGGGTAGGCCAAGTTACCTGATCCTCACAGCTCTTCAGTGAAAACATTCTTATCTCCCTTCCCTTCATCTCATGAATTGGCATTTTAAAGTTGTGAAAATTTGATGTGATAGGAATTTGAACCACATGTTAAAAAAGAAAGCAGAAGGGAAGCATGGCTAAATAAGAGACAATTAGTACCAAAAGGATTGCCTCCAGAGTTAGAAGACTTAGGTTCAAATCCAGCTTCTGGTACTAACTACTCATGTGACCCTGGTAAAGTCATTTTAATTCCATTACCTCATTTCCTATACCTGTAAAATGAAGAGGCTGGACTAGCTGGCCTCTGAGATCCCTTCCAAGTTTGAATTTGTGATGCTATTGTCATCTTAGTGGGAAGGAAATAATTTAAAGGTTAAGAAAAATCAAGGCAGGACCTCAGCAAAATTGTGACCTTGTCAAGTTGGTCTTTGGCTTCACCAGTCTGCCCTTATTAGCGTGCTAACATTCAGCAGCACTTTTTCTTTAAGAAACAAAAGGTGGTGTGTCTAACATGTGAAAGCTCAGAATAGAAAGACCTCCCACCAGGCCAAGCAGGGTGGAGGTGATGGTTGAGCTGCTATGAGGCTCTTCCTGACTTCCCACTGGGCCAAACTATAGAGAGGTAATAAGAGAGACCAAAGGAAGAGAGAGCCTAGACAGCCTAACAGAAATCACCACTGCTAGAAAAATGACTCAAAGCTCACATCATGGGTCAGCCTTAGGCAAAATTATAGGACAGTCAAAATTGGTATTTGGTGGCTACCTTTCTCTTCTATACCCACATTCACTCTTGGTAACCACAACCTTTTCTCCTCTCCTTGGGTTCCCAATGACTTTATGCTTTTTTGCTCTCCACCCAGTGACAACCAGCTCTCTGGAAGGGTCCTTACAGCTCTTTTACAGGGAGATGTATGTAAATTACTATAAGGCTAATATCAGAGCCCTCCTGGCAAGTGTTTGTTCCATAGAAGCTTAAGTCAGAAAGGAGCACATTTCTAATTGAAGAATTTCAACCATGAAAAGAGAGACATTTTGAGGGGCAAGAGAGTTACCCACCTTAAAAATCACACAGGCAGCCACCTACTCCATCTACTCATGAGGCCAATCTTACATAAAGCCTCCCAAAAGAAAGTCCCTTTGTCCTCATCTAGAGAGGTTAGCACATTGAGTTGAGTTCATTGTTTCCAAAATGGCATCTATTTTGAAAAGCAGAGGTCTCTACTCTTCTTCTGTAATAGACAGAATGGAAGCTGGAAGCAATTGCATTACAGGCAACTGTCCTCTATCCATTATTTCAATGGCAGTCCATCAAAACATCCTTTGATGTTGTACTTGGTTCACATTTCCAAACCAAGAATCTATCTATTAGAGATGATAGAGGTCCACAATTTTGTGGTTATATTACTCTGATCCTCTCTTGCTTAAAAAATAAAAAGAGACAGAAGAGGAAAAACAATTGGGCCATGAGATGATAACAATGATAGCAACTGACATCTCTATAACACTCTCTTCTTTTCAAATGCCTTAAGGTATATTATCTTTTCCCAACAACTGTCAGGTAGGAAGGCCAGGTATTATTATCCCTGTTTGATGGATAATGAAACTAAGCTTCATCAAGTTTAAGTATATTGTGCCACATTCCACAAATGAGTAAGAGTCAGCACCATGACCATAAAGCAAAAGATTTAGAGCTCATGGAATCTCTCAGGCCATCTGGTCAGAAGATCCACCTGCAGTAGTCCCTCTCCCTCCAACTATGTTGTATTTATTCTCTCTACATTTGTTCCATGTTGGGGAGGCCACAAGTATACATACACACATGCATGCACAACACACACAAACACACACACACACACACACACACACACACACACACCACTCACACTTTCCAGAATGTAATTTCCGTAAGACCAGGTATTCCCTTATTCCTTGTAATTTTATCACTGGCCTCCAGCACAGTGTCTGGTACATAGTAAGTACCTGAAAATGCTAATTGATTGATGAAAGACGAAGCTAAAGCCTAGAGCTATGAAGTGACTTGTCCAAGGTCATAAAGATAGAGAAGCAGAATTCTTAACCTGGTTTCCCTGACACAAAATCTATCAGTGCTCTCTCATCCACATCATGGTGTTTCTCACTATAATGATATCTACCAACCATTTAAGGCTTCTCATTGGTTAGTTTCATTGACTATATTTTTCGTTCTCTGCCAAATGTAGTCTCCATAGTTATAGTCTAATAAGAAGTAAAGAATATATAGATGATAATCATAATTCACATTTATATAATCCTTTAGAGTTTACAAAGCAGTTTCTTGTTGGATATGTAATATGAGCAATATTATCCCCATTTTGCAGACATCTATCTCTTCCCTTATTAGTCAGTCAGTAGCTATTGACAAAAGATGATACTCCTCAATCTGGCATCCAAGGCCACTCTCAAGTAAGCATCATCTAACCTTTCCACCATGATCTACCCTCACTCCTCCTTAAGAAGTGCCTTCTCACTGTGCTCAAAGGGCTATAAAACTGTGCCTACACTTTAACCCAGGAATGCTACTACTAAGTGTGTGTCCCAAAGAGATTTTTTAAAAGGAAAAGGACCTAAATGTACAAAAATATTTACAGCAGCCCTTTTTGTGGGGTCAAAGAATTGGAAATGGAAGGGACACCCATCAATTAAGGAATGGCTAAACATGCTGTAGTATATGATTGTGGTGGAATACAGTTGTGTTTTAAGAAATGATGAGCAGGATGGTTTTAGAAAAATCTAGGAAGACTTACACAAACTGATGCAAAATAAAGTGAGCAGAACCAAGAAAACATTGTACAGGTAATAGCAATAATGTACAATGACCAACTGTGAATGACTCACCTATTCTCAGCAATACAAAGATCCAAGACAATTCAGGATTTATGATGAAAAATGCTATCCATCTCCAGAGAAAGAACTGATAGAGGCTTACTGCAGATAGAAGCATACTACTTTTAAATTTTATTTTCTTCATGGTTGTTTTTTCTTTTTGATCTGTGTTTTCTTTCACAAAAAGACTAATATGAAAATGCTTTACATGACTGAACCCTTATAACCTGCATCAAATCATTTGCCTTCTCAACAAGGGGGCAGGACAAAGGAGAGACAGAGGGAATTTGAAAGTCAACTTTAAAAAAAAAAACAAATATTAAAAAGTATTTTTATATGTAATTAAAAAAAACAAAATGTTTTTTAAAAAAATACTTACCTGAAAAGAACAAAAGGAAGCTCCTCCTCTAAACTGGGCTCTGGTTTCCTTTCCACCACTGCCATGCAGAACGTCATCGTCTCCAGGTTATGGTGCCAGGAATGGAGGTGAGTTGTTCATGATCTCAATAAGAATTATTGAAAAATGTCATGAGGTTGTGACTTACCCAAATATTGTATTCAGTAAGTAGCAGAGCCAAGATTCAAACCTAGGTCTTCTGACTCCAAGGCCAGTATTCTTTCCACAACACCAGGACATTTCTTACCTCATCCTGGCACCCCATCCTGGAGATAGTGACATTCCATGTAGCAATGGTGGAAAGAAAACCAGAGCCTAACTTAGAAGAGGCACTTCTTAAGAAGAAGTTAGGGCATATAAAGATGGGAAGGTTGGATGATGTTTATTTGAGAGTGGCCTTGGCTGCTATACCAAGGAGTATTGCATCTAACTCTCTATGACCCCATTTGGCATTTTCTTGGCAAAGATAATGGAGTAGCTTGCCATTTCCTTCTCCAAATCATTTTACATATGAGGAAACTGAGGCAAACATAGTTAAATGACTTGTCCAGGGTCACATAGCTAATAAGTATCTGAGACCAGATTTGAACTCAGATTTTGCTGTCTACAGGCCCTGTGCTCTATCCATTGTACTACCTAGCCACCCCTAACTGGCACCCTTCTTCCTATTACCAGTTCCCTGGTCTCTTCCATGCCCCTGCCCAAAACTTTCAATCCTTCCTCTGCTCAGTCTCATCACAATGCTTCTAACTCACACTGAGGGCTTAGAAGTGGGTGGATCTTAAGCCAGCCATAGGGTGCTGTGTTTGAGCCAACCCACTTGGCTCCAAGCCAGTGCTCCTTGAGCTCAGAAACAGCCCATGAAGTCAAGGCAGAGACCTGGTTCTACCAAAATAACCACCCACTTCTTCCTGTGCAGAGTTTGTCATTTATTTTCTCTCTTTCTTTCTTTTTTAACCCTGACTTCCTCTCCACTAAAGTGAGTTGATTCCTCCAGGGCCAGTGATTAGGTCAGTGAGCCTCACAGGTTTAAAGCATTCAGTCTAATTAACACCCTCTCTGGTTTATGGGCATCACCAATCGATGGAGCGCTCTGCCCTGCTGGGGCTCCTTGCTGCTGCAAAGGAACGGGCCTCAGCCCCATCCAGCCTACTGAAATGGAATTAATGAAAAGCCGACCCTGATTGACAGATGAAATGGTTTTTACTTTTGGAAACCACCTGAGAAGCCTTTATTGGGCTCTTTTTTTTTCTTTCCTCCCAGAGCGTTAAAAAGAAATCACATCTGTTACTCACAAAGTTGGAGGGGGGATAAGGAGGAAAAAGAAGGGAAAAGTTTCCTATGTAGCCTGTGTATAATGAATGAGCTATAATGCTGCAGCAAATAAATACCAGCTCTCCTGGTTAACAGCTTCCAACTTCCCCCTGGGAGTGACCTCAAACCCTTTTCATCCTGGCTCCTGGAAATAGGGATCAGCAGAAAGGCTTGTTAAATGGGCATTGCGGCTGGCCAAGAGGTGAGGCTTTGGCAGGAGTGTGGTAAGCCCTGAGGCTGCTGGACTGCTGAGTAATTAGGAGGGTGGGGCTAAACTGGGACAGAAAGGCAGGAGGTAGAAGAGAGAGTTCTGGATTGGAACTGGAGAACTTGAGGTCATCAGTAAAATGATCCCACACATAAAAGTCTTCAGTCATGTCTGACTTCATGACTCCATTCAGAGCGTTCTTGGCAGAGATGGGGGGGGGGGGGGGAGGGGGGGAGGGGGGGGATTGCCATTTCCTTCTCCAGCTCATTTTACAGGTGAGGAAACTGAGGCAAGCAGAGTGAAGAGACTTGCGTGGGGTATGATTTTCTACTAAGTGTCTGAGACTGAATTTAAATTTAGGAAGATGAATCTTCCCAATTCCTGGCCCAGTGTGCCATCCACTGTGACACCTAGCTGCCTTAACTAAAATTTTAAAGGGCACCAGACTTTTAGGATACCCTGAATCCTCCTTACCTCTCAGAGTTTTGCAGAAAGCATTTCTAAGTCATTAAAAAGTTCCATAAAGGTCAGTTACTATTATTATCAATAGTAACTTCAGACTTTAAAACAGCTGAATGAAAGATATTTGATATTGGACTGAATGTTTACCAAACTGCCCCATAAGAGGCATGTACTTGTAAAAGTTTCTATCAGACTATTTCTATGAGCAGAAGCCATGCTTTCACGTTTCTACCCGCAATTTCCCACGTCCTTCAATACTTATGTCATTTTAGCCTGAAAGCATAGGAAAAAGTCTGGGTCTCCAGCACATCCTGGGATAACATTGCCATTGTTTGGAAATGATCCCCCAGGGAGTACCAGCCTACAATCCAGTAGTCTTATGTCTCAAGGTCAGATGACCCCACACCAGTAAGCAAGGGAAATTCCTAGAATGGAAAAGGTCAGTTTCTAGGAGTCAAAAAGCTTACCTTCTACTCCTAAAAAAGTATCAAGAAGGCAGATTGTTATCTTTCTAGCTACCAGGAAAATGCCTAATTAGAGTAGAGCGATGGTTCCCTCTTGGCTGCCCTGGCCTCTCTTGTCACTTTGTGCTCTCAGCTAAAGTTTGATATTAGCAAAGTCTTTGGTGGCTCTCTCCTCATCCTTCTGATACTTTCTTTTCTCTTTTTAGAGCACTTTCACTTTCTTGCACCACTTGGTAGAGGGCTAAGAGCCCTGAATCATTCTTGATTTATCTGTGCTAACATAATTATGGGTTAAGGCATCACCTCTTCCAGATAAAATGTGCACACTACGAAAGGAGCCTTCTGGAAGCATGTTGTCTTGTGCACAGAGAGTGAGGGGTAAGGGACAGGCAACCCAAATCCATGTACTGGTACCTATATATGTTCAAATATTTAGAGCAGGAGATTATTAGCTTTCTGTGTGTATATCATGAATGGACCTCCTTCTCCAGATAATGTTTTTAAATGCATAAAATAAAATGTGTAGGATTACCAAGGAAATACTGAATTGAAGATATAATTTTCTACGCATCCAAATTCACAGACTTCCTAAAATCTATCCATAAACCAAGGGATCCATGGATTTCAAGTTAAGAACCTTAAGAACAAGTTAAGAACCTAGAAAAAGAACTTGTCTATTGTTGGGTGGATCCTCCATGGAAGATATGAAGAAGAATCATCTGAGATTAACAGGAGTGGGTAAATTGTCATTTATACCATGGGATAGATGACCTTCATCAATAGACCAGAAATTCACTGAAGCATTATAGTAATACTGAAGTTCAAGCTTTTGAAGAAAATGTAACTCAAAAGTAGCCCAGTAGGAAGATGCTCCCAATTATATAGACCACTACCTAATCCATATATAATAAGGCTAACCCTTTTTGTGTGAGTTCTTTGGTATCTAAGAATTTCTTTTTTTTAACCTCAGTGTTCTCATCTACCAAATGAAAGAGACCTCTGCTTTCTGCATCAGTTTCCCCAGAATTATATCAAGTCTAGAATTTACTTTGCTCTAAAGTTCAAGTCTCTAATCACAAAATAACATTGCATTTCCAGAGTAGACCCTTAAAAAAAAAAAAAGCCTGGTTAGTTTCCCCCCAAACAATTTCAGAAGAAGCATTACACAGTCAATTGTGTACATAATCTGCATTAAAATACCCCTAACAAAACTAAATGGATATTTACAAATTAATGAGGATTTTATGCATTGAAAATGTGCTTTTAATACAAGCATTTAAAGAAGTCTGGAACCAATATTTACTTGACCGATCTATCTGGAATTACCATTTTCTGAGGGCATAATGCACTTCCTAAGAGACATGACATAAGCTTAGCGGAAAATGAGAAAAGTGATGAAGATGAACCCCAATGCAGCCTGGCTGTCCTGGAGGCTCTGAACTCTCCCATGACTTGGCATATTTCAGAATACCAGGCCTGGCAGGTTGAATATAGGAGAATATTCATTGAAAAGTATTTGACCAGGGAAAGGAATTTGGATAAGAAGCTCAGGGCAGAGGTGATTTTACATACAGCCAGAATATTTAGTGATATATCCCACTTCTGGTGAGAATTTTATGCATACTACTTTCTACTGAAATGGTATTGTGGTATTGAGATTGTCAGGGTGTAAGGAGGCTTGGAATGAACTGGGTTGGGGGGGTGGGTTAGGGGTGTAAAACACTTGTCACATGTAAACACAAGGAACCTGATGAAGGATTAATTTCATCTAGAAGAACAAGAATGAATATAGGATCATAAGTTTAGAATTAGATCTCAGAGCCTATTCAGTCCAACCTCTTTACTTTACAGATGGAGAAACTGAGGCACAAAGAGGTTCTAACCAATATCAATGAGGTAGTAAGTACTACAAATCCCAACAGAATCAGGATTTGAATAGCAGTTCTCTGACTCAGCACTTCTTTCCAATATATCATCCATTGTATCAGAGCTCAACCAAGGCTTTGCCTCGGGCACTGACATGGGGGTTATTCCTCCACCCTTCTCCTAGCCCCCAGGCTTCTATCTCCTGAGTCCCACAGCCAATATGTTCAGTCTCCCACCCTCCACCCCCGAAGGGCTTGGGGCTGAAAGAGAACTGGCCCTGACATGCCACCTAGTCTAGGAAACTTCTATATCCTCTGATCACAATGACCAACCAATCTCAACATCCACATCTCCATTTTAAATCAACCCTTCACAGGAGTGGTAAGGCCTTGGGTATCTTTTCCCTTGTCCCCTCCCTTCAGCTGGAGTTGTCCAGAGTGCTGAAATCTCTGGGAAGAACCTGATGCATCAGCTTTGAATCAGAAATGAAAAAGAGGGAAGCTACTGAGGATGTTAGAGCAAATTCTGTGGAGAATAAGCTGGACATCTGGCCTTGTGGGAAGCCATGCCTAGATACTGTTTAGATGACAGGAGAGACTAGAGGCAATATAGTTGAGCTTAAAGCAGTGCTTGATTTGGAGTCAGGAGCTAAGTGCAAATCCTTTCTCTGCAATCAAGAATTTATGTGACCTTTGGCAAATCTCTTTCCCTCTTAACCTCAGTTTTCTCACCTATAAAATGAGGTGGTTGAATTAAATGACCTCTAAGATCTCTTTCAGCTCTGAATCTGAGATCCTATAATCCTGCAAACCCAGGAAAATTATGCTGGCTATCTCTGGGTATCATAGGGAAAATTTAAGAAGATTCCCAATCCTCTGTAGCTCCTCAATTTTGTGCCTGAAAAGGTTATATTTTTGCTTTCTCTTTCTTACTTGCTCCTTCACTATAATCCTACTCTGATGAGGGAAGAGAAAAGGGATGATCAGAGAATGCTTGATCGATTGGGTCCCTCAAATCAAATTGATGAATTTACAGAATATAATGAGCAAGTTTTTAAAAAAAAAAGTCAGATATTAGGACAGCCCCTTTTAGGCTCTGAGGAGTATAATTTGTGGCTGGAAGGATGTATACCTTTCAGACTTTGGGTGGCCTATTTGTACCCTGTAAAGACTGTCAGACCTAGAAGTGCTCACTTATGAGTAAAGAAACAGGGCTAAGAATTGGCAACAACATTGGGCTTTCCGGCAACCTTTTTCTCTGTCCATTTGTTGACAGGTGAATGGAAGAGAGTGACTTTAAAAGCTCAGAAGCCAAAGCTGATATCCATCAGTTATGGAGGAGCTATTAAGCTTTTAAGATTACTTCTAGCACAGTGTAGCAAGGGAGGAGTAGATAATTTCCGTATTCAACCAACAAAAATATGAAAGTATTGTACCTTTATATCTCACTGTTTCTGTTACCACCACCACCACCACCACCACCCCTCCTTGCATCCAATAATTACATCAACTGGATGAGAGGACTCAATCAATCAAGAGTTTTCTGGTCAATCCTCTACAGCTGTGGCAAGCTCCAGCATATCCTGCCAAGACTTTTAGTGTGGGCACTGAGTTAAATTACATAGTTGTTAGCTAAATTTGAGAGGCCCATAGTCAGGTTTATCAAGATGATAAAATCACTGACCACAACAACCCTTGAGGCAAATTCTTGAATTTGCAGAAGGATTGTATTCTATGACAAAGACAAAATCTTGAAACATTCAAGCCCCTTTACAGCTAGGAAAATCCTTCTGGAAAAATTCAAGAGTTAAGGAGAATCAAAGGAGGGAGTCATGTCTAGCATATTCTAGAGCAGCATCTCTGTGGGTCGCGACCCCTTTGGGAGTCAAATGACCCTTTCACAGGGGTCATGGGGTTGCTTAGGACCATCAGAAAACACATATTTCCCATGGTGTTAGGTACCGAGACACTGCACCTCTATTTATCTCCAGGTGGGTCCGCCTGCATGTAGACACACCCACATACAAATATTAAAGGGTGGGCGGCATTAAGAAGGTTGAGAACCACTGCTCTAGAGACTAGGCAAAGACTGGTGAGCCTGCAAGAAAAAAAAGAGACAGTCTGGGTTTGGGCTGCTAAGACTGGCTTCCTTCCTATTGTGGATCATTATATTATGTGTGTGGTGCTACTTGAAGGATATGGGTAAAGATCCATCTACTTCAAAATATCTACAGCACCTGTCTGCCCCAGTATCTAAAACTGCAGGCTAAACTCCGCCTCTTTATTTAGTCCTCATTTAAAATTCAAATATCTGTAGGAGGGGTAACACAGTAAATTGCTATTAGTCATTAGTATCTAAGTTTGACTTAGTTTATCAAATCACTATTGTCTGTGGAAAAAAGTCATATAAATATCAGTTACTATTATTATTGTTGTTATCGTTACACGAGGGTTAGACCTCAGCAAAAGTGGAGAGAAAAAAGGGCACACAAAAGGGAGGTCAGAGGATTTCCCCAAACTCAAATTATCACCTACTTTTATAGTTCTGTTGAGGGCCAGTCAAGCAGCACAGTATGTAATAGAAAAGAACACTGGCAGTCAGGAGACCTTGGAGTCTATACCCAGTGTAGAGTCATAGCTAGGGGACTTATTGGTTGAGGGATGATGGGTGAATTATTTTGCTTCTTTTGGCCTCAATCTTATCTGCAGAATGGGGACAGTACAAATTACCTGTAGAGCTATAAAAGGCCTCTTCAGTTGGAAAGGGGTGGTGCAGGAAGGCCAGGAAACAGATCCTCAAAACACAAGGCTTTCGGAGTGGTGGGAAGAGGAAGAAAGATGGGAGAGAGCTTACTCCTGAGGACAATCTGATAACTTAATTAATTTTCATTAATTATTCTTGTTAACTACGTGCTACTCAGGCCCTGGAGGGAGGTCTGATGCCACTCATCCCTCCCTTGTTCCATCATCCCTATAGTCATGGAAGTATAACCCTAGATATGTTCCTCTAGGTCAGTGGTTCTCAACCTTCCTAATGCCATGACTCTTTAATACTCATATGTGGGAGTATCTGCATGTGAGTGGACCTGCCTGGAGATGGATAGAGGAGCAGTGTCTCGGTTCCTAAGACCATCAGAAATATGTGTTTTCCAATGGTCTTAGGTGACCCCTGTGAAAGGGTCCTTCGACCCCCAAAGGAGTCGCAATCCACAGGTTGAGAACCACTGCTTTAGGTAAAGGTCCACCTCAGGCAGGGGGAAGCAAAAGTCTAGGACCCTCTGGTGGAGATGGGAAAGTGGAAGTGGTAGGAATGGGGGCTTATTTCTTCAGGGCTTGAGTAGATTGATGCCAGATGATTGAACCCTTACTTTGTAGGTAAAGAATAGGTGGGAAGGGCCACTCTGCGTGCCGCACCCCAGCCCGTTACTCTCTCCATCCACCGCCTCACGGTAAAGATACCTGCATCACCATCTCAGAATGGCCAACAGGGGACCTGCTTATGGACTGAGCCGGGAGGTACAGCAGAAAATTGAGAAGCAGTATGATGCTGATCTGGAGCAGATTCTCATTCAGTGGATTACCACACAGTGCCGCAGGGATGTTGGGTGGCCCCAGCCTGGGCGAGAAAATTTCCAAAACTGGTTCAAAGATGGCACCGTGCTGTGTGAGCTCATCAATGGGCTATACCCTGAAGGCCAGGGCCCAGTAAAGAAGATCCAGGCTTCAGGCATGGCCTTCAAACAGATGGAACAGATTTCTCAGTTCCTACAGGCAGCAGAGCGCTACAGCATCAATGCCACTGATATCTTCCAAACTGTGGACCTCTGGGAAGGAAAGAATATGGCATGTGTGCAATGGACGCTGATGAACCTGGGTGGGCTGGCAGTGGCTCGGGGTGATAAGTTCTTCTCTGGAGATCCTAACTGGTTCCCTAAGAAGTCCAAGGAAAATCCCCGAAATTTCACAGATAACCAACTGCAGGAGGGCAAGAATGTCATTGGGCTGCAGATGGGCACCAACCATGGGGCCTCTCAGGCAGGCATGACTGGATATGGGATGCCACACCAGATCCTCTGATCACCACTCTTCCTCACCCTCCCTTGAATGGTTAATATATTTCTAGCAGTGACATTCCTAGGAAGCCCGTGGAACTCTCAAGCCCCTTCTGTTCCAGCTCTTCCTCTTCCCTGCCTACTCCTATCCATTGATGGCACTGCTTCTCCTGTTGTGCCTACAGATGCTGAGCAATGCCTTCTTACCTTGAATTTACTGTAATATACTTCCTGTCCCCCAAATCAGCAAAACTGGACCAACCACCTATCCTCCCTACTCCTGGACCAAAACTGGGGAGTACTGACCCCTTCAACATTCCTGTTCCTTCTCCCACCCTGGTTTGTTTCTCATTTGGGAATTTTGCACCCATATAGCCATTCTTTAGGACCAGGGTTCAGGGCACTGCCTTGAAAGGAGCTGACATGAGACCAATTTCTCTTCTACAAGGTGGTTCTTCCTGCTCCCTCCACCTCCAGCCTTGCTACTGTGGGGACTTAATTTATAGGGAGGGGCCTATGGTGGCTGCTGTCCTGGCCACAGCTGAACTTTGAAAGCCACACATGTGGGTAGGCCTCTCCTTGGCAGGGGTCTCTTTTCCCCTCGGTCCCTCCCTCCTTGGCATTCCCTTCCACCTATTACCCTCTTTATCCAGTGGCCTGAGACAGGCTTAGGGAGTGGAGGGGATGTCCAGGGAGGTAGGTTGGCCTTGCCTTGTCTTCTCTCCTCCGTCCTTCCCCTATTCCACGAAAGGCCCACCCAAAGTCTGAGACTTGAGAAATGTGAATTGCTGATCTGAATAAAGATTTCCAGTCTTTGAAAAAAAAGAAAAAAGAAAAAAAAAAGAATAGGTGGGAAGAGGAGTATATCATCAAGGATCCCTGAGAGAATAGGACATGACCCTTGACCGAACCACCCACCCCCATGTCTATACATAGCCCTGGCCACCCAAGTCATGATGAAGATGTGGCAGTCAGAGTTTTTCCTGCGGTGCCAAATGACCAACAGCTTCCTCCCCACGTGTCAAAGGTCTTACAGGTAGTAAGAAGCATGACTGTGATTTGAGCCTAAGTCCTCTGTCTCCAAATCCAGCAGCCCTTCTGCTTTGGGGTTGGTAGATTAAAAAGAGATCATGATAGATTATTCAGGACAACTCCCTAATTTTACAGAGAAAGAAGATGGGGCCCAGAGAGGAGAAGTAAGTTGCCCATGGCCATATAGCTAACCAGTATTTGAATAATGACAATAAAAGCTGCCATTTATAGAGCATTTTGCCTAGATCATCTAATGTGAACATAATAAAAACCCTGTACGGTAGGTATTGCAAGTATTATTATCCCCATTTTACAGATAAAATAACCGAGGTTCAGATTCAGTGATTTCTCAGGCTCCCTTTTCAAATAAACCTGAGTAATCATTTCTAAGCCTACCCTCCAGTGATGCTTAATAACAATGTGAAATTTGGTAATAACAATGTTTGTTTGGTCTTGCTCGGTTGACCTTGAAAAACAGTAGAGACATTCATCTCTGTGAGATGTTAGGGAAGTGGGGGTGGGTGGCTAAAGGCAGAGGCTTGGATAAGATGATGGTGACAGGACCCTGTCGCCATTCTTCACCCTCTGTCATTAGCAGTATCACATTTCCTGCTCGTCAGCCCAAGACTTTGTGTTGTGTCCTTCACAAAATGTGCCTAAGGGTGTTTTATAGCCCAGAACAAAACAACTTACAAAGGGAATGATCTCTTGAACTGATTAAGCCATAAATGACCATCAATATATCGTAGCTTTAAAGACAGTTATGGCATCTGCCCCTGGGGAACTAATGAGAAAAGCCCACAGAGATCACCAACTGTGCTTCCCTGACTCTAAACATTGGAAAGTTCAACTCTCCATTTAAGAAATGCTGGCAGCCTTCTCCTAGTTTCTGCTCTAAGAAGGAGGAGCCAGGAAAGAAGTGAGATTTCAGAGGAATAAGGATAGCTAATATTTACATAGCCATTTAAGGTTTGCAAAACGCTTAAGTTATCTCATTTGATCCTTACAACAACCTTGTGATATAGATGCTATTATTATTCCCACTTTACAGGTGAGGAAACTGAGTCTGAGAAAAGTTTGGCAACCTGCCAAAGGTCACACATTCTCTAAATCAGCATTATGAATTGAGGTCTTCATGACTCTAAATCTAACATTCTAAACATTGTGCCACCTAATTGCTCAAAGTAAAGACCTGAAAATGACAGTGAAGAGAATTAGAATGGATTCATTATGGAGTCTTCCATAGAAGAGGTGTCAAATCCACAGCCTCACTGTGCCCTAGCCCCTATAAGTGGGACCTGGGCCAAATTAAAACGTAACTGGGAAATATTTAACAAAATAAATAAAAATACAACAGGACATAGATAGTGTTAACATATGGTCTACTAAGTCAGCATGCTGCCTGTAGGGATCCTTATGTATGGTTTAGTGGCCCCCATTTCCATTTGAGAGTGACCTCACTGAGTGGACTGTGAGTCAGGAAGACCTGAGTTCAAATTTTGACTCAAACCCTGGGCAAATCACTAACTTCTTTCATCCCCAATTTCCTCATCAGTAAAATGGGCCAATAATAGTACTTACTTCACTAGGTGAGAAAGAAACAGATATTTTCCACAGCAGATATATTTCTGAGTTCAACATATTGAGGTAACATGAGATAAGGATTTTGCAAACCTTAAAATCTATATAAATGCTCATTGTTATTATTATCATTACTCAAGGGCAGAAATGTAAACATCTACTTTACACTCTACTGGCCTAACTCAGTACAAGGCTCATAGCAGACCCTCTGCCAATATTTGTTTAACAGTTGATGGTCAGACTCTCTCCTCCAGGGCTGGCCTTATGGGCATGTATATGTAGTAGTTGCTCCAGAGGAGCTAATTGGTTACTGGTGACTTCCTCAGCCACTTCTATTAGGAGTGAAAAGGAAAGAAGATTGTGTGTCATTTGAAGAGATCCAGAAAGATTTGCCCTAGCCAAAAATACCTCCCCCTACTGACCAGTTATGGTTAGAAATTCCACCAATTCAATCCAACCAAATCCATCAAACATTTATTAAATAAATACTCAAGACGAAATGAGAAACAGTATTTTTCTTCAAAGGATTTACATGCATCCTACTGAGTGTAGAGGGATTGCCATACTATGAGATGCAAATATCTCCTCAAGGGGCAAGATTTTATGAGAGAAATAATTATTAAATAACTAGTTATTAATATAGGGGAGATCTAGGATTTTTTCCCTTCCTATTTCCTCATTCCCTACTAGGTCAAATCAGCCCCAGAAGAATAGGGCTGATAATAAACCCCACCCAAATGAGGAAGCTTAGTTCTGATTAAAGAGTAAAAAGAATTTAATCTAGGTGAATTACAACCCATTGTGTTCTACTCAAGCTTTTTTTTGGAGGGGGAACAGGGATGGGTTAGGGGGGAAGTAGACCCTCTAGATTGCCCAAGGTTGGGGGTTGTCTAGGAGTAAAAGTGACATAAATTAAAGTCACATCCCCCAATGACTCATTAGAATAGGCCCACCTCTCATTATAATATTCATTCTTCTCATTAATCATTAACCAATCAGAGTTTATTGCTTTCTGTCAGGAACATCTACTCTTCCAAGGGCATATAAGCATCAAGAGGCCACCATGATTGTCTTTGGTTTAAGAGAGAAAGCCAAATGATCATCCTTTTATTAATTATTTGCTAGCCATAATTAATAAATGATTAATTACCCAGAAATTGTCACTCAACTTTTTATACATCACACTTCAAAAAAAAAACACACAAGCTTAAATGGGTGGTGGCAAACTACAGCCCACTGCCTGTTTTTGTGTGGTCTGTGACTAAAGAGTGGCATTTGCATTTTTAAATGAAATTTTGTTGGAATATAGCTATTTTATTCATGCTTTCTTCTTACAATAGCAAAGTTGAAGAATTGTGACAAGGAGGGTATATGACACTTTCAGCACTGCTGGTGGACATACTACACATTGCAATGAAACACTTATAACTCAGCAGTATTTCAAGTGCCATGAGTATCATCAAAAAAATTTTTTCTAACAATTTTTTGAGCTCAAGAAAAAGATTGAAATTTTTATGAAGGAGAACTGCCCTCAATCACTATTAGCAAATACTGAACAGCTTTGGAAATTACAGCATTTGCTATAGACTTGATAATGTTTCTTACTGAACTCAACCTAAAATTATGAGGCAAAATAGCACTTATGTGTGGAATTAGTACTGCATCAAAGTCAATTCAGCAAAAACTAATGTTGTTTAATCACAAGTAATATTAAACTGCTTTATACACTTCCCATACTGTCAAAAATTAAAACAAGAAGCAAAATCTCCCTTTCCACACAAATTTGCAACAGATACATTTTCTGAGCTCAAACTACAGTTCCAGAAGCATTTTTCAGACCTCCATGCAAGTGTAAAGGAAAATTCCATGTTTCAAAATCCAATTTAAGTGTGAAATTGAGGAGCTTCTGCCTAACCTTCAATTGGAAGTGACTAATCTACAAGATAACAACTTGCTAAAAGGCAAATATCACGAAAAGAATCTAATAGAATTCTATACATGCCTTCCAAGGGATGAATATGCTAAATTAAAGTCAGATGCTTGTGGATTGGTATCAGTATTTGGCATTAGATGTCTATGTGAAAAGATGTTTTCGAGGATGAAATACATAAAATCTCATTACAGATTAGCATTAACAAATGAACATTTGCAATTGATTTTGACGATAGGGAATACTAACTTTGAACCCCAATTAAACAAAATGTCATAATCCCCCCAAAAAAAGAATCCATTCTCTTCATTAGTAGATTTATATTACCCCCAAAAAAAGCACATTATTACTATCATTATTATATTTTGAATTTC
The DNA here is from genome assembly GCA_028646515.1 of Pseudochirops corinnae. Lineage (NCBI taxonomy): Eukaryota > Metazoa > Chordata > Mammalia > Diprotodontia > Pseudocheiridae > Pseudochirops > Pseudochirops corinnae. Next base: position 486,352,532 of record CM053585.1, on the reverse strand, counting down.
ATTAATAAAAATTTTGCAGAAATTTTTTTTGCTCTCTTTCTATATCAATACCAACCTCAAATTTGCCTCAGCCTTAATGGCTTAATCTGGTCCTTTACAAAAACAAAGTTTGCTGCCCCCTTCCCTAAATCGTTCATTATAAACTCATACTTTAGTGGCATTAATTGAGCAGAGCATTTTTTTTCTAGCTGAGAGCAAGAGCCCATGGGAATAAAATGGAGTACTACCCAAAAGGGATACAAAAGAGGGAGAAGGATACAGAAATGGGAAGGAGGTGTGCCATGAACAACTTGGCCTTACAATTTGGCCTAGAATCAGATTCCTTCTTGTGTTCCCTAAAAAGACAACACATTACTGGGCACATCATAGATGCTAGATTTGTTGATTAAGAGTTGCTTTGTTGTTGTTGAGTAGTTTCATTTGTGTCCCCATAATTCTTCATTGACCACATTTGGGGTTTTCTTGGCAGAGACACCAAAGTGGTTTGTCTTTTGCTTCTCCTGATCATTTTACAGATGAGGAAACTGAGGCAAAAAGGATTAAGTAACTTTCCCAGAGTCACACAGTTAAGTATGTGTCTGAGGCCAGATTTGAACTCAGGAAGATGAGTTTTCCTCATTGCCAACCCAGTGTTCTATCCACCATGTCACCTAACTGCCCAGACGAATTGCTTACCCTCATCATTCCACTTGGCAGTTTTTTCTCTCTCACAGGTATGATAGATCAGACAGGATACAAAGCATTCAGTTAGCCCAATTTGTCTGGCTCACAGAAAAATGCTGCCCTTATTTTGAAGTTCCTGCCGCACAACTTAGCTTTCAGCTTGAAAACAATACAGAATGATTCAAAATTATGGCATTTCCACCTCTAGAACAATTGGGTGGTCAGAGAAATGCATCAGATCATTATGATGGAAGACCAAATCAATTGACATGCTAATTAAAGAAGAGAAGAACTAATGAGATTAAAAGGGAAAAAAAGATTCCCAAATTAAGGAGCCAATCAACACCCTCTGGCCCATCCATTGCAATCACCAGACACATCAATAAATTTAGAAGAAATGGTAATTCAGTTTAAAAATAAAAGGGGGGAGGGCCGTTGAACTTAGAGTCACAAAGCCCAACTTAGAATCCTTGTTCTGCTGCTTAGTCCCTCTATGACCCTCTCCTCAACCTTTCCAGGCCTCAGTTTTGTCATCTGTGAAATGAGGGACTTTTAGAGCATGGTCTCACCAACCTCTTCCAGCTCTATATTTTATTCTCTCTTTTGACTATGAAGGATCATGGGACCATGGATTTACGTTTGGAGGGACTTTAGAGGTTATATTGTCTGATACCATTTTTTATAAATGAGGAAATTGAAGCCAAAACATGCTAGATGACTTGCACAAGGTGAACCACATATGAATGAATTAGACAAAGCTGTTTCCACAGGTGTCTAGGTCCATACCTCAGCTAACAAAGAGCAAAGAACCACATGGAAGGGGAGAAAGAGCACCAGCTTCAAAAGGAAAAGGACCCACATGGACAAAAGTATTTTTAGGAGCTCTTTTTCTGGTGACAAAGAATTGGAAATTGAAGAGTTGTCCATCAATTGGAAAATGACTGAACGAGTCATGGTAAATGAATGTAATGGAATGCTATTGTTGCATAAGAAATGATGAGCAGGTGGACTTCTGAAAAACCTGGAAAGACTTATATGAACTGATGCTGAGTGAAGTGAGCAGAACCAGGAGAACATTGTGCACAGTAACAGTAACATTGTACAATGATCAACTATGACAGACTTAGCTCTTCTGAGCAATACAATGACTCAAGACAATTCCAAAAGATTCATGATGGAAAATATTATACACCTCCAGAGAAAGAACGGATGGGAGTCTGAATGAACATCGAGGCATACTATTTTCGCTTTCTTTTTTATGTGGGTTTTTTGTTCTGTTTCTCCTTTTACAACATGATTAATGTGGAAATATGTTTTACATGATTATATGTGTATAATTTATATCAGATTGCTTGCCATGGGGGATAGAAAGTTTTTGAACTCAAAATATTGTTTAAAAATGAATGTTAAAAATTGTCTTTACACATAATTGGAAAAAATAAAGTACTATTTACATTTTTAAAAAGAGCACCAATTTTTGAAGGCAAGGATCTGGCTTTTTATGCAGGGTTTGCCACTTACTACCTGGGTTTCAGTTTTTTCATTTGTATAATAAGAAAGCTGGACCAGATGATTTCCTAAGCCCATTCCAACTCCACATTATATAATTCTTAAGGGTATTGGTTACCCTGCATGATTTCACTGAGAAACTCACGAACCACATCTACAGAGCTCCAAGCCAAGTTCTTGACAGCTTCTACTAGAAGTGATGCAGCTGGAGCCCATCATTTCTGGCTCCGGACCAAGGTGAGGATCTTCCTACCTTTAGTCAGGAAGAGTGGAAGTCAGCTTGGAAGTCTCACTGAAGGAGATCACATCTGTTGTTCTGGTCTGACTGCCTCTCCCCCTTTCCCACCTGTAGAACACAGGAAGGCAGATGATGCAGGCATTCTCATCCAAGAAGCATCTTTCCCAAGAGGCACCTCGTCCTTGCAGTTTCTTTCCACAAATAGAGAAAAAAGAATGGGCTTAAGCCAGCAACTTTGCAGGTAGCAAAACACAAGCAAGAGGAGGTTTATTTTTAATCCTTAAATGTTTCCTGTTTCCTGGCATTTTTCCTTGGTGTCTCTACATTTTTAACAGAGTTTTATCATTAGCTGGCACATTGGAAACAGATTATCTTGCCCTAGTTCAAAACTATGCTGTATCCACATCTTGAACTTTGTGAGTAGTTCTAGACATGGGCATCTCCAGAAATACATAACAGCTTGTCATAACAGTTGTCAGAGGAAGATAACTAAGATTAGAAAGAACACAGAGAGACAACAACATGAGGACAAACTAAAATACCAAGCCCCTTTTGGTCTGGAAATAAAGATTAGATAAATCAATTAATCAATGTATATTAAGTGTTTAACTGTAGTGCTATGCATGGAGATACAAAGAAAGTCAAAAACAGGCCTTGCCCTCAAGGAGCTTACATTCTAAGGAGAGAGACAACAGTAATTCAATAAGTGCATACAAGATTCAGACAGGGGAGAAGGAAGATCACTTCAGGTGTCAGAAGCTGGGAAAACAGGGAAAGGACATTTTGGAATGAGTCTTAAAAGTATGCTAGGGGTTCTGAGAGGTAGGATTGTTTAAAACATGGAAAGACTGAATATGTACTTATTCTAGCACTGGAAATGAGGAGTACCTCCCCTTTAAGCTGAGAGAGGTAGTTTGGGGACAAATGGAAGCCATAGTCGTTACCTTAATTCCTGGTGCTTCAAAATACTTGAATGAATCCATGATCTCATTTCAACTGTCTGTCCAAGATACATGCAACTAAGAGACAAGTTCTATGGGTCATTCATTCAACTGCCTATCACAGTTTGAACAATAACCTACACAGACTTTTTTACAGAGAACTCACACAGGACAAGCATTCACATGGTGGTCAGAAGAGATACAAGGACACTCTCAAGGTCTCTCTTAAGAAACTTTGGAATTGATTGTGTGACATGGGAGACACTGGCATAGGACCGCTCAGCATGATGTGCCCACATCAGAGAAGAGGCTGTGCTCTATGAGCAAAGCAGAATTGAAACAGCTCAAAGGAAACACAGGATGCACAAATGTGAAGAATCCACCCCAAATATTCACGTGGACTATTTGTTCCTGACCTATAGCAGAGCATTACAAGCTCATATTGCTCTGATTAGCCACAGTCAGATGCACTGTAACTTGACTCTGACACAGTGATGTCATTTTGATCCTCTTCAAGAAAGGACAACCAACCAACATTATAATTAATTTATCCAATTCCCAAAAGCAGTTATTTATTGGCCTCTGCAATAGTCCATTGTATATTAAGAATAAGAGAATAATAGCAAAATTGTGACTTGTCCTGGGATTGTTTCTATAAGAACCTCATCAAAAAAGATGAGTAGAATGAGATAATAACCTACCTTTATATAATGCTTTAAAGTTGGCAAAGTGTGTTGTTGTTGAGTTTTTTCAGTCGTATCTGACTCTTTTGGGCCCCATGTGGGGTTTTCTTGGCAAAGATACTAGAGCTGTTTGCCATTTCCTTCTCCAGTTCATTTTACAAATTAGGAAATTGAGGTAAACAGAGTTAAGTGACTTGCCCAGAGTCACACAACTAGTAAGTGTCTGAGGCCAGATTTGAACTCAGGTCTTCCTGACTCCAAGTTCAACATTTTATTCACTCTGGGCAGCAATCAGTTAGGACCATGAGTCTTATACAGTCTCTGTACCTTTTGTTGGATATGAGCCTGAGGGGCAGCTAGATGGCCCAGTGAATAGAGCACCGGCTCTGGAGTCATGAGGACCTGAGTTCAAATTCGGCCTCCGACACTTAACACTTACTAGCCATGTGACCTTGGGCAAGCCACTTAACCCCAATTGCCCTCCAAAAAGCAAAAAAAAAAAAAAAAATCAAAAGATATGGGCCTGAAAATCATTAATTGCTTTAGAATATTGTTTGCAAAAGCCTATTCATTCCTATCTCACATTTTCATCAAGGATGTTCTTTATACATATGAATGCTATTCTCATTAAGATTATGTAAAGATGAAAAGCAGCATATGAATTGGGAAATGCGTGATCACTTTTATTTGTTGGTTGGCTGGTAATACTAACATACGGTGATTTTTTCCCCTTATTATCTGGTATCTTCCTCTCCTTCAGATAGCTTAAGAATCCATCTTTGGATGCCCTCAGAAATGTTGTCACCTCTATCAAACATGAGCCCTGTGTATCCTGGGCCTGGTCTAGTTTTTCTTCCTGCGTTGGTTATCTTTAATGCCATTTCTACTTCATCATGAAGCACATCAGGGAATATAAATGTTAGAGCCCAAATACACTGATGGAGAAAATAGCTTGTTTTAGAAATCCTGACAGATCTTTTGCATTTTTTGTCTATTTGTTGTCATGGTGCTGGAAATGTAAGCAGGTTTATAATTTAACTTCATTTATGGAGGAGGGATTCAGAATAAAGGGAATGATAATAAGAGGAAGTTAGATTCCCATCCATTTGTGTTTGATGTCACTGATGGAGATCTTGTCCTTCTACAAATTCCACTTGTAAGATGATGATAGAATTCTACAAAGTTATTAAGTTCCTACTGAATGCAAGGCTTGTGCAGAGAGGCACAAGACCAAGAGACTGTATTTTAAATTCAGGAAATAGTCCTGTTTTTTTCTGGTGCTCTGAGTACCCTAAAAGAAGTAATGTCAAATAAGCAAGAGGAGCATACTGGGAGCCAGATTGTGGTAGATCTTAAATGTCTGGCCAAAAGTTGCAGTTTATCCTACAGGTAATAGGGAGTCACTGGTGGTCTTCCTGTAGGGGAATGATGTGTTCAGATCTGCTCCTTAGAGCAGTGTAAAGGCTGTGAAAAGGATGGATGGAGAGGGGAGAGATTGGAGGCAGGAAGACCAATAAGGAAGCTAAAATAATTTGCACAAAGAGAGATGAGATCATAAATAGATAGTCTAAGATGGCTGGGAAAGTGCAGCTAAAGGGACAAATGTGAGATATGAAAGTCGAATCAATAGGACTTAGCAACTGATTGGATATGGGAGGGGGAAAGGAGAAGAGAGAGAAGTAGTGAGCACCCTGTCACTGGAGCTCAAACAGAGGCAAGCTAACTGCTTGTTAGGGATGATTTAGAGAGAATTAAATCATTAAGAATGGAGTTAAACTAAATTTCTTAGAAAAATTTCTTCCAGTGTTTAAATTCTGTAATTCTCACCTACAATAAGTACTTCCACAGGTTCAATTATCACCTCAATGCAAATGAGTTCTAAATCTATGCATACATCCCTGAACCTCCAAGTGCCTGATAGAAATAACCACCCAGAAGTCCCTTTGGTACTTCTAACTCCATTTAGTGAATACCCTTTGATTCAGCAATACTACTATAGATCTATGTCCCAAAGAGATCATATAAAAAAGGGGGAAAGACCCACATGTACAAAAAATATTTATAGCAGCTCTTTTTGTGGTAGCAAAGAATTGGAAATTGAGGGGATGCCCATCAATTGAGAAATGGCTGAACAAATTGTGGCATATGAAGGTAATGAAATACTATTGTTCCATAAGACATGATGGATTTCTGAAAAACCTGGAAAGACTTAGATGAACTGATGCCAAGTGAAGCGAGCAGAACTAAGAGAACATTGTACATAGTAACAGTAACATTGTGCAAGGATCAGCTTTGATAGCCTTAGCTCTTTTCAGCAATCTAAGACAATTTTAAAAGATTCATGATGGAAAATACTGTCCACACACAGAGAAAGAACTGTGGAGTCTGAACATAGATCAAAGTACACTGTTTTTTCTCTTTTTTTGTTTTTTTTCTTTTGATTTTTCTCTTTTATTCTGATTCTTCTTTCAAAACATAACTAATGTGGAAATATTCTTAATATGATTGTATATGTATAGCTTATATCAGATTGCATGCTGTCTTGGGGAAGGGGAGGAGAGAAAGAGGGAAAATTTAGAACTCAAAATCTTATAAAAGCAAATGCTGAAAACCAAAAATAAATTTAACTAATTCCATTCAAAATTGGAGTCATTGTCCTCTCCTGCCTCTGAAGTTTCCTATTCATGTCACCACCATCCTCCTACTTCCCCAGATGACCTTGCAGTCATCTTTGACTTTTCCCTCTTCCTTGTCCCTAAGCTGGATAGAGCATGAATTTTATCCAGTATGGTAATTTAAATGTTTTTAAGTCACTTGGTTTTGGTGTTCCAGGATTGTTTTAAATTTTCTTTTAAATTCATTCCTTATGCCCTTATTTCTCTGGTTTGCCCTGATTCCCTATTGTATCACTTCACCTGATAGATAAGCTTTCTTCCTTTACCTTTCCTATGTCTGCCCAATCTTCCCCCAACAGCCTCTCACCACCATATCCCCCCACATCTTCACTGTGGGATAGAGAAATCTCTTCTCTGGATAGAGGAAAGACATGTAAGTCTTGCCAGTGGGGCTGACCTAACGGGTAATTCACTAAATGGTTATTTATATGATATGATTTGAAGTTAGGTTGAAAGGGTCTCTCTTCCATCCCTCCCTGCTGCAGCTCCCAAATATTTCTCCCATTCCCTATTAAATTGCTTCAATTTCTATCATTAAAGATTCATTCCCTTAAAATTCAAAGAATTTTTTTTGGTCTACAAGAGTTGTTATTATTGGGTTGTTTCAGTCATGCAAAACTGTGACTCCATTTGGAGTTTTCTTGACAGATACTGAAGTGGTTTGCCATTTCTTTCTCTAGTTCATTTTACAGATGAGGAACTGAGGCAAACAGGGTTAAGTAACTTGCCCAGAGTTATACAGCTAATAAGTGTCTGAGGCCAATCAGATTTGAACTCAGATATTCCTGATTACTGAAAGGCCTGGCACTCTATACACTGCACCACCTAGCTACCCTCAAGAGTTCCCTTTAATTTAATTGTTAGAGAATTGGTTATCTTGCCCTACAGGAGAGTATGGCGGAAGGAGATGAGAGGGGGAATGATGCAGGGGAAGGGGGGAGGGTTGTTAGAAGCACACACTTCTGTAAAGAGACAGAGACAAAGTAGAGAATAGAACAAGTGGAGGGTGGGATAGGAAGGAGGGAAATATAGTCAGTCTTTCACAATATGTTCGTTGTGGAGATGTTCTGTGTAACTACACATGTACGGCCTGTATTGAATTGCTTGTCTTTCCAGTGGGGTGGATGATGAGGGAGAAAGGGAAAGAATCTAGAATTTAAAGTTCTAAAATCAAATGTTAAATATATATATATATATATATATATAAGTGTGTGTGTGTGTGTGTGTATTATTATCATTATTATTGGGCAAGTCACTTAACCCCAACTGCCCTCCAAAAACAAAAAAGGAAATTATTATTATTATTATTGTTATTATTCACATACAACTGGGAAATAAGATATACAGGCACTAGGGTAGGGAGATCCATCTTGTCTTGTCAGAAAGTCAGAGGAGTGATGGGGGAGGATATAGGAGACAGCAGATTGGGGGAGGGGTATACAGTGAGATCGCTGTTTTGGGGTGGTGGGTAGGGGGAAGACGGGGAGAAAATTTGTAACTCAAAATCTCATGGAAATGAATGATGTAAACTAAAAATAAACAAAAGTTAATTATACTAAAAAAAATTTAATTGTTAGGGGAGGGAGTAGTATCCATATACCCATATGTCATCAGCCAAGTCTGATGGCAAATTGGGTGCCTCAGGTCTGGAGCTGGAATGAAATGAGACACTCATAGTCCATCTAACAGTTAACAAGAAGAGGTTTGTTTAGCCATAGCAAAGTAAGGACATTAAAAAAAGGGACAGGGTGTTCATTGAGGATACAGGTGATTCAGTTGAGCTAAGCTTTCCTATACCACTGCTGGTCATACTGTGAGGCTAGAAACTAAAGCCTGAGAGAAGAGCTCCAAGCCCTCCTATCCTGACTATTTTTGTATTCAGGTAATTAAGAAGCTAATCTCACTTGAGCCAATTAAATCTTAGGTACAATTTCAACAATATTTAAGGAAAAACTAGACCAATGGTTCTTAAAATATGGTCTGAGAACCCCTGGGGGTCCCCAAAGGCAAAACTATTTTCATAATAATACTAAAACATTTTAATTTCTAATGTGGTAAGTGTTGAGAGATATAGCCCATATAAATGAAAGATTTGGGGAAGGGGGTCCTAAATAGTTTTTAAGAGTATAAATGAGTCCTGAGACCAAAAAGTATAAACTAGACTAATCTGCCTAGGGCAAAGCCTTCAATAGTGCTCTCAGTACACCATATCTACAAACACTTTGTAAATCTTAATTGCTATATAGGTGTGAAATGTTATTATCATAGGTAGTAGGTCCTACAAAGTGACAGTCTGCTGTGAATTATGGTGTCCTGTGAATTATAACATCCTTTTTATGTTTCAAAAGCAGACCTTGGGTGATTGAAATAACCCCACCCAGCTTCCCCAAGGAAAATCACAGTGGACTGAAAGACAATGGGGAAGTCACTGGGGAGCTTATAGAACTGTGACAAGAACTGATAAGGATGGAAGAAAGAGAGGTTGTCCCTGTGCTGTGAAAGAAAGAACATGAGGTTGAAAATTCATTATGAGCCAAAATGGAACTGGAGACATGACTCTAATGCAGAAGAGGATGAAAGCATCTTCTTGGATCCCAATATACCTCTTCTATGTGAGGCATACGTCCATTGGGCAGTTATGTGGGGATTAAAATTGTCCAACCTACAATAAAGGAGACTGAAGTAGAGCTCTGAGCTAATGGCACTTTATTAAAGGGTCCATGGTCCCTTCTAATGAAGGGGACCTCAGATCTTCCTCATGATCTGAGATCCCTCCTTCTCCCAGAACTTGTTTTAATAGGGTTTGAAACCCAAATACACAAAAGAGGCATGGTAAAATACAGAATATCAATGGTTCTCTAGCACTCCATTAACTGTGCCAAGAAAACCCCAAATGGGGTCATGAAGAGGCGGACACAACTGAAAAGACTAAACAACAATATGTCCAGAGAAACCACAGTCCAAGAGAAGACTTCAGAAATAAAGCTATCTTGAGCTCTATTTTTTAGGGGATGACCAGGGATTCTTCAGATGGAGAGCTTATAAACTAGAAAAGCAATATGGTGTAAGGGACAGAAGGATACAATGGAGAATAATGCCTAAAGATGTTGGCTAGAGGTATGTTAGACCCAGTGACACAAAAGAAGAAAAAGAACCAAAAAGCCAGAGTGTCAACCAGTGATATTTGCTAAGAGTTAACTGACTGGAGACATTCATTGTACGAAAAGTGATGGTGCCCCCATAACTAGAAGAGTCATAGAGGAGAGTTATCAGTATGGAAAAGCAACCCCTTGGTACCTCCTGCTCGCGCCTCACTGAGGAAATCACGCAAGTGACTTAAACTAGACGGGTCTCTGGGAAAGGTTTCCTCCCTGGCAGGTTCTGTTGCTTTCTATTGCCTGTATAGGTTCCATTTGATTCCCTTGACCCATAAATAAGCTTTTCTGTGCTTTCAGTCTTTTGGTAATATGCTTATAAGGGAGGTACCAGATACCAAATTTCCCAAATTTTCTGAATGAAGGATATTAAAGGAAAAAAAAGGGTACTCAGGTCCATCAAGTGAGGAGGTAGGAAGGTGACATTATCTTAATGATGCAAATACCCATGGAAGGTCTAAGGACTTAACTCTATCACATAATACCTCAGGTAGATTAATTGCTACTACACTGAAAATAAGTCATAATGGGAAGTAGTGAGCAGGAAGGGAGTGGGGAGGCATGCAGGGAGATAGAAAAAAGGGGTGTCAGGAAAAAGAAAAAGGCACAGAAATGGGAAGATGCCAGAAATAAACTATACTCTTGCTTAGAATTGACTCTGCCTGACAAATAAGGTACCCTTACTTACTTACCTACCCTTTCAAAAGCAAAGCCAATTAAAGTCTTATGCATTCTGATGCATAATTTTTACCAAATGGTAGGTTTCCTGCAAGGCTCTCCCCCTTTTTTTAATTTATAAAATAGCTATCCTCACTTTTTCCTTAACTGATGTTCTTAGATGGCTAGGGCACAGGTTCCCAAGGTTGCCTCCACCACAGCCATTCAAGTTTAACGATATTCCAGGGGTGGAACTCTCCTTGGAAAGTAAAATCTTCAACCCTAGAGAAACCTGTTCCTTTTCCAGGCAGTTGGCAAAAAGGAGGAAAAAAGAAGAGAACAAACCAATGGGATCCCATAGCTGAGAGAAACTGTGGGGTCAGTGGGAAAGGAGGAACAACCCCAATAGTCGCAAGAGATCAGTGTTATCAAATGCTCATCATTACTATTGTCATCCCTTCTTTGGAAAGTACTGCATATTAGCACATATTTATTGAATACCAGGTGTCACGGAGACCTCTGCCATTGACACAAGTGACATTCTGATGCCTCCAGATTCCTTTCTTTCTATCTTTATTATACTTGAAGTGGAAGAAAAAGAAAGGGAAGAAAGTGATTTTCCTCTCCATTGTCAATGGCTGAAAATTTCTCCAGAATTGGGGGGGGGGGGTGGCGGGAAGGAGAAAAGATGGATTGTGCAGGATGTCAAGGTGACCCTGCCATGGAACGGGGAAGGACAACAAGCAACTTGCAGCTCTCCCTAAAGCTCAAAAGAGAAAACCTGCCTGCTATCTCAAAAGAGAAAAACCTGTTTCCAGGAAACAACTGGCTTCCAGTCTTCGTCATTGGCCTCTTGCTCAAAATTTCCCCAGGACTCCCCCAAGTCATAGGCCATAGACCAAAACATTAAACAAAGGTGGCTCTGGGCACCACACTGAAACAGAAGAAAGCAGGGCAAGGCCTGGGGGACATATGGCCCACATGGTATTCCCCGGAGGCAGTTGGGAAGATAAGCTAAACATCAGAAGTAGGGTCACATGTGGATTGTGCACCAAAGACACAGACTCTGTCTTTTTATTTGTACCATAATTATATTTACATGTTGTTCATATGAATGAAAGAGATGTCCAATGCTATATGTTTAGAGCCTTCCTCATGATGGAGTCATAAAAAGTCTTTTCACAGATGCCAGATTCCAGCACATGCATACAGGTAGAGAACTTTGTAACCACAGAAAAATACTTTTGTGCTTTTTCTTAGTGGCAGTAATGAGCCATAGGAAACTCTTATGCTCCTAGGAAAATGAGAAGTCTCTCAGTGCCGAAGACATGTTGCATGTGTTTACTATCGATGCCCCCGTGCTACAATCATTCGACTCTCCACCTGCTGCTCTCCCACAGACCTTAGATGAGAACAGAGCAACAGAAAGTGTTGATCTGAGCTGAGTGGCCCTTTGTGAGTGAAAATGAAGCCTAAAATCATGTGTGCCCTCAGTCTAGAGCTATAAGTGTCACAGATCCCGCTTATCAACCTACTATTTCCTCAGCCACAGAATCACACCATCTGAGGACTGTCCCCTGAAACCTATACTTAGGGAATCGGAAAGAGTGGTCAGAGTGGTATAAAGGGAAGAGCATCACGGAATTATGTCTTAAGTGGCATAGCTGAGAGAGTGCTGTATCTGGAATCAGAAAGACCCAGGTTTGAATAGTGGCTGAGACCTTTCTTTACTAGTTGTGTAAACTTAGGCAATTCACGTTATGTCTCTGATCTTTGGTCTCCCCATCTGTAAAATGGGAATAATTACAACACCTAACTCCCGGAGCTGTTATGAGAAACCAATGAGATAATATATGTAAAGCATTTATAAGGCCTTAAAGTGTTGTGTAAATGTTAATTATTGTTGTAATTTTATATACTAATTATTTAATTATTAATAAATAATTATTACTACTTATTTTATACAAAGTGTTAACACTTTATATAATAATTATTTATAGCACAGAACAAGGTACAAAATTTTAGCTCTGCTCCTTATTAACTACGTAACCTTGACAAGTTGCCTAGCCTCTGTTGGAATAGCCTGATGGGCCCAACTTTACTGTCATTCATTCAAGCAATAAGCATTTACTAAATACACGTCAGGCACTGTGTTAGGCACTGGGGATACAGAAAATAGCAAAAACCATACTTTTCCTTAAGGACTTCACAGACTAATGGGGAAGACAACATGGGAACAACTACAAGATATTTGTAAAAACAAGATGCAGACGAGGATAAAACCGGAGATAATTCACAGAGGGAAGGGATGAAGAGAGACTTCTTGTAGAAGTCATGACTTGAAACAGGACAGAAGGTAGAGATGAAGAGGGAGAGTTTAGTCTTCTACAAAATAAAGGGGTTGGACAAAATTCTTTCTAAAGGCCTGTCCGTCTCCAATCCTGGGATTGCTAAAACATAAAATTCCATGGAATTAATATCTGCATAGAGCCTTTGCATTTCTGCCATAGCTTAGCTAATTTTACAGTCAATTCTTAATTATCTGAGTGTATACAGCTGTATTGCTCCTTCCATTAGGGTGGAAACATTCAGGATTTGGCCTGGATGCAAACATTGACATGCTGAGTACGGGTTAATGACAGGCTGTGGATTTCTGACTAGATCTCCCAGTCAAGCATAAATGATGGTTTTTTGCATCATCCAAGCCTCCCCTTCCCTATGCTGATGTGGTCCACTAATTTAGGTAAGGGAGCAAGTTTATTATAGCACCAAACTAGTTTGTCCCTCCCCCCTCTGCTCCCCATGGTAGAAAGGGAGGAGGTGGAAAAGAGAGAAAAAAAATTTTTGTTAATGGAAAAAAATAAAATAGTTTTTTAAAAATCCAAGGCAATCTAAAGCACTGATTCATGCAGGAAAGGGACCTGGTCCTTGCTGCTTTATGGATATGCTTTTAAAGGAAGGAGCAGACTTTTTTGATTTTCAGGTCTCTCAGAAAAAGCACCATTCCCAGTGTGACCTCTCTCCACATGAAATGGAAAGGCACTACAGCTGGCTCAATGGGAAAAGACTGGGCTCTTAAGTAGGAAGGCCAGGGTACAAACTCTGGTTCAAGTACCTACTAGACAGAGCTTAAGTGACTTTCCAATGTCACATAGGTCATCCTGAGTCAATCAACAAGCATTTATTAAGCACCTGCTGTATGGCTTGTTCTGTGTTAGATTCACAGAGGGAATGTTTTTTGTTAACCAAACCACAAGAGGATGTGCCCTTATTTTCTCAGGAACCAAATGAAGACAGGTGGGGTTTCTCTTTTGTTTAAGGAAAGAGGGAGCAGCTTTAGTTTTCTGGAAAGACAGATTTTCTCCAAAAGTGTGCATTGACATCATCTCTGTTTAGTAATTGTAAAGACCCTGACAGGAAACTATGTACTTTGGTTTTATCACTGTTATAGAACTTCTTCATTCTCTCATTTCTCAATAACTATCTAATGTAAGTTTGAAACTGCCTGAGAAAGGGAACTGCTTTTCTGATTTCACAAGCCAAATTCCTTCAGTATGAAATCTCTCTCCAAACAGAATGTTTGGCTGTTAATAAAAATGTGTTTCCAGCAGATTTAGCTATAACACCAGGTATGGAATGTTTTTCTTCAGCATTTTTGTTGGCAACATTCTCCAAATATTTCTACTCACCATTGATAATGTACCCCCAAACACTGAAAAATCTCCTCAGGAACAAAGAACTGGACTGAGAATAGGATTGAGGAATGGGCCAGATCATACTGAGGAGACAGTACAGCTCTTTCCATTATCCCAACTACTCCCTGCAAAAAAAAAAAAAAAAAACATATTTTTAATACTAATGTCTTATTAATGATAATACATAGATATCCAAAGCATCATAATTACAGGCTGCACAAAGAAAAGGTGTGTGCCTAACTATACCCTACAATGCTACCAACAATGGCTCACATGTAAGAAGTGGCACAATACATTCTCATTGGGAACACAACAAGAAAGGAGTTGGGCACACTGTACAGTAAGAACAAGGGATAACTTTGTTATTGGACAACCTGACTATTGCATTGCACTGCAATACACAAAAATACAAAGAGAACTAGATCAGCGGTTCTCAACCTGTGGGTTATGTTCAATTTGTAACAATGAAAATACATCCTGCATATCAGATAGATTCATAACAGTAGCAAAATTACAGTTATGAAGTACCAACAAAAATAATGTTATGGTTGGGGGTCATCACAACACGAGGAACTGTATTAAAGGGTCACAGCATTAGGAGGGTTGAGAACCACTGAACTAGAGGAAGGTCTCCATTGTTGTTTGGTGGCATCTCTTTAGAGAATTTACAGGAAGACATAAACAAGAAACATATGGAATAAAAAAAGGTCTAGGGAATGGTGATTTGCATTGGTGGAGGGTATATCCACACTGAAGAACTCAGAGCTCCAAAGAATATTAAGGATTTGCAAAAAATATGGCCCAGGCTGGAAAGAAGAACACCAGAAATGTTCTGAATAATGGTGTTGTTATGGTGAATAAATGAATGAACAAACGATCATGTCTATGTATGGATAGATAGTGGAGGGGTATGGGGAGGGACAGAGAGAGGCAGAGATAGAGACCCAAGGTATCTTCTTTAAAATTCAAAATTCTTTTGGATATCTAAGTTCTGGTATTTTTGTTACAAAATCATCCCCATAATACATGAACTTCATATATTTTGAGCAGATGGGTGGCTACTTCCATCTTCCCCAGGTCTTTATTCTTCCACCTTGGGTTGCTGCTCTGGACCCCTTGAAAGAAAGGGTTCTAAGAAAGATCAAAAGAGATAATGTATGAAAAATGCTTTGCAAACCTTAAAGTTCTGCATAAATGATGGCTATTATCATTACTACTATTGTATATCTCTATTTACCTCTATCCACCTCAGTTTCCTAACCAATAAAATGAAGAGGGTGAATTTGATGATCACCAAGTTTTGTCTAGACTCAGAGATTCCCAAAGTGGGGCACTGGAATGATTGGGGGGGGGGGGAGCAGTAGAAGCCTGGAGTATGGCTGGGGTGAGTTGAATGAAAATAGTGGGTGGTGGAAGTATAAGGAAAGGAGAGAAGAAAATTTTGAAAAAAACCAATTCTTACATGTTTCATCTCTTATATAACAGAGGTAAAGTCATAGTGATGATGTTATTTTCCAAATAAACACACAAAATGCAAGTTGTAACTGGTCAGTGGTCAACTCTGCCAACAGGTCTTACCAAACAAGTGTTGGCAGGCAAGCATGTTGTACATTGTCAGTAAGTTCAGCACAAATTAGCAGGAATATGTGCGTGTAATGATTTGTTTACAATACAATACTATACAGTTACATGACACACACAATATTGTGTCATCAGAATTTCAATGTAGGAAAAAAACACAAATTTGCAATAAATTATTAAATTTAAGATGGGTCTTTTCTAAAAAAAAATCATATTTTTTAAATGATGCAAATCTTAAAAAAAAACATTAAAGTGTTAAAGAAAGTAGATTTCTGGGAGGGGGGAGTGCTAATTTTTTTTTTAAGGGGTAGAAAGCCAAATAAGTTTGGGATCCTCTGGTCTAGAGCTATGAGTCTGTAGTTTTGTGATTCTATTTAGATTTTCCCACCCCTGCTTTGCAATATACTTATATTTTTAATCTTCCTTCTCTATCCCATACCAGCCTACCCCACTTTGAGTGGATGAGATCTTCTTTTTGTCTGGTGGAAACTTTTCTTGGTTCAATTTAAATCTATTTCTCTAAGGTTGGTCTTTGATAAAGACAGACACAATACAATGTAGTGAAAAGAACTCTTTATAAAAAGACCTTTGTCCAAATCCTGGCTCTGCCACTTGCAACTTTTATAACTTTTATAAATTGCCCATCATCTCTAGATCCCAGTTTCTTCTTCAATAAAATAAAGATATGGGACTAGATGATCTACAAGGCCCTTTCCAAATTTAAAATCATGTCCTTTGGTTGAGCAACTTATTCCAATTCACTGCTCTCAGCCCATTCACGCTTTTGTGGTGTCTGTGTAGAACTACCAAAAAAAAAAAACCTACTTTATTTCTCTTCTCATCAAACTATACTTCTGGCATTGAAACAAGTTGTTCCATCTACCATATTCCTCCTCTCCTTTGAACCACAGAAAGCCTATCTCACCTGAAGAAGCCCTTCTCCCATTATCTCTGTCCACTACCTGCTCCCTTGCTCAATCTCTGACCCTAAGATGCTTGTGATACCACTGGGGAGTCAATGCATACAATTACAATGACCCATGGGTAATTTTTAAATTATCCTTTTAAAATTATTAATTTATTCTATTAAACATAAAATGCTAAAGTAAAGTTTGAATATCCACGTTCTAAGAGCATATCAAACAGAGGAAAGGAAGGATTAGAAAGGGGGAAGTTATCAAAGACTGCCTGACTATTGAGCTTTCAACTGCATCTCAATATTGCTAATTGTTGTGAATTCCAAGGGAGAAATAAAATAGGCATTCAGGCTAAATGAATCAGTCTGGCATGAGTGAAAACTAGAGGCAGGAAATAGCAAGGTATAAACAGGGGAAACAGGAAATAAAATTATTAACCTGCAGCAGAAGAGTTGAGTTGGGGAGTAAATAAAAGGGGAACTATAACAGCCTAGAGGCAGTAAATGTTGGAAGGTGGTATCATAGAGTAGAAGGATCACTAACTTTAGAGTCAAGTGACCTGACTTCAAGGCCCAACTTTTCTAGCACCTGACTGTGAGTTGGGACAAGTCACTTAATCTTATAAAAGGAATTGAGCCTCCTTTTTTCCCTCAAATAGAAAATGGGATTAATATGTATGCTCCCTATCTCAGGATGTTTCTATAAGGATCAAATGAGATTTCTGTAAGGCAATTTATAGTTTTAAAAATATAATGTATATGAAAACTTAAGCTTTTATGATTACAGATGTGAGCCTACAGTACTTATATTTTGATACCCAAAGCAGGAAGGACCCAAAGTAAATTCTCAAGCAAGGGAGTGATGTGATTCAGATACCAATGAGAGCCTCCTTGGTTGACAGCAAGAATGTTAAGTATCTTCAAGTATGGAACCCAAACTGCCTTCTCTCTCCACCCAAGTACCCTCTTCCATTTTGAGGAAGGGCGCAGACCAGCTAACCTTCACTCTCAGGATTTCGTAAGTACCTTCCCATCCCTTTGTTTTCAATTCCCTCTTACATGTGGCCTTCCCCCATTTAGACTGTAAGCTTGTTGAAGGCATAGAGTAGGTTGTCTTCCTTTTTTATTATGTTTGTATCCACAATGCTTAGCACAGAGTAAAGCCATATTAAACTCTGTGTGTGTGTGTGTGTGTGTGTGTGTGTCAATGCTTGTTGGTTTAACTTGAATAGTAAACATGTTCCATCTGGGGCTTTTGAACCACTGCTGAAATTGATGGTATGCCATATGCTATCTCAGAAAGATCTTAACAAATGTTTGAATAACAAGAAGTTGGCCACCAGCTAATGGAAAGGTACTAGTCATAAGCATAGCACACAAAGGGATGGAAAACAAACACACATCCACACATACCCACACACCATTCCCCTAGAAACCTAAGGCTCAGAATCCTAAGAGTGACATGCATATATCAGAGAAGGCTCAACAATGCTGTCATGACCTTCTTGACCTAGAAAGTGGTTTGAGTCTACACAATAGTGACCAGTCACTATTGACTATAACAATCACTATAGCTATTACAGACCACTCTTCCTTGTCCTTACTGACCTTCAATATGGTCAACCCCTTTTTACATAATGCAACACAAGTCAGCTACAAGTGATTCTTCCCTGCCCCTTCATATAATAGCATGAGTATGTGCTTCTCAATTTCACCACTGCCCCTAGCTAAGGTGTTACCTGAAAGGACCTCAAAGTTGTAGCTATTTCTTTGCCAGGTTATAAATTACATAGATTATAAACATGCTGCCATCCTACACTGTATCAACTGGGACTCTCTATTAGATAGTACTTCCTTGGGGTGGCTAGGTGGCATAGTGAATAGAGCATCAGCCCTGCAGTCAGGAGGACCTGAGTTCAAATGTGGCCTCAGACACAACACAAAAAACTAGCTATGTGACCTTGGTCAAGTCACTTAACCCCAATTGCCCTACCTTCGCCCTCCAAAAAAAAAAAAGATAGTACTTCCAACCAATCCATTTATGCCAGTGTTTCAGTATAATAACAGTCTTGAAATATACACCCTCCACAAGAATGTCTTGGCAACATGGGCTCCTTGAATGCACCCCTTCATACATATTACCCAGCCATATGCACACTCCATGTCTGTGCCTTCCTTATGTGCTCTCAAATCCACCTGTTCTCTGCCTATGTGCCCTCCTCCATTGGTGATAAGGTAACCTATGGAAAAATACTCTATATGAACATAGAAGACTTTTCTTGTAACTTTATTTGCTATACAGTTTAATTAGATCTTTTGCTCTGAACTAATATGAACATGGTTCTTGTAATGGTTAATTTTTTTAAAAAAGGAAATATATAACAGTATATGTTATATATTATAATATAATATATGAATATAATAAATAATAATATATAATAAAATGATACATAATTATACATAATATATAATAACTATAGCTCATGGACTTTGATTTTTGAGTCTGCATTGAGTCCCTCAGGCTTTACACTCCCATTTTATGTTTGGGGAAATTGAGGCAAATAGAAGTTAAGTGATTCTCCCAGAGTTTCAGTTAGTATGTGTCTGAGGCCAGATTTGAACTTAGATCTTCCTAACTCCAAGCTCAGTTCTCTATTCATTGCATCACCAGCTGCCTATAGACTATCAGCTCCACCATGGTGGTGACCTCGTCTTCTCTGAACTTTCTATCTCCCCTAGCACAATTAAGTGCTTAATAAAGGTTGGATGAACTAATGAATAAACTAAAAAAAAGGACTCTTTATGTGCCAACAGTTCTGTATATGGTAAGAATCTGAGGATTGAATATTAATGATACCAAACCTTTTGAAATAATATTTAGAAGACAGTACCCAAAAAGCAGCATTCATTGCAATACAGAGGATGGAAAGAAAACTTGCTTACATTTTCTATGCTTCTGCCAAATGTGATTCAAAATTGTTTGGGAGGTGTTTTTCTTTCATACATAATAAGCAGTAAATGGACCCTGCCTTGAACCAGTTGTTTTCCTAGCTTCCTGGTCTAATGAAAAAAATAGTAGTGATTATTGTTATATTCAAGTGACTTCAGAACAAAGTAAAGCAAAATAAAGTTTGATTGATGATAACAAGACATTTATTAGCATAGTAAATGTTAGGCAATGACTAAAAGAATGATTGCATCCTTCAGTGCAATTTAATAAATTTTTTATTTTGGTACAATAGCCCAGTAGAAACACACACACACACACACACACACACACACATACACACACACAATTTCAGGGTGGGAAGAAAGTTAATTTTAAAGATCTTGCCACCTAATTCACTCTTGAGAAAACATGGAATTTCTTCATTTTCCTTTAATTTAGAAATTAAAATAAAATTCACAAAGTTGTTCAACTCATCTCCACCTCTCCTCATGCCTGAAACTAGACACTACCTAAGATGACAAATCTATTGGTCTCCATTTAAAGATCATTTATAAGAAGGAAGGAAATTGTGAAGTTTGGATTCAGTCAAATGGCCACACCTGAGGACCTAGAGGACCACATGTGGCCTTGAGGCCACAGGCTCCCCACCCCTGGGCTAGAAAATAGGTTTAGAAAGAAAAGACTATTACTAGCATACCCCCCCAAAATGCCTTGTATTTTACTTGTGTATACATTGTACCTAGCTATATATATACATGTTGTTTTACCCAAGATATTTTAAACTCCTTGAGATGAAGGGAGGAAGGAAGGAAGGAAGGAAAGAAGGAAGGAAGGAAGGAAGGAAGGAAGGGAAGACTGGTAAGCACTCAGAGGAGGCCATTTTGGCAGGAGAGGCTGATAGTGATCCAAACAGCAGAAAGTTGTGGTTTAATCCGCTAGAGGACAGGAGTCATGAGATTAAGGTTATGGGTTTGGTCACCATGTTGATTAATTAGCTTGTCTTTGCTCAATGCCTTCAGGCTCCAGACAGCTGTTCAGAAGAACATTCTTCAAGATAATTGCAAATCCAGCATAGCAACTGGTAAAAGCAACTCAAAATTCATGATGTAATGATGGAGAAAACTTTCACAAAACTGGACCTGTCAGAAATGAAATGGGGTTCCTTGAGAGGTGGTAATTCCTCCTCCTGACGGATATTCTAGAAAAGGCTACAGTACAGATTTCTTTCATGTATGGACAAGATGACCTCTGCAGTCACTTCCAACTCTTAAATTCTGTGATTCTGTGACTGTGAGTCAATAGAATTATCTTAGTACGTGAAAGACATCATGCCATTATTGCTTGAGGCAGATGA
>CM053585.1:486304656-486331015 GCA_028646515.1 Pseudochirops corinnae | reverse complement strand
AGATCACAACAGTCTAGAAAGACTAGGAAAGGGTTCCCAGTACTTGAGCAGAGCTCTGGATTTTTAGGAAAGAGAAGGGAGCCAAACTGCTGAATAAAGGCTTTGAGGTAGAAGTTCAGTTCAGACTGTGGGCTCAGAAGAACATAATTTCTTTCTTTTTGTCTTTGTACTCCCCACTGCCTTGCACAGTAGAAGACTTATAAGAAATGATTAGATAGATAGATAGATAGATAGATAGATAGATAGATAGATAGATGGATAGATGGATAGATGGATAGATGAATAGATGGATGGATGGATAGATGGATAGATAGACAGACAGACAAGTAGATAATTTATTAACTGCTTACTATATACCAGACACTGTGCCTTGTATAAACACTGGGGATATAAATACAAGTGAGACAGTCACTGCTTTCAAGGAGCACATTCTAATTGGGAAGACAATATATAAAGGGAATTCAGCAAGAGGTTTGTACGTAGAACCTGCCACAGCATGGTTTAGAAATGACTGGGAAGTATCACAGAGGACTAGAACAAGACAAAATATGGTTAAAAAGCTTACCTATCTGGGCCCAGAATCCCAGGGGTAGACAGTAGGGTGCTTAGCATATAATAGGAATTTGATAAAGGCTTGTTGGAATGAACTACATTTATAATGTAAGCACTGGAGAGCCACTGAAAGGATCTGAGCAGTGGAGTGACATAATGAAAGGAGTTTGGGGTGAAGATCTGATTAAGATGGTCACCAGACACTTAAGAGAATGCTTCACACTTTCTCTTGTAGTTCTAGCTCCCACTTCGTGTTTGTTTTTCTTCCAAACTTTCTTAACTGCCTTTTCCCCAGATTTTCTTTTAACTACTCTACTGAGACACCATGTACCAAGAACTTCAGTCATTGTGCCCAAGGCTCTGCTATCCCTCGACTCCACACTCACAACTTCCAGAACCATGCAATCATCCACTTTGCTCAAACTGATGAAAAATGAAAATATTAGAGTATCACTGGCTTTGGTATCACATAGCAGCAATTAAACCTTTTTATATCATCTAGCTAGGAAATGCCCTAAATATAAACGCTTTGGCTTCTATTAAGTTAAGTCAATTTATGATTCTGTCCATTCTATATTCAATTCAAAATCCTATATATTTAGTACATAGAATGAAGAACTACCACTCACATTTGTAGCTCTTTAAGGGACAATTGCTATGAAGAGCCAGCAAGCCTCCTCCCACATCAGCACCTTGGCCAGAGCAAGTTCAGAAAGAATGTGACCTCTTGGTAATCCCATTTTAAATGAATGATTAGAAGTTATTAGTTCAACTCCCTTGAGAGTCAGTGGGTCACAGCTTCATTAACTTGTTTAAGAAATATTTACTAAGTCCCTTCTTTGAAAGCACAAATTGTAGGTCCATGGATTCAGAGCCCTACGGGACTTAAGAGATCACCTATTCCAACCCTACCCCTGGAGGAAATAAAGTTTGCGGGGTGAGAATGGGAAGTAACATTTATTAAGAACCTACTATGTGCAGTATATACTATGTATTATGTATTTCACAAATATTATCTCATTTGAAACCTTCCAAAGTAGGAATTATTATTTTCTCCATCTTAGAGTTGAGGAAACTGAGGCAGGCGGAAGTTAAGTGACTTGCCTAGGGTCACATAGCTATTTGAGGCTGGATTTGACCTCACATTTTTCTGACTCTAGACTCAGCAATCTATCCACCAGGCACCAGGCACCTAGTTGCTTGAGAGAAGTTTAATGATTTGTCCAAGGCTCATAATAGTTAAGTGGCCAATGTTGGGTTTAACTTCAGGTCTATTGATTCCAAGATCATCCCTTC
The DNA here is from genome assembly GCA_028646515.1 of Pseudochirops corinnae. Taxonomy (NCBI): domain Eukaryota; kingdom Metazoa; phylum Chordata; class Mammalia; order Diprotodontia; family Pseudocheiridae; genus Pseudochirops; species Pseudochirops corinnae. The sequence continues at coordinate 486,329,167 of CM053585.1, read as the reverse complement.
AGGTTCAGTGCTTTTTCATTGCTTCTTATATGTCTGATTGCTCTTGGAACAAGGCAAGGCCAAGTCCATGAAACTGCTCCATTTGGCCAATATTCTGCCTTCAACTGTAAAGACAAGGAGGATGGAAATCCTCTGCTCATCCTCTGAAAACAGCTGCAGCTCAGTTTTCTTCACTTTGTCCTCTCTCCCTACCCAGACTCCATCTCCCAATATTTTCAAGGAAGAACAACCCCCGCAGTTGAAATGTATGAATAGGTAGGATGGCAGTGTGTGACACATAGGCATTTAATAAGGTTTGCTGATTAATTGATTGGTAGAACACTGAACTAGGTGGGAATCAGGAGACCTGGAATCCAAGCGTTAGCTCCACCAATAATTCATTGTGATCTCTTCTCTGGGTTTCAGTTTTGTCTTCTGTAAAATTAGGATGATTATCTCAAAGATTTGATATATGATTCTATTAATAATCGTGGTGGGGCAACTAGGTGGTGCAGTGAATAAAGCACCAGCCCTGGAGTCAAAACCAGACCTGAGTTCAAATCCAACCTCAGACACTTAACACTTACTAGCCATGTGACATTGGACAAGTCACTTAACCCCAATTTTCCTGCCCCCTCCAAAAAGCAAATAATAATAATAATAATAATAATAATAATAATAATAATAATAATTTTCTTGGAATTTGGAGAGCTAAAAAGTTCCACATAGATTAGAAAGCATCTTAGGTTAGAAAACAGATCAGCATAACCACAGTGTTACTTGTATGACCTTGGGCAAATCAAACAAGCTCTCTAAATCAACCAATCCATAAGCAAGCATTTATTAAACACCTACTACATGCAGGTGCTCAGCTCATGATGACAAAAGCTGAATAAGCCCTGGCCTCAAGAAGCCTATATTTTCTGTCAGAGGAGATAGCAAATATACCCATGAGTGAATACAAAAGATATATAATGTATAAGGTAATCGAAGGGAGTGGGTACTCATTTATGAGGCGGTGCTTGCACTAAGCTTTGAAGTAAGAAATTCCAAGAGGTGAAGGAGAGGAAGAAGTGAATTGCAGGTATAGGGGATAGAGTATACAAAGGCAAGAAATTAGGAGACAGAAGTCTAGCTTGGTGGAACGTTTCCTTACCAGTAAAATGGAAGGTTTGGCCTCTCTTTCAATTCTAGAATTCCATGGTATACAAAACCATTGGTCCATGCCTGAGAACAGATTGAATCTCAGTTTGAGGCAAGGCAAATGGGCAGTGTTATGGGAAGAACACTGTAGTTAGAGTCAATCAACCAATCGACAAGCCTTTATTAAGCACTTACTGTGTGCTAGAAACTGACCTGGGTTGAAATATTGGTTTCAACACTAAATAGTAGCATGCCTTTGGGCCACTCATTTTACTCTCCCTGAACCTGTTTTCTTACCCATAAAATGGGGGATATGGTAGCCGTCCTGCCCATCTTGGGATTGTAATGAGCATCAAATATAATACATCATGGAGAGTACTCTGTAAACTATGAAGTGTTACCTATATTATCTAGTGAATTTCTGAGCAATTCATATTGTTAAGGGGCTGGTCCAACTGACTGGCTCCTGACCTGCCCTAAAGAAGAATATAAATAAATATAGAATATAGAAGAATATAAATAAATAAAGCTGGGGTTCACCCCTCCTGATTAGTTCATAGAGGGGGCCCAAATTCTACCATATCCAGCTGGCCTCAGACCAGACTGTGCTTTACACATCATCTAGTTGTCCTGCCCAGCCATTGTCTTGCCACACATACCACCCCTCTTCCCATCTTTGCTCTGTGAAGCAAAATCAAATCAATACTGCCATTGTTTCCAGAAAGGATGTGTCAATGGACAGCCTTGCAGAACCACTTACCATCCCTGTAACACTCCAGACCAAAACATCACTATCCCACTGTCTTACTTGTTCCGTTTTCCCCTTTAGACCTTAAACTAATCAAGGGAAAAGGCTACCTTGCTATTGAATTCATTTCTTCATTAAATGATTCTCATTCATTCATTCATTCAACACAAAACCAATTAAGCTTCTGCACCAGGATTCCAGTGGGCATTAAAGGAATACCTGAATAACCATCACTATTTGTTTTCCAGTGAACCCAGGTCTTTCCAAATTCTTTAAAGTCTAGAAAACTGGCAATAGTCTTCTGGAATTAAAGGAGAATGAGGAGAAAGATGAATAAGGAAAGGAAGGGAACAAGTACCTACTATGTGTCAGGCACTTTGCTAAGTAAGGCCTTTACAACTATCTCATGTGATCCTCACAAAAGCCCTGGAAGGTAGGCATCACTATTAATCTCTTTTTACAGTGGAGGAAATTGAGGCAGACAGAGGTTAAATTATTTGCCCAGGATCACACAGCTGTTAAGTGTTTGAGGCTAGATTTGACCTCAGGTCTTCCTGACTCCAAGCTTTGCACAGTGATACCATTTATCTACCTCCCTGTTGCAGACTGATACCACTTTCTCAACATCTTCATCGATTTCCACTATTTTTTACAAAATTATGAAGTAGGTGATGTTTGCTCATTGCCTTCTCCCCTTCCCTTTTCTAAACCACCTGTCTCTTGGTATTCATTATACTCATCCTACCTCAGACTTTCTCAGAAGCATTTTGATTTTTAGACTCAGGAGAACCACTAAGTTCTTTCTCTGACATTGACTAGTTCTGTGACTAAACACAAGTCACTTTAATCAATCAATCAACATTTATTAATACACTCAGTGTATTGCACTTCACAGACATGGAGTTTAAAAAAGATCGAAGGTAGGCAAGTCTATAGGCACCATTTTTCTAACATGTGATCATCTCATGCCTCTTCGCCTATCATATCCAGATGCTATATCATCACATTTTGGTCATTCTCATAATATTTCAAGCTTTGTCCCTGTTATGGTGATCCAGGATTAATGATCTTTGAAGTTAATATTCTAACTGTTTGGGGCTAAGAGAGTGAACTTAATAAGTGCTGTACGTGTTCTGACTGCTCTACTGACCAGCAGTTCCCATTTCTCTCCCTTTCCTGGGACCTCCCTATTCCATAAGACACAACAATATTGAAATTAGGCCAATTAATGAACCTACAGTGGCCTCTGAGTGTTCAAGTGAAAGGAAGAATCATTCTATGTGGCAAACTTCATTGTTGTCTTATTTTAAGAAATTGCCTCAGCCACCCCAGCCTTCAGCAAACACCACCCAGATGAGTCAGCAGACATCAACACTGAGGCAAGACCCTCCACAAGCAAAAAAGATTATGATTCACTGAAGACTCAGATGACAATTAGCAATTTTTAGCAATATGGTATTTTTAATTAAGGTATATACATTGTCTTTTTAGACATAATACTATTACACACTTAATAGACTACAGTATAGTGTAAAAATAATTGTTATATGCGCTGGGAAACCAAAAAATTCCTGTGACTTGTTTTATTGTGGTGGTCTGAAACCAAACCTACAATATCTCCTACATATGCCTGTGCTAATACAAAAGGAAGTAAAAGAAGTCCCTGACCTCAAGGAGTTTATAATCTAATCTCTGAAGTTCAGGTTCCTCAAGTGGAAAATTGGAAAAATAATGCCTTGCTCTGCCTACTGTGAAAGAAAAGCGATATATTTTTTTCTTACTCTACCTAATAAAAGCTTACTTTCACCATGTGTCCTATTCATCTCTGTCTGAGCTAATGTAAGCAATGCATTTTAGCCTGGGTATCAGTAACTGATGGCATTTTGTGTCACTTCCCTATCATTCTCCCCAAATGGTACATGAAATTTAATATTTAATGCACCTAAGACAGCTCTGACTCACACCAGGGATGTATTTAATATGCAGAATCTTCAAACTATACAATGGACAAAGTGATGTTGCCAGGAACTTCCTGATTCTTGAGGCAGAAACCTTCCCTAAATCTATAAATTGTAGTGGGTTTTTTCCTTAATCTCTATATCATGAGCCCTGGATTAATTATGGGAATCTTCCCTTCCATAGACTAGGAGTCCTCAAGAGCAGATACTGTAGGGTTTTTTTCCTCTGTTGATTTTGGATTTGGGGGGCTTTCTTTGCATCCCTAACATTTCCTAGACCACACCGGGCAATTAATAAATGCTAGCAAACCAACCCATCATAGGAAATCTGAATAGTTAGCCAAGATAATATACAAGAAAACAGAGACTCCCAGAAAGGTGAATCCAATCCATCTCTCTAGTTCTAACTAATGTTTAGTCCTATCCTGCCTTGTGATTCTGATATGATTAGATTAGTTCCAGAATAACCTAGAAGGTGAGAGGGTTGAAAAGTACATCATATTAGGACTGACTGAAGATGGGGGATAGTTAGAAGACTTAGGCAAAAACATGAGAGCAACATTGAAATGTCAGTTAGTCAACAAGAATTTATTAAATGATGAGTATTGGGTATTTTTTTAAAGGCAAAAATATGGTTCTCTGTCCTCAATGCACTCATATCCTAATGAGGAAGGAGGTTAATTTGTAAATAACTATGTCCATACGACATGTAGAGAGAGTAGACTGAAGGTCAAAAAAGTTAGACTTAAGTCTGCTTCACCTCAGAAAATAGAACTAAGAGGAATAGTTGGGAATCAAGGAAAAATTAATCTAAACTTGATATAAATCAAGTTAGGTCAACAGGCATTTATTAAGCACTTACAATGGGCCAGGTACTGTGCTAAGGCTTAAAAATTTCAATACAAAGAGAAAAAAAAAAACAGTTCCTGCCCTCAAGTAGCTTACATTCTAATGGGGGAAGATTGCACATAAGAGGCAGCTGAAGGGGCAAGGAGGGGGTTGAGGGTATGGTAGACAGAGTTCTATACAGATGAGTCAGCAGCAACACCTGGAGAGGAATGACGCTTTGGGTGGCCTGGGACTCTTGCTTAAAGCCAATCAGAGGGAGAGGCTGCAAGGGCTGAGGATGCTTCCAGTGTGAGGATTCCAGGGGTGGATGAGCTTCTAGGGTGAAGAGGTTTCTATGGCATGGTGGACCAAGTCCTGTGGAGATGAGTTAGCAGTGTACCTGGTGGTGGGGGTGCAGGGAACAAAGGAAAAACTTTCTAAGAATTAGAAATATCTGAAATTGAAATGGGCTGCTTTAGGAGGTCTATAAACAGAGGCTGAATGATTGTTAGGTGTGCAGAAGAAGAGAGTCTTGATCTAGAACAGGATGGACTAGGGCCCCTCCAACATTTAGATTCTGTAATTCTGTGATTAATAGTAATCGCTAGTCTCTATATAGAACCTGCTATGTATCAGGTACCGTGCTAAATGTGTTACAAATATTAATTCATTTAAACCTCACAACAATCCTGGAAGGTAGGTGTTATTATTATCCCCATTTTTACAGTTGAAGAAACTGAGGCAAACAGAAGTTAAGGGACTGGACCAGTCATATAGCTGGTAAGTGTCTGCACTCACATTGGAACTCAGGTCTTTCTGATTCCAGGACTTTCCACAGATGTCACTCTGTGATTCCTAATTTAGCCTCATTTGTGCAATGTTGGTTCCAGAAGGGGGAAAACAAGTACAATTGGTCCTTTCCACCACCCCCACCACCACCCTCGATTGTAGAAACTGACCCTGACATCCAGGAATACAAACCTGACCTTCTTTGTCTTCAGAGTCTTCCATTGAAATAGATCCTGGCAGGGTTATAAATAGCAGAGTGCCAGCTTCCAAGTAGGGCACCTTCCCTGAAATGACCACTATTGTCCCAACCAACCAACATCAACCAAATAATGGGACCAACCTTCACTGGGGTACCTTAGTGCTGGGGCTTAAATTTGTCCCCCCAGGTGACAGCTAGACTTTCTGGGTCACAGAACTGCACCTACAACTCCTACTCAATCGTCCCAGGATTCTTAGTAACGTCTCTGTTCCCTAACCCTCAAAACTTTGGTGCCCCAACATTGCAATAGCATTATGAGGTTTTGGAAAACCAACATGTCTGATTCTACAGGACAAAAATGAAAATAAGCTTGCCCTCCGCCCCCTCCCCTCTCTACCAAGAAAATAAATAATACTGAAGATGAGGGAGGGGGCATGGGCAGGCCTGTGAATTTACTATCCTGATTAGAAATCTCTGATCTGTTCTGCATCGACAATTCTCCTAACATCGACTAGATTCTCTGCTCCATCTCTTTCTCTTCCTGCTTTTTACCCAAAGAACCCAAAGCTGTGTAGGGGGGAAAAACAAAGATAATGATTTCCTTCTCAAGTCATCCCAAAGGGTGCCCATCAGTGCCAATCTTCTCCTTTTGTGTACCAGGATGCGATCAGAAGCACACAAAAGGTGTTTAATCCCACAGGCTGTGTCAGGGACCCAGCAGGTCTCCCGCACGAGGCCCATTGTCTGGCCGCACACACTGTCTGCCTGTCACTGGGCTGCACCCTCACAGGGCAGAGCTTCTTCCCCCCTTCTCCTGGCCCACCCTTCCTGGGTTCCATTTTCTTCTGCCTTCTAGACAGGTCTTTAATAAGACCTTTTCAAGTTTCTTTTGTGTTCTCGCTCATGCAGAATTTCCAATGGGCATTTGTGAATCATCCCGGCTGCCGGAGTCGTGTCTTTCTCTGGGAGTTGGGGCTGAGGAGTCAGCAGCAGGCAGTGTCTGTCTTGCCTTGTGCAACTTCTCCAGCTCCAAAGGGCAGAGGTTAATTGTTTCAGCGTGAGGCACCACTGAGATCAACAGCCCCTTGTCCTCAATCTGTGCACACATCTGACTGGGGCATCACCCCTTACCCTGACAACAATGCCACAGAGCGATTATCACTAAAACACAGGGAGGGATGAATGTTACAGTTAGAAGAGGTCCTAGAACCATCTAATCCAGGGGTGGGGAATCTTCGACCTCAAGGCCACATGTGACCCTCTAGGTCCTCATGTACGTCCCTTTGACTGAATCCAAACTTTACAGAACAAATCCTTTTATTAAAGGTAACTATTATATAACACATAATAATAAAATAATATATAATATATAAGGGTAATTAAGGATAATTATTCATTATCCATTAATTTGTTCTGTGAAGTTTTGATTCAGTCAAAGGGCCACATATGAGGACCTAGAGGGTCATATATGGCCTCGAGGCCACAGGTTCCACACACCTGATCTAGCCTAGCCCTATGTTTAACAAATAAGGAAACTGAGGCCCAGGGAGATTAAGTGCCTTGCCCAAGGTCACACAAGTTGTAAGTGAGAGGGTCAGGATTCAAAACCTGCCCTCCTGGAGAGCAGAGACTTTTTTTGCTTCTTTGTGTCCTCGGTACTTAGCCTTGTGCCTAGCCCACTTTAAGAGCTTAATAAAAGCTTGTTGACTTGATTTGTTAACTAAATTGGACCCTCAATACAGTCTTATAAAAAGATAATAGAGATTGCTAGCGTTTTTATAAGTGCTTTAAGGTTTGTAAAGCATTCATTTGATCCCTACCACAATGCTGGGAGTTACCTCCATTTTTACAGATAAGAAAACTAAGACTGTGGGTGGCTAGGTGGCACAGTGAATAGAGCCCTGGCCCTGGGGTCAGGAGGACCTGAGTTCAAATATGACTCAGACACTTAACACTTACTAGCCATGTGACCTTGGGCAAGTCACTTAACCCCAATTGCCCTGCCTTCCCCCCTCCAAAAAAAAAGCAAAAAAAAAAAAAGAAGAAGAAGAAAAGAAAACTAAGACTGAGGAAAGTTAAGTGGGTCTTCCTGACCGCAAGTCCAGCACTCTATCTACCGTACCACCTAGCTGTATCAGGTACTATTATCCCTGCGTGACAAGTGAGGATACTGAGGGACATCACTTTAGGAAGCATCAGTGTGATGTGGGGGAGACAACGCTAGTCTTACCATCTGCAAACCTGGACGTGTCTCCACAGCCCTACTCTATGCTAGATGCAGCATCAGACAATGAGCCAGTCTCCTCAACTGTAAAGTGTGTGAACTACCTTCCCTGCTCACCTGAAGGATCATTGTCAGGTTAAGGTATTACATGTGTAAGAGCTTTGCATCCTGGGATGCATGGTACAAATAAAATTATTGTTGTTGTTGCTATCATTGTCCAGGGTCTCCCAACTAATTAATAATATGGTCAGAACTAGAACCCAGAATTCCTGACCCTCTCCCCATACTCCTACCTAGCTCTGGGCACTGCACCATAAGGTCTTATAAAAAAAGATAGAAAAATGAAAAATCCAATAATATTGGGAAATCATTTCATTTTCTTGCCTGCCTTTCCAGGTTTATTGAACAGCATGCCTCCTCGTATACTGTCTTCCAGTCAAATTGCTGTTCTCTGAAATCAGTAGTTGATCTCCCCACACACACCCCTGCTGGGCCTCTGGACAAACTGCTCCCCTCCACAAGCCTGAAATCCACTACCTTCTTGCCTCTACATCTAAGAATCCCTAGCATCAGCACTCAGCTCATCCGCCATCTTAACCATTACTCCTCCCTCCCAGCTCTCCAAAATATTATGTGAGTATAATATCATATTTACCTATTATATCCCTCAGTAAAATACAAGCTTCTTGATGGTGGGGACTGATTTCAGTTTGTCTTTGTATCCCTAGTGCCTAGCACCTAAGCCTGATAGATGTTAATTAAATTTTGTTGAATTCGATTGACTATAGATGGATAGAACCAGCTCTGAGGGGCATTAGCTGTTGGAGTTCAAAGAGAAAAGAGAAAGTAGCTCTCACTTCACAGATATTATAATATATGAAGGTACTTGAGTTCCATGGAAGAAAATCACTAAATCAATACAGGATGTGCTTTGTACATACAAATGACATATTATTATTACTTCTGAGCCAAAGGCTTCCTTATCAGCTCCATAATCTCTTGAGCCAGATAGAGCAAAGACTCTTCTATTAGCTCCTTTTCTCCTAGATGGAATCAACTTATCCAATTCTTGAGTGATCCTATTCTCCACAGGTTCCCATCTCATCAAACATCAGCAATCTCTAATCCATGGAATAGATAACAGAAGATGTTAATATATTTATTAATAAACATCTCCACCTCCTTTGTCACTAGATATGTCTTCTCCAGTTAAACACTACAAATCTTAAGGATGTAAGTTGTAGTCAAGCGAATCCTTCATTTCCTCTGTCCTGTACTATTTCTTGACTCCTTGAAAGCATTTTACCTGTCTTCTCCAAAGTTGCCTTGGATCACCTTAGGAGGGGTGTTTTTTGGTTGTCATGTCACTTTTAACTCGTACTTTGCATTCTAGCAAGAAAATCCTACTTGCCCTTCCCTTTGTCTAAAATGCTGCCCAGTCATACCTCTCCAATCTTGTACTTATAGAAGAGATTTTTTTTTTTACCAATGTATTTATCCCTATTAAATTCCTCATTAGATCTGATGCAATGTTTTGTCCTAGTAAAACTTCTTTTTGGATCCCCAATATGTTTCTCAGCATTATAACTATCTCCCCAAAGTTCTTTTCATCTACAAATCTGATAAAAATGCCTTCTAGATTTCCATTCAAATAATCATTAAAAGTATTAAACAGAACAGGGCCAAGGGCAAAACCTTATGGTGCTCTGAGAGACTCCCTAGGGCTTACATTAATCACCAGCATTTGCTTCCCCCGAGAGACTGGGGAATGCATAGAGATAGTTTACTTGAATTTTAGCAAAATATTTGGTAATGTCCTTCTTGACACCTTTGGGGAACAAGATGGAAAGATGCCAGTTTTTAATTCACCTAATCCTATTATCATTCAGACCATACCTCTCCCTTTTGTCCATAAGGACACAGTAATAGTTTTGGGAAAATGTTTCACAGAAAAAAAAATAGACATACAGTGGTATTCCCCTTATCTGATAGCCTAAAAAAGTAAGCTTAATTGTCTGATTTGACTATTTTCTGGATGAACCCAAGATGGCTCTCCGCGATCACCACTTCCCAAGTGCTCACAAAACATCCCTCTTAAAAAGCATTCTAATAAACAGGAGAATATTTCAGATAGTAACAATAACATTGCAAAGAAAAACAATTTGAAAAAAGATTTTGAACTCTGCTCAGTGCAATAACCAATCACAACTCAAGGACAAATGGTGAAACTTGATGCTCACCTCCTGAAAAAGAGATGATGGACCCAAGATATGGGATGCAACACACATTTATGGACGTTGCAAGTATGAGGTTTGTGTTGCTTGACCATACGCATTGGTAGTGCTGAAAGAAAGAAAAAAGAAGAAATAAAGCAGGATCATTGAAGCATCTTTAAAAATGTACAACAGGAAACTCAGAGGAAAATGCAGATAATTAGGAAAACCTTGAAAGTAACACGTTGAATTTACTTTATGTAACTTTTTTTGAAGCAAGATGTGCACAATGCAGGCATACCTTGTTTTACTGTGCTTTATTGAACTTCTCAAATAGTGTGTTTTATTTGTTTTGTTTCTACACAATGAAGGTTCGTGGCAACCCTGTACTGAGCAAGTCTATCAGCAACATTTCTCCAGCAGCATATGGTTATGTTGTGCAGGTCATTTTTTTTAATTCTCACAATATTGCAAACTTTTTCATTATTATTATTATTATATCTATTATGGGGATCTGTGATCTTTGATGTTACTATTGTCATTATTTGGGAATGCAATGAACCACGCCCAGATAAGACAGTGAACTTAATCAACGAATGTTGTGTGTGTTCTGACTGCTCCACCCACTGGCAGTTCCCATCTCTCTCCCTTGCGTTGGGCCTCCCTCTTCCATGAGACACACAATATCAAAATTAGACCAGCTAATAACCCTATAATGGCCTCTCAGTGTTCAAGTGAAAGGAAGAATCAATCTATGTGGCAAACTTACTGTTGTCTTATTTTAAGAAATTGCCACAGACACCCCAACCTTCAGCGACCATCATCCTGATCAGGCAGTAGCCATCAACACTAAGGCAAGACCCTCCTTCAGCAAAAAGATTGTGACTGGCTGGAGGCTTAGGTGATAGTTAGCATTTCTTAGCAATAAAGCATGCTTTAATTAAGGTACTGTTGTGGTTTCATGATGTGTTGTGGTGGAACTGTCTCAAAGAATTCAGTCAGACCACCACTACTCCAAGTAGAGGCATTTACTGAGAGTGACATCTCTCACTAAGTGGGCTAAGCTCCAAGAGGAACCAGCAACTTCAGAGAAAGTAATATGGATTTTTATGGAGTAAAGATGCAATAATTATATAACAGGAATTATGAATATTAAAGAGGCAGGAAGGGTTTGTTAAGGGATTAGGTAATAGGAGAGGGTTCCCAGCCTCAGTGAAACTGTGCATATGATTACCCACAATGAATACAGAAAAACCCATGGGGGGTATGTATATATGATAATGATATTATAATATGCCTTTTTACATCATAAGTTCACCTAAAGGACAGCTTTTGCTATTACTGTGCAGATGCCTACTTAGAAAAAGTCTCTTCTGTTGTTTTGGGATCCACATCCTGCTGGGCATCCCAGTGGTGATGCTTTCTGATTGGCTGAGTATTGTGGTCCTGTCTGAGACAAGATGGATGTGGTTGTGGTTGAGTGTATGGACACACCTACTGTTTCTATAGGAAATATGAGAAGTGGGTCTGGGGGCAGTGGCTAGCTAGAGGCAGGGGCTGGGATACCACCACATGGACACACCTGTTGTTCTTTGAGAAATAAGAGTTTATAGACACAACTGCTATTCTGGTGAGGCAGTGAGGTATATATGAGGAAGTCGGGATATTGAGTGGGAGGAGGATAGGGAGTAGCTAGGTAGGGGCAGTGGGCCTGCTGTTCCGTGAGACCTGTAAGGAAGTTAGAACACTGGGGCTGGAGACAGCTTTATTAGCATTCCTTCAGCATGTACATTGCTTTTTTAAGACATAATACTATTGCTCACTTAATAAACTACACTATAATGTAAACATAAATTTTATATGCACTGGAAAACCAAAAAATTCATGTGACTCACTTTATTGCAATATTTGCTCTAGTGTGGTGGTCTCGTATATCCGAGGCATGCCTACAGCAATTACCAGTTTTACCCAAATTCTCTTTTTGGCACTTTTTTGTATTTAGCAATATTACTTTCTTTGCTGTTAGCCAAATTAAGAATAAAACATTAAATGTTAAAAAAAGAATTCTAAAATTTTGCTAAAAATTTGAAATCAAGCTCACTGGCCCATGGTTTGAGAATCCTATTTAATTCTGAATTTTGAAAATAAATTGGGGAGATATCTCCTCATTTCTAAACCTACAACACTTTGCTCATTTCCCAGATTTTTTCAAAGGCCACCTATAGTAGCTCAGGAATTACTTCGGTGAGTTCTTTCAGCATCTTGGAATGTCATCCATTTGGACTCAGGTGCTTTTTTTTTGAATATCATAGTTTATTGTGAATTTTCATTCTCTGCCAATTGTTTGATATTTCCCAGGCTAAAGAGTTTTTACTTTGGTAGAGAAAACAGATGAAGAAGAATAGAGAATGTCTACCATCTGAAATAGAAATAGCCAGATTGTCATTCCATTGAATTAATCTGTCACTATATCAATCTTGAATAGACACAAGAGGAGAACAAGCTGAACCCAGAACTGAATAATAAATTGGATTGTACTGAGGAAATTATATAGCACTTCAAATTCCCAGCTTCTCTTTTATGAGTAGTACATGCATGCATGTGTGCACATGAACACACACACACACACAGCCATTTTTACACTACTATTCTTCCAGTGATGCTTTATGTGGTTTTAAGCCATGAAATCCTACAATCCCCTAAGAATCAAAAGTGTGAATGACCCAAAGAACAACCCAAAGGAGGAATGTATGGTAGGTTTATGTAGGTTGCAGCTAATTGTCAATAATGACTTCCTCATATGAAGCCTTGTCAATGATTTAATGTAGGAGCTACATGATTATAAAAGGAAGTGGTTCTGTCACATAGCAAGAGCATAAAATGGCCAATGGAAAATTCACACGGTGGGTTGTTATCAATGCAATCAAAAAAAAAAAGACTTAAAGAGCTGTAACAGAATAAGGATTTCCATACCATGATATCTCCCTCCACTTCAGCCACCAACACCATCTCCTCTTTATCTAAATCTTGGTCTCTGGTCCTGATAGACCTTATCTTGTCTGGATTCAGGTCTCTATTACACTTTCACATCATCCTCCTTCCAGCTCTCTCTTACATGTTACATTAGAACATAAGCTCCTTGAGGGCAGGACTATCTCACTTGCTTGTATTTGTACCTCCAGCCCTTAGCCCAGTGTTTGGCACATAGTAAGTGCTCAATAAATTCCCTCCCTATGGAGGATTTATGGGAGAGAATGAACAAGAATCCCACAACACGAGATGGCATAGATGGGCTGTGGCCTGTTGGAAAGAGTAGCCACATTGCCAATGGATCATGGCTCCATTGAATTTGTATACGATTCCAAAGAAAGCAAAGGTGAAAGAAAACTTGAGTCTCCCCTATCACCCATTATCACTATCCCAGCCACCCCAAGAGGTAGTCCTAGTCCTTCTCCGATGTTCCTCTTGTCTCCAGCATAGACTTTTTTCTGTTGTCCCTAATTTTCCTCAGTAAGTCTCGTCTTGTTCTGGCTTTCAGGTTCCTGACACGATTCATACGGCACCATTATCTTCCTTTGTTTCCATGCTCAGTTACCTGCCCTTGTTCCTATATTCTGCATATTTCCTCTAGTCTCTTTCGACAGCTCCCCTCTTCCCTCTTCCCTGTTAGCGTGTGTTTGTGCTGCCAGAATTTCATTTCTGAGAGCTTCCCATCCCTCTGGAGTTGTCTTCCCCCGGTAGAATTTTTAGGGCCTGTAAAATCTTCAGCCTTTCTACCTAGGTCACACACTTTGAGATGAGGCTTGTGTTTGGGCTTCTGGCTCTCTGCCAGAGAACCATGTTGAAGGGTACACCGTGTGAGAATGAAAATAAGAAAAGAGAATTGGGAGGGGAGGAGGGGGATGGGAATAAAAAGACCACACACTTCAAGTAAACACTGAGAGAAAATAGAAGCTTGCCAGCTTGACTTGGGTGTTGAAAATAATAGGGGTTTTAACAGTTAAAAGGTTCTAAAAAGGTCATTATGCATTTAGCAGTAAAGAGCAATATGAATTTCTAAGCAGCAACATCTGGAAGATCAAAAGAAATCATACTTCAATCACCATGAAAATCTCTGCTCATTACACACAATCATATTTAGTTATTAATAGACATCGGCTAGACACTGACATTTTACACATTTCATCCCATGATGCGCCAGGGACACTTCTGGCATTTAGCTTATCATTTTCATCAGTGTCTTCCATGGATTGACCGATCCGACCCCAAAATCTCGCACTGTCACTCATCATAAGTGAATTTATCAACATGTACGTAATCAGAATACACATGAGAGTTTTAACTGTTTGCATACGAAATTACTTCATTCTTCATGCTTCAAAAAAAATTCAATTTTGCATAATAAATAATGATAAGGGCCAGTTGACAATTATATAGGTGGGAGTAGTTGGTGGCAATGATTGGAATTTAAATCTGCTGTGTGAATGTATCTGGAGGTTGCTTAAGTAATCAGCCTCAGTGGCTGATTCTCTCCATTGTTAGAGGTTAATACAAAAGCTCTCCAGCTCATATTAGAAGCAGACTTAAACTGCAAATTGGCACATATCCTATTAGTATTTTCTTCCTATGACATCTTCTCCAACTGACTTAGATACACAGTCAGGCAAATATTAAAATTAATTGGTCCGTTATTTTTAATGCAGAAGAATAGCAGCCTGTCTCAAAAAAAAAAAATCTTTCAGTCTCTCTCTCTCTCTCTCTCTCACACACACACACACACACACACACACACACACACACACACACACACACACACACAACAGCAAACAAATGGGATGGAGAGCCCTGCCTGCCATCACACAAAAGGATAGCATCACCAAGTGGCGGATCCTCCCCCAAAATAGCTTGTTTTCCCTCCCTGGGGAATATTTTGGGAAATCAGTCCCTTCGGTTTCCTGGGTGATTTTGGGTGTGTAATAATTGTATTAAAGAAATAACGAGAACGGGGCTCATTCTAGGTTTTCCCAAGGACAACCAATCACAGTTGCTGGTGTGATGAGGCACTGCTTCAGACAGAAATGTGATTTTACTTCTAATGACAATTATTTTTGAACTGAATTATAATTTAGTTCATTAATTAGATCTGTCACTGCATTTTCTAATCCAGTTATTCCATCCTCTGATGGCCCTACCAGAATTGTGCTATTCCCTCTGTTACTTGACAATGAGGCTCCTTTCTTTGAGTGGGAGAGGTGCAAGCACCAGGTTTGGGGATGATGCTTAGTGGTTGCTCATGGGGAAAGTTTTACAGTGGTTTTTGGGCTCAAAATTATCTAGTCCAATGACATAGTCCATTGTATTGCTGTATCTCTAAAAAGACCCAAAAAAAGAGGAGGGCATGCCAAAGATTTAGTCAAAAACTAGTTTTGTGTGGTTTCTACATTTTGAATTGAAATAATATATGTGCACTTTCCTAAATGAGGCCAAGAACTGTTTTCTGTAGATTATTCAATTTTCTGCAAAGTGAAGTAGGACGTGCTGTTCATTTCTATATTGACCATCTTAGACTACCCCATCTCATCTCTGGCATTTCTTATCTTATCTGATTTCAATCATTTGAATATATTAAAGATTGCTATCAAAATATGGTTTTCCAACAGAGAACTAAATAGCTTCTGATCACTCTATTACAAATATTTGCTAGGGAAGTATCAGACGTAGCCGAATCCAGGAGAAAAAACACTGGATTTGGAGTCAAAAGACCAGGGGCTGATTCAGCCCTTCCTATCTATTATCTGTGTGATCTGAGACAAGGCCTTTCACTTCTCTAGCCCTTAAGGGCAGGTAGGATGTCTTCTAGACATGACACCCAGTCATCTAAATGAGAAAATTCTGCCAATCACTCTGAATGATTGGCCTATACAATCCCAAGTATTCACATCTTTGGAAATATCCCTAGGAGAGGAAGGGAATAAGCATTACTAAGATCCTTGTATGTACCAGGCACTGTATTAACTACTTAACAAATATTATTCCCTTGGACCCTCCCAACCACTAAGAACTAAGGCAGACAAAGGTTAAGTGACTTGCCCAGAGTCACACAAGTAAGTGTCTGAAGCAGGATTTCAACTCATCTTGCTAACTCCTGGCCAAGCATTCTATCCACTTGACCACCTGGCTACAGGAGGGCCCGTTTTCACTCTTCAACCAGACATTGCATCCAGGTAGACTCCTATTGATTTTAATTTCTACAAAGTGTCTGGTACAATATTCTTCGAATGAGAGGTGTTCAAATATTGCTTTGATAGCCTAACTGACCTCTCAGTTGAAAGGAAGGCCACAGTCAATGGCTGGCTCCTTCCTGAGACCTCTTGGATATTATGACCACATAATCATGAGGTCAGAAGAGCATTGATTTAGAATTCAAAGTGACCTCAGAAGCCATCTAGTCCAATTCCCCAATTTTTCAGATAAAGAAACTGAGGCATGAAAAGGTTAAATGATTTTCCCAGGGTTAAACAGTTTATAAGTATCTGGGGTGGGATTTGAGCCAAGGTCTTTACGAACACAAGACAAGTATCCTATCCACCATGTCATGCTGCTTCTTCTGACTTTGTCAAGGTTGGACCATTCATTTTTTGATTGATTTGATTTGATGAAGTATGTTTAAAAGCCAATAATAATAATCTGTAAACAGTTGAACTAGATAGTGTCCCAAAATAGATTTGTTTCAGTCAACCCATTCAGTCTGGCAGCTAGGTGGTGCAGTGATAGGGTGCTGGGCCTGGAATCAGGACACTCACTAGTTGTGTGACCCTGGGCAAGTCACTTAACCTCTGTCTCCCTCTGTTTCCTCCGTGATAAAATGAGGGTGATAAAAATAGCATCTATATCCCAGGCTGTTTTGAGGATCAAATGAAATAATATTTTAAAGTGCTTAGTCCAGTAGGTGCTTAATAAATATTTATTCCTTTCCTTTATCATTCTTTTAGACTCAGTGAGCCAAAATATTATTAGCTAGTTACAAAGTCTCCCCTAATTTTTACCTTAAATACCTGGATCATTAGACTTCCTTATGAAATCACAAAGTGCCTAAATATATTTGAATTTAGGTCCCTATAATAGTAAATTATATATAATATATAAGAGTAAGGCATTGAGTAACAGACGAAAAAGTGGAAAAAAAAGTAAGAGACGTAGTAATCATTAAGACCATCAAAATGCCTTCATGAAAAATAAAAGATTTAATTCTGGGAAGTTAAGCCACCAGAGTCCTCCTGTACCTGAATGACTTGTGCCTCGGTAACAGGCCAATTTTTATTTTATGCAGGGGTCCTAGACTTGTGATTTAATCAATGTGGAGTCTTCCCAACATGGAAACTTCCTCCACTAACGCAGACTGGCAACTCTTCCATGATTTATAGTTGTAGAAATTTCCTTGAGGCATGAAAAGGTTAAGTGATTTCCCCAAGGTCACATAGCTGATATATGTCAAAGCTAGTAGGTCTTAAACCCAGGTCAGAAGCAGTTAGGTGGCACAACGGATAGAGCATTGAGCCTGGATTCAGGAAGATGTGAGTTCAAACCCAGCCTCAGACACTTACTAACAGTGTGACCCTGGGCAAGTCACTTAACTTCTGTCTGCCACAGTTTCTTCAGATGATATATGAGAATAATAATAGTACTCACCTCCCACGGTTGTTATGAGGATCAATTGAGAAAATATTTGTATATAAAGCATGTAGCCCAATTTCCTTCCTAACTCCAAGATTGGCTCTCATTCCACTTACACCATGATGCTTTATGAGTCACCAATAACACCATAAAAGCAGAAATATAAATGTAAACCCCATTAGAACAACTCTTTGAGAAGGCAATTATGACCATAAATATAGTGCTCAGGACCAGCCTTAGCAAAGTTGCATCCAGGAAACTTGGTGCTCATGTAGTCCAAACATCTCCTTTTATAAATGTGATCCAGAAAGTTTAAAGGATTTTCCCATGTCACACAGTAAAGACCCTCTCATTTCAGACCAGCTTTTCTTTCCACTGTACCAGGCTTTCTCTACTGGGTTTTCTTCCCCATGGAGGATCAGGCTTATAACCCTAAAAAAAAAAAAAAAAACCCAGAAATTGGGGATGGATGCAATCCATCCCTATCATCAGCTCCTTTCCCCTGAAGCAGCACAACCCTACAGATAGTTCTCAGGTATATAAGACCAGATGCTGGTGATCTTCAGTGGAAACGAAGCCAAGGGCAGGTTTGAGGCCCAGAAGCAGTTTGGATCTATTGTGAGCAATATTCAACGTAGTCTATCATGATTTTCATTGTTTACCGCCTTCCTTTCTTATTTTTACAGTCATTTATTAAAAAATAAAATAAAATGGACCAACCTTCCAATGGTTTTTTCATGGCACCATCTAGTCAACCAAGCTTTGCCCGAGCGTGAGTCCCGTTAGGATGCTACCAGGTTCCAAATAGTCCTTGACTAGAGATCCTACGAATCCTCAGGTGGGAGGCTCTACTCAAATGGATCTTTAAGATGCTGTGGTACTTGGGAATGGCACATTGACTCGAGAGCCATTGCCTCTCCCAACAACATCCTTTTAAGAAAAGCAAAAAATAGCCAAATCATGACAATAAATACCAAGTCTTTCCCCATTTGTATGTACAAACAGTGGGTGGAGAGCCTCTGCTATGGAGACCGACAAAAGAATGGCCCTGGGTGTTTCACTACGCAACATTCTCATCTTGCTGTGTAATAGAAAGAAGAGAAAGGATGGAGATTCAACTTAACCAAGGTCTATTTTTAGGACTTCCTGTCATTTAAAAACAGAATTAAAAATTATCACTCTCCCCACCCCCATCCCCAGGTTATTTCTGGCAAAGGCCTTTTAGCATTTTCTCAGCTTCCTGTAAATCACAGTCAGGAGCACATAATGAAATGACTATGGAGCCCAAAATGCACAATAATGCTTGTGTTGGGCATCACTCGGGCATGCAGGAGGCAAGAAGTGATCCAGAGTAGGTGGTGGTTCTGTGGCATTTTCTTTCTGCAGCCAGAAGTCAGCATACAAATTAAATGGAATGAAAATACTCACCTAATTGGGCAGATGCACAGCTAATTAATCACTTAATTTAACCCACTTAGTTTGGCGAGAGTAAAAATGTAACCTGACAGTTAGGATAGCAACATTTGTTAGCTCTTCTAGAGCTTGAGAATATCCCAGTTTTAATACTTCTCTATCTCTACAAGGTTTTAAAAAGAGCTCACTGAATTAAAGCAAGAGTTGAAACTAGGGTGGTGCAACTAGGGCTTTGCCTCCTGACCTTCAGAAGAGTAAAAACAACAGAGTTTAATGTCTACTTAACAAGAATATTTAATTTAATTAAGGGGTGAGAGAGGAATGTACTGGGAGAAAGAGAAAGGGGCAAGTAGAATAGGGTTAGTTATTTCACATTAAAGAGGCAAGAAAAAACTTTTACAGTGAAGGGGAGGGGGAGGGGAGGTGAAGGAGAGTGAGAGAACCTTACTCTCCTCAGAATTGTCTCGAAGAAGGAATAACATATATACTCAATTGTGCATAAAAATCTGTCCTACCCTATAGGAAAGTAGGAGGGAGGGGAAGGGGATAAAAGGAGGGGGAAGTGGTGATAGAAGGGAGGGCTGATTGGTGGAGAGGGTAGTCAGAAGCAAAACACTTTTGAGGAGGGACAGGGTGAAAGGAGAGAAAAGAATAAATGGGGGGGAATAGGATGGAGGGAAATATATTTATCAGTAGTAACTGTGAAAAAAATTTGAAGCAAGTTTCTCTGATAAAGGCTTCATTTCTCAAACAGAACTGAGTCAAATTTATAAAAATAAAAGCCATTTCCCAATTGATAAAAGATCAAAAGATATCAAAAGTTTTCTGATGAAGTAATCAGTTATCAAGAGCATATGAAAAAATGCCTCACTCACCACTGATCGAAGAAATGCAAATTAAAACAATTTTGATGTACTACTTCATACCTATTAAATTAGCTAATAGGACAGAAAAGTAAAATGACAAACATTGGAGGGGATATAGAAAAAATGAGAAATTAATACATTGTTGGTGGAGTTGTGAACTAATCCAACCATTCTGGAAAGCAATTAGGAAATCTGCCCAAAGGGCTATAAAACCATGCATATCCTTTGACCTAGCCATACCACTAAGAGGTCCATATCACAAAAGAAATAAAAAACAAAAGGGAAGAGGACCTATATGTACAAAAATATTTATAGCAGCTCTTTTCTGGTGACAAAGAATTGGAAAATGAGGGGATGCCCCCTTAATTGGGGAATGACTGAACAAATTGTGCTATGTGATTATGATGGAATACTATTGTCCTACAAGAAATGATGAGCAGGATGCTCTTAGAAAGCCCTGGAAAGACTTAAAGGAGCTGATACAAAGTGAAATGTAATATGTACCAAGTAATAGCTATACTGTAAACTAGGTGTGAGTGACTTAGTTATTCTCAGTAATACAATGATCCAAGGCAACTCTAAAGGACTTAGGATGAAAAATGCTATCCATCCTTAGAGAGAGATCTGATGGTATACAGATTGAAGCATATTTTTTTTTTTACTTTATTTTTCTTGAGGGTTTAGTTATTTGGTTTTTTGGTCTTTACAATATGACTAATATGGAAATATTTTACATGGTTCCACATATATAACCTATACTGAATTCTTTGCCTTCTCAGTGAGGAGGGTGGGGTGGGAAGGGAAGAAAGGAGAAAATTTGTAACTCGAAGTTTTAAAATTATATTTTAAAAATTGTTTTTTACATGTAGCTGGCAAAAAAAAGACTAAATAAAATTTTTTAAAAAGAATACTTAATATAGAAAGAAGATAGTGTGCTAAATAGAGCTGCTTCCCACCTTTCTCCTTCCTAGATCTTACACCAGTATCTCAGAAATCTTTTTGTAGCCCTTTCCACAAGGTGGTATGCTATCCAACCCTGCAACTGAGAGTTTTTTATATGACCCTTGTCTGGTTCAAAAACATTCTCAATTAAACTCTAATTTGAGCTACCTGTAAGGGGGGTGGGGCAGAAGAGTATTATTTTGGGAGGAAGCAAAAAGAAAACATGACATATTTGACAGGCAGAGAGATTATACTACCTTCCCCCCTAACCTCACCTCTAAAAAAAAAGACTTCATATTTCATATATGTGTGTGAGTATGAAATATGAAATCTTCATATTTTTATATAACTATATATATGTGTATATATATATATATATATATATATATATATATATATATTATATGTACCTCCTGGAGGGAAAGAATTATTTCATTTTTGTCTATCTCCTCAGCACCCAGCATATTGTAGCTACTTAATAAATGGTTGTTGGTTATTTAGGTGATTGAAGCCTTTGGAATAGCATAAATCCATACTCTGACCCAGACCCCTACCTGGGTCACTATTTTGCTGCTCTGAGCCCATAGTCTCATGTGAAAAATTGAACTGATAAAAAATACAGACCTATTATTCAGAAGGATTGTGAGTAATGAGGGTAAAAATCATTCTAGGGCCCTTTGCAAATTTAATGTTATATAATTACATATTAAACAAGCTTTATTAAAATTAAGTTCTATGTGTCTATTCCTAGCAAGATAGATTAACTAGTTATCTGGCCATTAAAAAGCATTTGTGGTCATCAAAGATCTCCTAATTATCCTCACATTATGTTTAATGCCAGTACCCAAACACTGGATGATTAGAGGTCCTGTCTACACTGAATATTGGCAACACCACCTTAAAAGATAAAGAGGCTTTTTGAGTTCCTTTCACGGTTCAAGTGAAAGTGAAAAAATGGAATGTCTTAGAAATCCTGGCTCCCAACGCTCCTCCTGCTGGAAGCCATGGTCAATGAACCAAGACCTGGAAGACACCAGCAAAGATGGAGGAGAAGGAGGACAGCTCTCCCCTATAATTATTTCAACAAAAACAGAGAGAGAGCAGATCAAGGTATGATTGAGAAATCCAAGAAAAAAAGAAAAGCACTGCCTGTGGTTTTTCTAGTCCAGCGTAAAGAGAGGTGGGTCTGTTGAAACCGGGGACGAGGCCGGAAGACACCACCAGAATCTTTCAGCGCTCCCTCTAGCAAAGGGATTGAACTGAGACCTGAGAGTGCGTAAAGGGTAAGAAGCTGTACCAAATCCAATAGAACTGGGGCTTGATACTCAGGAACGAGAGTCAACAGGCAGCTCTGTCCTGATGGTCAATGGCCAGCATTGATAAAATGACTAACTGGATGGAGAGAGGACGTTTTGGGGGATGTTACGGTGAGGGAAACACCTTGTTAGGTGAACAGTGATATTGGTTCACCTTTATCTAGTATTTTCCAGTTTTCGAAGCCTTTTAAATTTATTTTCTCATTTGCTTTTGTCGTTCGTCAGTCATTTCAATGGTGTTCAACTCTTGGTGACCCCATTTGGGGTTCTTGACAAAGATACATGAGTGCTTTGCCATTTCCTTCTCAAGCTCATGTTGCAAATGAGGAAACTGAGACCAAGAGGGTTAAGGGACTTGCTCTGGAAATGCTTGTTTTGTGTCACGAATTGAAAATAAATGTTTTTTGAAAATAAATTTTTTTAAAAAGAAAGAAATGGGAAAATAAAAATGTTAAACATCAAAACAAAAAAAAAAACCCACCCCAAAGAGTTGTATAACCGCAAACTATTATATACATGTGAATCTTTTTTTTTTAAGTGACTTGTCTGGGGACACACAGCTAATAAGTGTCTAAGACTGGATTTTAGCTCACTAAGAAGAGTATTACTGACTTCAGGCCTGGTTCTTTTTCCACAGCACCACCTAGGTGCTCTGGAATTGGGTAGGCCTGAGTTCAAATTTGGCCTTAGACAGTTACTAGCTGTATGAGCTAGTCACTTAACCTCTATTTGCCTCAGTTTCATCAGCAGTGAAATGGGATAATAGTAGTACATAGCTCAGAGGGTTGTTTTGAGGATCAAAAGAGATAATATTTAGGAAATGCTTAACATTGTGTCTGGTACATAGTACAGAGTATATTAAATACTAGCTGTTACTTTTAGAAAAGTTCATATGATTTTAGGTTTAGGTCTAGAAGTGATCTTAGAGACCCAATGCAATTCCCTTGTTTTATAGAGGTAGAAAGTGATGCCTAGAGATTAAGTAGCTCACTCAGGCAGCAAATTGCTGGCCTGAGATTTGAATCAAGGCCCCCTGGATCAAAATCTACCGCACTTTTCATCCAACCACACGGCCTCATATTGTTAGGGGTTGCTTTTGAGGCCAACCGAGTACAAACTTGTCCTCTAGGGAGCACAGTGGATAAAGTGCCAGGTCTGCAGTCAGGAAGACTCATCTTGCTGAGTTTAAATCTGGCCTCAGACAATTACTAGTTGCATGACCCTGGGGAAGTCACTTACCCTGTTTGCCTCAGTCTTCTTAAAGAGGTATAAGTAGTGGGGATTTCTAATGAAATCCTTTCTAGATTCGTCGT
Organism: Pseudochirops corinnae; assembly: GCA_028646515.1. Classification (NCBI taxonomy): domain Eukaryota; kingdom Metazoa; phylum Chordata; class Mammalia; order Diprotodontia; family Pseudocheiridae; genus Pseudochirops; species Pseudochirops corinnae. The sequence continues at coordinate 486,305,562 of CM053585.1, read as the reverse complement.
CCGAAAAGAATTACTGGACTCAGCTGTCTTTTGGCAGGGTTATAAAAGTTTATTGTTACACTGAGTCAAGGGATGGGGGTAAGGGGACCTGCAAGCTGACAGGGATTTAAGGCAGTTATAAAGTTACGCTTTTCAGCAGGCAGGGGGGTCAGAGAGAAAACCTGCAAAGAGCAGGGTCTAGAGATGCAGTTTTTAAAGACATAAAACTGTCAATCATAGGTTCATTATGCTAACTAGGTGGGCAAGGGTGGAGTTAGGAAGGAATTTGGGAGTGGTTAGGGAGTGGCTAGTGCTTAAAGGGACATACATTTTTAATATCATCTGCGCAGGCATATTGCCCATAATTCACTAAGAGAAATCAGAGGGGTTGGGGAGCAAGAGGTGTGTGGTTTTTGCCTTGACACGTCACTAGGTAACTTTTGATCAAGGATGAATTACATAAGTCCAACATGGTGGTTGGGAGGACAGACTTGATTGTTTCAGGAGGTGCCAAGTTTGTAAGCTAGACTGATTAGAGACCATTTTAGGAGGGAGTTACCTCCTTGATAATGTTGTTCAAGGTTTCCAAAGTGCAGCTGGCCACTAAGAACAAAGGGATTATGTATTTCTCTAAGAATACTTGGGTGATTGATTCATGGGAAACTATCTAGCAGACTTACTGCTAGCTTGGGAAAAGACTTTGAGGCTGGGGGCAGGGGAGAGGCAGAGTTAATGCCTTTATGGCTGAAGGAAAGTGTGACTTTTACAGTTTAATGGCACAGGCTTGTTACAAACTGATATGACATACATAGGTGCCCAAACACAAGTAAGATTTTACAAACTGAGGTTACAGACAACAGACCTCATCATTCTTATCTGAAAAATGAGATAGAGAAGGAAATGGCAAACTATTCCAGTATCTTTGCC
>CM053585.1:486293927-486304156 GCA_028646515.1 Pseudochirops corinnae | reverse complement strand
TGAAAAATGAGATAGAGAAGGAAATGGCAAACTATTCCAGTATCTTTGCCAAGAAAACCCCAAATGGGGTCATGAAGAGTCAACAATGACTGAGAAACAACTAAACTCAGTTATAAAACTGAGTCATAAGCCTTGCCATGAATAAAGATGCATTTATCAATCTCCCTACCCCCAACCCTGCTATATCTCCTTATATAGAAGTCAGTTCCCTACTTGTTATGGATATTGTGAAAGTTGGACTAGAATTCCAAGGGAAGGGAGGGATCTCTTGTCTCCATGCATCAACCTCCAGCACACAACATATTTTGGTCACTATAAATAGCATTTTTAACCACTGAGTCAGTCCTACAAATAGGAAAAGCAAATTAACACATGATTTCTACAGGATCACATTGAACAATCACCTTCATTTTGTAGCTGAGGAAGTTGAAAGTGGCATAAGAATGGAAAAAAAAATCTTCTTTAAGTTCTATGAGCCGATGGTTAATATATTTGTAGCACCTACCCATGAGCTACCCTCCCCATCCTCACTCACAATGACGATTTGAGTCCCTGGGGGTGGGTACCACATCCACTCAGGGCTCTAGGTTTACCCCAGAGGGGCCAGCTCAATCTATTAATTTACCCCCCTACACACATCTCTACCTCTTCAGTAAGTCTCTATGAACACAGTCCTTCGCTTCTTCCAAGCAAAGCTTCCAACTCCCAATCCTGAGCACCACTTACTTACTCACTCATCTTCTCTAGAAAGGATAGGCCCTTCCACAGGTGAGCACCAACATGGCTTTGAAAGGAGCCCTACAATCAGCTGGACTCATGGCAGGATTTTGATAATATCCTGCTAGAAATAGTCTTCTGCAACAACCATTGCTGGAAACGTAAAAGAAAAGTTCACCTTTGAACACCCCTTATATCCACACAGAATTCTTTTATTTTATTTTATTTATTCTGAACTTGAGAAAACAAGCATTTTTATAATATAGTAGAATGGGGGGTGGGAGATGATTGTATATGAAACTGTAAATCTATTACATACAACTTGCTATTCCTTTTGAATAATGATGTCATCTTGTAACTTTCTTTTTTTTTTCTTTTTTTCTTCCCTACCCTGTGGCCCCCACCTTAGAGATGGCTACCATTAGATACAGATATGTACATACGTGTAAAGCCATTCTATACATACTTCTACTTATCAGTTCTTTCTCTGTATGGAGATAGCATCTTCCTTCATATGTCCTTGTAGTTAATTTAGGTATTCATAATAGTCAAAATGACTTAGTCATTCAAAGTCGTTCTTAAAACAATGTGGCTATTCCTATATACAGCATTCTCTTGGTCCTGTTCATTTTACTCTTCATTGTTTCATGCAAGTCTATCCATGTTTTTCTAAGACCATAGAGCTCATCATTTCTTACAGCATAGTAGTATTCCATCACAATCGTATACCACAACTTGCCCAGTCATTTTACTGTGGAACCCTCCATAGCTGGAAAGGATTCCCCAAGTTCCATGGTAAGTGGCACCCTTTTTAATACTGACAGTGGTAGCCAGTAGCCACCTTAGAAGCTATTCATGCTAATTTATAGAGTTTCTCAACCTGTGGGTCACAACCCCTTTGAGGGTTGCACAACCCTTTCACAGGAGTCACAGGGGTCACCTAAGACCATTGGAGAACACATATTTCCAATGGTCTTAGGAACTGAGACACCACTCCTCTATCCATCTCCAGGAGGGTCCACCCAAGTGCAGATATGTCCACATACGAGTGTTAAAGGGTTGTGGCATTAGGAAGGTTGAGAACCACTGTGCTAAGAGGTCTTGGCTAAATGGAGTTGTATTTTAGATTGTAAGTTTCTCGTGGGCAAGAACTGTATCTGACAAAGTATAGTGGTTAAACATACTGGTCTTGGCATCTCAACTGTGTTCAAATCCTGAATCTGTCACTGTGTGACCTTGGACAAGTCACTTAACCTTTTTGAGCCTCAGTTTACCAATCTATAAGATGGGGGTAATGATCTTTTTATCACTAATATCACTGAGCTGTTTCGAGAAAAGTATTTTGTAAAGCTTAGTGCTATGGGAGGTGGGGAGGAGAGGGGAAGGAATACACATTTGTATAGCACTTATAAAGTACCAGACACTGTGCTAAGCATTTTAACAAATCTTATCTCATTTGATCCTCACAACAACCCTGCAAGGTAGGCGTGATTACTCTGTCCATTTTATATTTGATGAAACATAGGTTAAGTGACTTGTTCAGGGTCACACAGTAAGTATCTGAGGCTAGCTTTGAGCTCAGAGTTTCCCGACTCTAAACCCAGCATTCTCTCCACTGTGCCACCTAGCTGATATGTATATGTAGATATATATAAAATATGTATATGTATACAGATATATATATATGTATATACATATATAGATGTTCAGTCATTTTTCAGTTGTGTCTGATTCTTTATGACCCTATTTGGGGTTTTCTTGACAAAAATATTGGACTAGTTTGCCATTGCCTTCTCCGGTTCATTTTGGCAACTGAGGAAACTGAGGCAACTGAGGCAAACAGCTTAAGTGACTTGCCCAGGGTCACACAGCCAGTGACTGTCCAAGGCCCGATTTGGACTCATGAAGATGAGTCTTCTTGACTCCACACCCAACACTCTAACCACTGCACCACCTAGCTGTCCATATGTAGATGACATACATATGTTATAGAAATACAAATTGTTATTCTATCCCCAGCAAACAATGTATCATGCCAGACATAGTGAAGCTTAGTAAATACTGCTAATCTGTTGACATCACGTTACACACTAATTTTATTACAGACTATTTCTTTACCTGTCCAACCAAAACGAGACACAAACAATAGGAACAAGAGAGAATGCCATAGAAATGACTGCTTTTGGAGAAATATGGAAAATGGCCCCCAAAAATAGTGAAAAAAATGATAGTAACCGAGCCAGTAAAAGACAGTATGGTTTAGGTAGCTGATCACTGGGAAGGATGTCAAGAAAGCCTGCTTCTAAACTCAGATCTACTACCTGCCTAACTGGGCAACCAGACTCTCTGACCCTCAGTTTCTTCTTCTGTCAAATAAGAGGAGGGAGGGGTGGTAAAGATGAAGATATTCCAGGGATGAGAAGGCAAACCTGTGAATTCGGCAGTTCAGTAGCCACTATGTAGCCACTGGTAGAAAGCTCAGGGCTGATGGCAGGCTCATAAAATGCTGCCGATTACATGCAAATTATATGCAAACACACTTATGCCCCTGCCTATTTCATACACATCTGAGAAGTCTCAGATGTAAATCGCCAGCTTGCAGGGAGAGAAGTCAAACTAGAGTGTAGTAGAAAAGGAAGAAAACAGATAAAAACTCCAAAATGTCCTAATTAGGCGATGAAGAGGCTATGAACGGGTGCACAATGATTCTTTTCGAGAGGGAAGGCAATACAGACATTAGGCTATAAAATTTAATTTCCATCAGCTTTTACATGTTTGTGAGAGTGTGCATGTGTGTGAGACAGACATACAGGCAATAGGCCCCCAGTCCTAAAATCATATGCATAATTATAATGTAATTTTGCAATGTGAAGTGCCATACCAATAATTTTGAGTGGCTATAATTAGAGAACATAAGTCTGTATTTCGTAACAGTTAGAAGAGGATATAGAAGCCCTCAAGTCTTCTTTTTCTACAGGTGAGGAAACTGAGGCAAAGAGTAGTTAACTGACTTGCCCGGGTTCACATAGCTAGTAAGTAACCTCGGCAGGATTCGAACCCAGGACTTTCTGACTCTAAATTCAACCAATCTCTCTTAGACCTCCATGCCACCATATTTACCACTCTGTGTGCAGGAACACACCTACTGGAATATGTTTTAATGTTACTATTTTTTTTAAAGCTATGTCTTAAAGCCTCAATCACATAGCTAAAGCATTTCCACTGGGAAGAGAGGAGAGAACCATGTCCTGGGAGTAATAATAACAGTAATTCTATTTCAACAGCATTTCAAAATTCACCATCTGCTTTCCTCACAACAATTTGCTGAGATAAGTAATATGACTAGTATTATCATGGAGGGGGGTAGTACAAGAAGGCTCCCATATACCACCCATGATGACTTGCACAAAAAAGAAACGGCCTAAAAAAATGTCATCCAAGAAATATAGGACTGGAAAAGGAGATGGGGCAGTCATCTAGGAAGAATGAGAAATAAAAGATGGCACCAGAGTACAAGGGGAAGAGTCAGAGTTCTAGATGAGAGGACCTATGTCTGATTCCTGGCTCTGTTACTTACTGCCTATGTGACCTTGGTCAAGTCCCTTGGTCTCTCTAGGCCTCAAATCCTTATCTGTAGAATTAGGGGCTTGGGCTCCCTCACCCCTTTGGTCCCTTCTGGCTCTAAATCCATGATCCTGTGGATAGCTCAAGCACTACACAGGTAACCATGAGTGTTAAGAGACCTAGAGAAAGGCCTCGAGTCCATTGGGTAACTAACTCTCCAGTGACTTACAGAAAGTCAAAGACAAGATTCCCTCAGGATGAGAAGGGGCATATGGGTTATGGTCTACACCAGAAGTGCCAAACACACTCCTCTGACCAAGTATGGCAGCAACCAGATTAAAATGTCAGTGGGTAATATTTAACAAAATAAATCAAAATACACTATTACATTTTAAAACTAAGCCAATCTGCAGCTCACAGGGATACTTATATATGGATGAGTGGTCCCCATTTCTATTTGAGCTTGACAGCCCTGGAGAGAATACCCACATAAAGATTCCAGAGCCAATCAAGGACTCAAGTATTTGCCAATGTAAAATTGAAGTCCAGAAAGGCCATCTTGCCTGAGAAGCCATATCTAATTAGTGTGCAAGACAAGACTCAGACTTAGGTCCTCTGACTCCAAAGCTAATCATATTTTCTATACTATACTAGTAGTAATAATAATAGTAATAATAAGCACTTATATAATATTTTAAGGCCTGAAACGTGCTTTATAAATTTTATCTCATTTGATCCTCACAACCCAAAGAACTAGTTGCTATTACCCCTACTTTACAGATGAGGAAACTGAGGCAGACAGGTTAAGTGATCTGCCCAGAGTCACACGGCTAATACATTTACAAAGCACTTATTAAATTCCAGGCACTGGGCTAAGGGCTTTACAATTAGTATCTCATTTGATCTTCAAAACAACTCTTAGAAGTAGTTGCTAATATTCTCATTTCACAGATGAGGAAACTGAGAATAAGAGATGTTAAGGAATCTGCCCAGAGCCTCCTTGTTGTTCCATCAGGTTGAATTCTCTGAGAACCTGTTTGGGGGTTTCTTGATACTTTGCCCAGGGTCACACAGCTAGTGTCTGAGGCTGGATTTAAACTCATAAGATGAGTCTTCCTGATTCCAAGCCCACTGCTCTTTCCACTGCACCATCTAGCTGCCCTTCCCAGGGTCACACAGCTAGTAAGTTTCTAAGTAATACCTAGGACAAGGTAGCCTTGTTCCCTACCCCTAGTCTTAGACATAATGAATATTCAACCAAATGAACAGTCAAACCTTTTGGCTCGCATAAATTATCACTGATGCTCCTACTACCGGGAGAAGAAAAGGGCAGGTGTTCGAGCTAAATGAGATATCCTTAAATGTTACAGTTACATGTATATAAATGTCCTGGTTGAACTCTGCTTCTTCAGTCAGTTACCATGAAAATCACTGTAAAGATTTGGAGACTTTTCAATTTCTCTAGTCCCTTTCTTCCAAGTAATTCAAAGCATGGATATGGGGGAAAACATGTGATAGGTCAGGGGAATGTTCCATAATAGGAATACTTATTCATATCATAAATGTCAAATTATAGAGGTAAAAAGGACCAGAGATGTCAGCTCTACCAACCCTGTTCTGATGCGTGAATCCCCTGCATGCCGCCCTCAGACAAGTGGTTACCGTAGCTTCTTTTTCAACACTGCCAACAATAGGTAACTCATTGACTTCTGAGGCGGTCCTTTTCTTATTTCTGTTATCATTCTCTGAGAAGCCACTTTATTATTGTCTTTAAAAAGGAGCAATTCTTTCTCAAGGAATACTGGAAATAAGAATGAGGACAGGACCTCCTCTCTCCCCACCCCCACTGCAAAGAGATCAAAGAAAGAGAAAAAGGACCCATACACAATTATTTATAATAGCTATTTTTGTAATAGCAAAAAAAAATGGAAAATTATGAAAGTGTCTACCTATTAGAGAATGATGGAACAATTACAGTATGATAATATAATGGAATATTATTGTTCTGTAAGAAATGATGAAATGGGGGCAGCTAGGTGGCACAGTGGATAGAGCACCTGTCCTAGAGTGAGGACCTGAGTTCAAATCCACCTTCAGACACTTAACACTTACTATCTATATGATCCTCACCAAGTCACTTAACCCCAATTGTCCTGCCAAAAATAAAAGATAAATTGGTCACTTTCAGAGGAAACTAGAAAAAGCTATGTGAACTGATATAGAGGAGGAAATGAGAAGAACCAGGAGACCAATTTATATGTTAACAACACATTATACAGAAAAAACAACTTTGAAAGACTTGTAAATTCAGATCAATGGATGACCAACAACTGATGTATGATTCCAGAGGATTGTTAAAGTATGGTACCTATTACCTGGCAGAGAAGTACAAATTCAGAGATATGTTCTCAGATACAGCCAATGTGGCAATTTTACCTCTGTTTAACTATGCATATATTTTTAAAAGCTTTATTTTTTCCTTTTTTTCCTCTAATGAAAAGCTGAAAGGTTAGAAGGTAAGGCAGGAAAGAAATAGGACAGGGGGAGAAAAGAGAAGGTCATCAAGGTATCTTTTTTTTTTTCTCTAATGCTAAAGAGAATAGAAGGAAGACCAGAAAGAAGCACAGAAAGGCAGGATAGATTTGAAAGCTACAAAATGAACTTCTATACTTAAAAGGAAAAGCAAACTATATATAGAACAGTACTGAAATATCATATAAATCCTTTTTTAATTCTATTTCACATGTGGAAATGCCCATTTTATTTGGTATTTGTTCAGTTTAGGGATAAAATTACTTTTTTTTTTCTTAAAAAATCATTAGAGGCTGCAAGAAAATCATGAAAAGAGAGTCAAAAATTATCAGAGGAAAATAAAAAATAGTTAAGAAATACTCTCCTCTTTCCTCACCTTGTCAATATTATCCTCTCATCAACTACCATAGGAGCCCATGAACTAAGGAAATTCTTGATTCCTTAGAATCTTTAAGTGGAAGTTGTCTAAAAATGGTCTTTATTTCAGACTTCCAGATTCCCTTTCAATAAAGGGATTTCATATAAAAAGAGCACCAGACTTGGAGTCAAGAGATCTGCTTTCTAGTACCAGTTTTACTACTGTCTATGTGACCTTTGGACAAGCCACTTAATTGGAGAGGGAGTGTCATTTTCCTCATCTAGACAGTATGAGGGAACTAAGAAGTCTAGGAGAAATGTGTAACAGAAGGAAATAGATGCTGAAGAAAGGGAAGTAGAAGGTGTCAAAGGCAAAACCCTAGAATTTTCACAATTTCTACAAAATCAGATAGAAAAGACTACTTGATAGTTGTCCTTCATAATACTGAGAGATAGATTGTCATGTATAGGGAATGTATATGGGGCAAGTTTGGCTAGCACCTGTATAGATATGTGAAAGACAGTGATATGAAATTATCCTCAAGAGATAGATTAGAGTCAGATTCTGAAGGGCTTTAAATGCCAAACCAAGAGGCTTATATTTTCTCTGAGCAATAAGAAGAAACTACTGAACCTTCTTGAGCAGGGGAGTCATGTGGTCACATATGTGCTTTAAGAACATCAGTTTGACATCTTTATAAAGAATGGTTTGGAGAAGGGAGAGAATAAAGGCAGGGAGACCAACTAGGAGGTTATTTTAATAATCTAAGCAACAGGAAATAAAAACCTGAACTGGAGTGAGACTCTGTGTGTGAAGAGAAAGGACAGGTATTCAAAATGTTGTAGAGCTAGAATAGGCAGGGCTTCACAACTGATTAGATGTGACGGATAAAGTAAAGAGAAGAATTGAAGATAATTCCAAGGATACAAAGTCACATGACTTGAAAGATGGTAGAATCCTCCACAGAAAATGGAAAGTTAAGCAGAGCTACCTGAGATCTACACCTAGGTCCTCTTATCTAAAATTCAGTACCTTTTCCACTCTACCTCATTACTTTTCCTAAAGGACTATTCATTTGTTGTAAGGTCAGTATGACCCTGAACAAGTCAACACACACTTATTAATCACCTACTATGTTCCAGACACTGGGCTAAGTGTTGGAGACACAAAGAAAAGCAAAAATAGTCTCTGTCCTCAAGGAGTTCACAAACTAAGGATGAGTCACAACTTCTCTGGGCTGCAGTTCTTCATCTGTAATATGATAGGGTTAGACCAGTTGACCTCTAACGTCTATTCTAGTTCTGAATCACCCTGTGATTCACCCTATGAAAAAGGTCCTGTTGTGGAGGGAGCTCTGCCCACCCAAAAATTGTTGAGGTTTCCTGATGTGTTGTGGTGGAACCATCTCAAAGAATTCAGAGTCAGACTACCTCTAATCCAAGTATAGGCATTTTTTGAGATTAATGCCTCTTGTAGGGCATCCAAGAGGAACCAACAACTTCAGAGAAAGCAAGATGAATTTTTATATGGTATAGATGCTGATTATACAATCAAAATTTACATAGAATATAGGAATATGATTAATATTAAAAAGGCAAGAGGAGTTTGTTAAAGGATTATGTAAAGAAAGAGAGGTCCCATCTAATGTTCAGCGGTTAAACATTCTGGTCATTCTGCCCTCCAATTAGCTAGCTATTTGTGGTCCTATATGGTCAAGATAGATAGTTAAGGAAGATGGCGGTGTAGAAGCAGGAAAACTCCACGAGTTTCCCCCATAACCCCCTCAAATACCTATAAAATATGACTGTAAACAAACTTTAGAGCTACAGAATCCAGAAAATGACAGAGAAACAAATCTCCCACTGAAGACAGCCTAGCAGGCCAGCAGGAAGGGTCCATCACAGCACTGAGAGCAGAACCCAGCCCCATGTGAGCCTCAGGGTGGTCCTGATCAGCCGCAGCTAGAGGGACTTCAGGACAGTGGATCACCAACAGCTGTGGCCACTTCCAGAATTATCAACCCATAAATGCCAAAGGCAAAGTAAAAGGTCATGTGGACTTTGGTACTGTCTCTGCCCCTAGAAGGGAGAAGCATCTCAGGCATGGCAGCCGTGCAGCCGCCTCCACGTGGCTGCTTCAGAGCTAATGGCCTGCAGATCACAGGCGGACCAAGCGACCATTCTGAGGGGTAATTGCTCTTACTTTAACCTGCTTGGATCTGAATAGCTATCTTGGGTGGAGGTCCTGGGGTGTGTGGCCGGAGCCTATGGAGGCTTCAGAGAAGTCACTTAACTAATAGTTCTAGCAGCTGCAAAAACCCCAGTGATTTGGGACAAAGCTCTCCTCTCTGGAAGCAGAGTTCCACTGTGGCAAAAAGTTCAAAAGTCAAGTAATTGAGTGGCAACATGAGCAAGCAAAGAAAACAAAGCAAGCAGAGCAATCCAACTTTAGATTTCTTTTTTGGGGACAAAAAGGATCAAAGCATGGAATGGCTGGAAGACAACAAAGTTAGAATTCCTGCACCAAGAGCTTCCAAGAAAAATATGAACTGGTTACAGGCCATAGAAAAGCTTAACAAGGATTTTGAAAACCAAATAAGAGAAGTGGAGGAAAAATTAGGAAGAGAAATGAGAATGATGCAAGAAAATAATGAAAAAAGAGTCAACAACCTGACTGAAGAAAATAACACCTTAAAAAATAGACTTACTCAAATGGTAAAAGAGGCCCAAAAAGCCAATGAGGAGAAGAATGCCTTAAAAAGCCAAATTTGCCAGATGGAAAAAGAATCTCAAAAGCTCACTGGAGAGAATAATTCGTTCAGAATTAGATTGGAGCAAATGGAAGCTAATGACTTTATAAGAAATCAAGATACTATTAGACAGATCCAAACAAATGAAAAAATAGAAGGCAATGTGAAATATCTCATTGGAAAAACTACTGACCTGGAAAATAGATACAGGAGAGATAATTTAAAAATTACTGGGAGTATCTGAAAGCCATAATCATAAAAAGAACCTGGAAATCATCCTTCAAGAACTTCTCAAGGAAAATTGCCCTG
>CM053585.1:486253541-486293827 GCA_028646515.1 Pseudochirops corinnae | reverse complement strand
AGGAGCTGGGATTAAAACCAACAATCATCTACCCAGCAAAACTGAGTATAATGTTTCAGGGGAAAATATGGTCATTCAATGAAACAGAGGACTTTCAAGCTTTCTTGATGAAAAAACCAGTGTTGAACATAAAATTTGACATTCAGATACAAGAAGCAAGAGAAGCATGAGAAGGTAAACAGGAAAAAGAAATCATAAGGAACTTACCAAAGTTGAACTATTTACATGCCTGTGTGGAAAAATGATAACTGTAACTTATGAAACTTTTCTGAATGAGGATAGGTGAAGGGAATATAAATGTGTGTGTATATGTATGTATATATGTATACATACATATATATGTCTATATAGGAGGGTATATAGGCATATGAATACATATGTGAGTGTGTATATCTATGTACAGTTATACATAGAGGGCACAGGATCAACTGAATAGGAAAGGATGATACTCAAAAAGTGAAATTGAGAGATGAGAGAGGAATATAATGAGAGGAAATGGGGAGAAATAGAATGGGGTAAATTATCTCATATAGAAGAGGCAAGGGATAACTGTTACAATGGAGGGGAAGAACAGGAAGGCAAAAGGGAATGGGTCAATCTTATTCTCATTGAATTTGGCTTAGGGAGGGAATGATATACACACTAAATAGGGTATCTTGCCCTACAGAAGAATGAGGGGAAGGGGATGAGAGGGGGGATGATGGAGGGAGAGCAGGTTGGGGGAGGAGGGTAGTTAGAAGCACACACTCTTGAAAAGGGACAGGGTCAAAGTAGAGAATAGTGTGGGGTGGGATAGAATAGAGGGAAATATAGTCAGTCTCTTACAATATATCCACCATGGAAATGTTTTGTGTAGCTATACATGTACAATCTATATTGAATTGCTTTTTATCCCAGTAAGCGTGGGTGACAAGGGAGGAAGGGAAAGAATCTGGAATTCAAAGTTTCAAAATCAAATGTTTAAAAAATATATATTATTATTATTATTATTACATACAACTGGGAAATAAGATATATAGGCATTTTGCCCTACTGGAAAGTGGGAGGAGGGATGGGGGAGGATATAGGAGAAAGCAGATTGGGGGGGGGGGGGGTATACAGTGGGATTGCTGTTTTGGGGTGGTGGGTAGGGGAAAGACGGGGAGAAAATTTGTAACTCAAAATCTTGCTGAAATGAATGATGTAAACTAAAAATAAACATAAAATATAATTTTAAAAATTCAAAAAAAAACAAAATTACCAAACAGATATGGGGGAAGTTGCTAGGTAGAAGCAGTAGCTGGGTTCCCATCACATAGGAACTGCTGTTCTATGAAAAATGAGTCCATGGAGACACCTGTTGTTCTACTGAGCAGTGAGGCATATATGAGTAGACCTGCTGTTAAGTGGGACCTATAATGAAGTTAGAATATTGGGGTTGGGGGCATGTTAATTAGGATTCCATCAGGCCCAGTGCAAAAAAGTTCCAAGAAAAGATAGCTATCGTTACTTTATATACTACTCTTAGTCTTGAAGATTAGAAACTATGTAAATATCCTTTTTTCTTCCACATGCAATACTCCTATTATTCAGTACCACTTCTTAAAACACTGCATAAATACCACTATTAGACCTTGTATTAGTAAGCATCCTAGCACACCCAGGATGGCCTTCTAGCACAGGTTCTTTGATCTGCTTTTCTAAAAGAAAGACAGCTTCAAAGGGGTTGACAATCTTATTTTAATTAAACATACATAAGTCATTCACTAGTTTGGGGAAAGATTACCACCCTGAATGTGGAGAAAATACAAGTAGAGAAACAGAGGGAAATTAGCACAGAGATCCAACAAATAGGGCTTCAACTGTCTAAAGAAAGTAATAGATACATAATCACAAGACCAGGGAGCACCAATATCTGGGTTCTCAAAGCCGGGAGGGGGGGGGGGGTGGCTCCTTAACAACAGCTACCCAGAGTCTCATGGCTCCTTAACAACAGCTACCCAGAGTCTCATCTAATCAAATCACAAAAAACATTATTCCCATGAGTGAGCCCCAAAATAAAATACCACCCTCCCAGTATATATAGTTTTCAACTAATAAGCTCAGAACCAGAAGGTGTCACAACCTACATGACTCAGTACAGCTATGAATTACCAGGGTTCAAAGGAAATTGATCCTTTAGATATTTGCAATTTAGCATGAGCCTGGGAAACTGAACTCCAGAAAGAAAAACAACAAAAATCCCACCTTGCCTGTGCTTACAGGCCTATACTCCAAAGAAATCAGAAAGGGGAGGGAGAGAGAACCCATTTGTACAAAAACATTTATAGCAGCTCTTTTGTGGTAGCAAAGGACTAGAAATTGAGGCAATGTCCATCAATTGATGAATGACTGGACAAGTTGTGGCATATAATTGTAATGGAATAGTATTGTGCCTTAAGAAATAATGAACAAAATGATTTCAGAAAAGCTTGGAAACACTTAATGAAGTGAGCAAAACCAAGGAAACATTGTATACAGCAACAGCAATAGTGTATAATGATCAACTGTGAATGACTAAGCTGTTCTCAGCAATACAATGATCCAAGACAATCCCCTTTGGGGATGCTATCCACCTCCAGAGAAAGAACTAATAGAATCTGAATACAGATCAAAGCATACTGTTTTCACCTTTGGGGGGGAGGGGTGGGAAGTTGAGTTTTCTTCCACAAAATGACTAATATGGAAATATGTTTCATATGATTGCCCATGATGAACCTAAATCAGATTGCTTTCTCTCTGAGAATTTGGGACTCAAAATTTTAAAAAATAAATGTTAAAAATTGTTTTATATATAATTGGGGGTGAAATATTGATTAAAATAAAATAACATAAAACACTGCCTACATTATGTCAATTACCCTCTTATAACACTTCAAAAGCTCTCTGACTCCAAGACAAAATATGAATTCCTAAGGTAGCCATTCAAGGCCTCCTAAAATCTATATAAACCGTATATTAGCTACCAATACTCACTAACAGAAACCATTCATTCTACAAGGGTCACTGCCCTAGTAGCACGGAAAGAATGAAATTTTGTCCTATGGTGTCAATAGTGAAGGTTGTGTGCTTATTCCCTAAAGGAACTGCCATTCTTATACCTCCAAGACTTTATAGTCTTTTTCCTCAGTTTGTGCCATCTTGTTACATAATCATCCATGGGGTCCCATTGCCATGATGAGCTTCTTCTGCCAGCAAAAGATTCTTTGCAAGGCAGGATGCCTCCTTCTTTCAACATCACCACATCCACAATCAGGCAGTCCTCTCCCAGGCCCTCCTCTCACCAACTGAAGTTAACCCAAGGAACAATATCTTCTATTTATGGCTCTGACATTATTGGCACTGATCCTTGAAAAATGCTTATGTTCGCCATTTCCTCATCCTTAAGAATCATGGTGTTGAACTAGATAGACTCTGAGATATGGTTTCCTCATCTATTAAATGGGAATTGAACTAGATAACCTATAAGGTCTCTTCTAGTTCTACTTGTGTTTGTTTCCCACTTCTTCCACAGAGTGAATTTCATCAGTAAATTTTGCTTTTTTCCCAATTTTCAGTAATCTAGTCTTTGTATTATCTTAATCATGAGAAGCAGTTATTCTTTCTTCATGACAACAGTGAACAGCTTTTTTTAAAAAAAGATTTTTTTACTGATCTGCTCAGTGTTCTTTCAACTTCAAGATGTAACCAATACTACATTATAGGATCCTGTTTCTTGATGTTAGTTCTTAGAGTACCAAATAAAATATAGAACTCTGGAGTGGATGAGTCTCTTAAAAAGTTTTGTAAGAGTAAAAATAGCAGCAAGAAGGTGAAGGATGAGGAAGGAAAAACCCACCAGATTAAAGGGAAAAATGTTGGAGAATAACTAAGCAACATGACCTGACAATAGTTATGGAGAAGCACGATGTGATGGAATGAGCCATGGTATGGAGAGAAAGGAAGGAATGACAGATTTGATAACAGATTGGGTATGTGGGGTGATAGAGAGGTCGAGGACAATGTATAGGTTTCGAGCCTGGGTGACTAGGATGATTGTGCCCTCGATAGTAATAGGAAACATGCTTCAGAAAGAGATAGAAGAAAAAAATTCATTATTTTAATTACAAAATGAATATTTGAGAGTCAAACAAAGTACATTCAGGACTTACACAAATATAACTACAAAACAACCTTTATAGAAATTAAGGAAAATTTTAAAATAGGACAGAGATTAAATGCTCAGAGATGAGCTGTGCCAACAAAATTAAAATGATACTATCTAAATTAATTTACATATTTAGTATCATACTAAACTACTGAGAAGTTACTATAATAGAATTCATTTGAAAAAACAGAAGGTCAAGGACCTCAAGGGAAATATTAAAAAAAAATAAGAATGAAGGCAATCTGGTGTTAGTAGATCTCAAATCATACTATTAAACAGTAATCAACTTTTTTGGTAAAAATTAGAAAAGTTGATCAGTGAAATAGACAAAATAAGCAAGAAACCTGAGTAATCAAACAGAAACCTGGAGTTCATTAAGCCCAGTGCACCAATTACTGAAGTAAGAGTCCCAATTCCACAAGGCCTGCTAAGAAACTGCAAACAGCTCAGCAGAAACTGGCTGATTCAAACCAACATTTTATACTATAAACCATAATAAACTCCAAATTGATACATGAACGATATAAAAAAATCATATAATAAAAAAATTAAAAGACAATAAAGGGAGATATCTTACACAATTATGGTTAAGGGTAAAATTCTTAACCAAACAAGGAATAGAAGAGTGATCATAGGAGATTTTGATTATGTAAAATTTAAAAAAAAACTTCATGCAAACAGAATCAGTGCAGGTAAAAAATAGAAGAGAACCAGTTAATTAGAAACTTCTTGTTGCAAATATCTCAGGTAAAGGTCTGACATGTTTAAGGAATTGGTACAAGAAGAATACCCCCCCCAAAAAAAAATGTGAACAGAAGAGAAAATGCAAGATACTGACAAGAATGTACTAAATCAATAATAACAATAATAATAATAATAATAATGGGAATTAGAATACTTTGATATTCTACCTTGTAATTATCAGATAGACAAAAATAACACAAGACAAAAATGATTTTGAGGGGCTATAAATAGTACATTAACTATGGATGGAACTATGAATCATTCTTATAAACAATTTGGAATATTTTTTTAAAATAGTGAGAACTAGTGATGTCCCTCTTAGGTACATACCTCAAGCAAAATAACAGAGGGTATGTAATCTCATATGTGCATAATTATTTATGGCCATCCTTTTTGTAATAGAAAAGAACTTGATGCAAAGTTAATACACATCCATTGAGAATGACCAAACAAATTTTGGCATAAGATTGTAATGGAATATTATTGCTGCATAAGAAACATCAAGCACGAAGAATTCAAAGAAAAATTGGAAGATTGATATGAACTAGTGCAGAGAAAAGCAAGTGGAACCAAGAGTACAATTTTCATATGGAATGTAAAGGAAAACATCAATGACATATTCCAGAACCCCTCCTGATCAATTCAGGGACCAACCTTGACTTCAAAGGCATGATGATAAAGCATACCTCCCATCTATCAGCAAAGAGGTGGTAGACAATAAGTGTAGAGAGCGACATCATTTTTAGACATAGTTCATGTGTTTACTTGTTTTGTTTCCTTGTTATTGGGAGGGTTCTATGTTAAGAGAAGTGAAGGGAAGTGACAGTAATTGTTTTTAATGAATATCAATAGAACTTTTTTTTAAAGGAAAGGACCTGAAATCTATCACTTATAACTTAATATGAATGATATAGTAGCAGTCGTAGCAGCAGCAACAAATAATAATATATTTTTCTCCTGTGTAAGTCTCTACCTTAAAGCTTAAAATATCAAGTAGAAGGCCTGAAGCCATTTTATAAGCCACTCTAGCCCAATGTCCTTCCCCTTCCCATGAGTTTCTCATGCTGTTACCCTCTAAGATGCAGCATCCATACTGGGAACGTCACTCAGCATGTCCCCTTGGGTCTGCTCCTCTCTTAGAGGCAGGGAATTAGAGAATTAGCCAGCACTAATTCTCCCTTGAATCTATGGTAGACTCTCTTCTCTGCTGCCAAAAAAGGTACTGTCCTAAAAGCTACTTCCCTCATCAAGTCATTGTCTCTCTGTGTCCTTTTCTGTCTATAAAGTGGATGTGTGCGTGTGTGTGTGTGTGTGTGTGTGTGTGTGTGTGTGTTCCCTGTTCCCTGCTGCGTACAGTCTCCATCACTAAAAGCCATAGCAGGGTTTCCAGGGGAGAGGAGAGAAAATTCCCTACTGCAGCCTTTTGGTAAAGGGTCAGGAGTTACTTAGCAACACTGTTAAACCTTTCTGGAATGCCTTAAACCAGAGGTTTCTAAACTTGTTTGGCCTATAACCCCCTTTTCAAAAAAAAAAAGTTACTCAGTACCCCCATAATTGGTACCCCTTTAATTTTTTAAAATTTGCATCATTTCAAAAAATAAGTGTTTAAATGACATGTCTTAAATTTAATCATTTATTGTAAATTTTGGGGGTTTTTCCTGCACTGAAATTTTGATGATGCAATATTGCATCATGTAACCATATAGTACCTTACTGTAAATGAATCATTACATGCACATATTCCTGCCAATGCATGTTGGTCTTCCCAACAATGCATGACAAGTTCACTTGCCAATACTTGCTTGGTAAGACCTGTAGGTGGACTTTACCACTGATGAGCTATAACTTGCATTTTATGTGTTTATTTGGAAAATAATGTAATCACTATCATTTTAACTCTATTACACAACAGATGAAGCATATACAAACAGTTTTTCAAAATTTTCTTGTCTTCTCTTCTTTCCTTAAGCTTCCACCACCCCTTTATTTTTATTCAACACCCCCCAATTGCTACTATCCCTACCCTGGATCATTCCAGTACCTCCCAGGGGGTGGTATCTCCCACTTTGAGAATCTGTGTAAAACTCTTAAACTGAATCCTAAAATGCGTTTAGGGCTTTGAATCTTAATAAAGGGTTACAGCCAGTCTTCAGCCAACTGTCAGTCAACCATCAGCCAACCATTCCCAAATTCCCCATTGAATTCAATCTTTGAAGAGCTTTCACACTTCATAAAAGGGTAACTTTTAACACAGCTTTGTACTTCCTTAATATGTTAATACCAGTTACTTCTAATATCTTCCCCTTACTTCCAGTTAGATTAACTAGGTGGTTGCTTGTCCTTCGTTTTCAAAAAGGACTGTGACATCAGGGAGGTGATACCATGACATGCAAGTGAATTGGACTTAACTGAGGGAGGGCTGTGCAAAGTCACCAGCCTTACTTTCTCCTCCAAAGCCATCTGGGTCCAGCGGCAAAAGGGTATCATACCCTTACCTGAGGGTACTCTGCCCAAAGGAATGTAAATTTTGATTGCTAAAATCTCACAAGGTATCTTGGAGTTTATGGTCTAGATTTCTTTATTAAAGATCATGACCCAAATCACTCTGGCTCTCATTAATTGGCCAACAATAGGTCTCAGGCCCTGCCCCAATTGGTCATTGTTTGGGCCTTGATTGGCTCAGAGTGAATGTAAATAGCAATTGTTTCTGTTTTGACCAGAAATCCTGAGGGTCTTCCCTTCCCAGATTGACATTGACTGGGAAATTGAGGAGGGAAGAACTCAATTCCTTCCCCTCCTTCCAATAAACTAATGTTAACTCTTGACCTTCTACAAAATGGGTTCCTCACAGCAATCCTGTAAAGTCAGGTAGAATAAATATCTCTATTTTGCAACTGAGAAAAATGAGGCTCCAAAACTCAGTGATTGGCCAGGTTTCCAGGGCTTGTGAGTTAAACACAATTTGCTGCAACAAGGTCCTTTGACTCCAAACACAATGATTACTCCATTAAATGGCTGCCTCTAGTGACTAAAGGGGTCACCATTCATCCCACATACAAAATCCCAGAGAAATCTTCATTCTAAATACAGCCCTGAAGATATCTAACCTGGTTGTATTCTCTTAGTTCAAAGTATTTTAAAAAGTGAAGCTATCAGCAAAGAAGAGGGGCTACTCAAGATAAGGAGAATTTAGGACTTTGGATGCTCCAATCCAGTGGAAAGGATGCCAATGGGGAAGCTGAGTGAGGAGAAAAGAAAGTCTTTTAGGACCCCACTTCCAAATTGCTTCTTCCCTTGTGGCCTTGAATAACCCTCTGCCCTGAATAGCTTATTCATTTGAGGCAGGACAGCATCATTTTCTCACCTCAGAATTAGACATTGGGAAATGAAATAAGAGAAAGAAAACCATGCTGAAGTGTGAAAAGTATTTCTTTTTATCCCTTTGGCTCACTTTGGCAAAGTCAAGGCAAAGACTTGAGTTAATTTATATCACATTTCTTTTATCTGTCTTTGTGTCTAGCCATACATCTGGATCCAGGAAACAAGTGGTGGTGTCTGTTGATTAGTATACAGTTATACTACCTTGTAATTTGTAGAGGGGGAGAGGGGACCATAATAATTGTCTGCAAGTATTTGAAGGGAGATCATGTGGAAGGGAGATTAGGCTAATCTTGCTTTGCCCCAGAAAACTGAACTACAATGGAAGCTAAGGATAAATATTGGCAGCAGAGGGTTAGACTTATACCAGATAGAAATAAATACTTCATAACCACTAAAGTGACCCAAAGTGGAATGGGATGCTCCAGGAAATAGTAAGGTACCTTTCAATGGAGGTTTTAAAGACAATGTGAGATAACCACATGTTAGAGATGATGCAGGTGGCCTCTAAGGTTCTTTCCAGTTTTGAGAGTTGTATTGTTAACATTTAACATGATCATCATCATCATAGTTAGCATTTATAGAGCACCTTAAAGTCTGCAAAGCACATTACATATTATCTCATATGATTCTCACAATCACCCCGCAAGGTAGATACTATTACTACCCTCATTTCACAGACAAAGAAACTAAGGCACAGGGAGGTTAAATGACTTGTCTAGGGTCACATAGCTATGAAAGGTGTCTGAGGCAGGATTCAGATTCAGGTCTCCCTTTCTAGCTGCCTGATCATCCCACTAAGCCCAATCCCCAGCAAATCTGTAAGGAATGAAGCACAAATCACAGGAAGGGAGCAGTAGCTGTCGTACAGTGCTTTGAAGGAAACCAAACCCCCAAAAATACAGATCTCTGAATCAAAGAATCCCAAGAGCATAGACTTGGAGCTGGAAGGGACCTTCCAGGCCAAGAAGTAGAAGTGTGAGGGACCTCAAAGGCCATCTGAAGCCAAGAAAGGTAGACTTGCTCAAGTTAGCACTGGTAGCCAAAGGTGATGATAATTAATAGTAATAGTAACTGCTAACATTTCTTTGTGCCAGGCACTGAGCCAAGTGCTTTGTAATTACTATCTCATATGGTCCTTACGACAACCCTAAGAGGTAAGTGTTATTATAATCCCCATTTTACAGATAAGGAAACTGAGGCCAAAAGGAGTCAAGTGACCTGCACAGGGTCACACAGCTAGTAAGTGTCCTGGGCTGGATTTGAATTCAGCTTTTCCCAAGTCCAGGCCCAGGGCTCTATCCATAGTGATAGCTAGCTTCCTCTGTGATTCCCAATCTGCCCCTTAGCTTCACCAGGGCACAACAGGTGGGTGCTCAAGAATGTCATGAAGCTTGTTGACCACTCTAATTTAAATGACTTTAAGATTTCTATCAACTTTGCAAATAACCAGTTGTGGTGACTCCTTATTGGTTTGTTGTTTGGGGAAGTGGATGATTTGGAGATGTTTTTTTCTCTGTCTCCTGGATCGGTCACTCTATTTTCTTGCATATTGTTCAAGTATTCACTCAAACTGCGCACTCACTGTCATGGAAGGGACCAGAGCTTATGATAGGATAGTAAAGGGAAGGAATTAAATATTTATTAAGCACCTACTATGTGTGGGCCAGGAGCTTTCCAAATAGCATCCCATTCAATCCTCACAACAACCCTGGCAGGCAGGTGCTATTATTATGACCATTATACAGTTGATGAAACTGAGGCAGGTTAAGAAACTTGCTAGTAAGCATCTGAGACCAGATTTTGAACTCCAGTCTTCCTGACATCAGGCCTAGATCCTGGATGGGGATGAGGCTGTGGTAAATCTATGCCCTGAGCGTCCCTTCCTCTTGACATCTTGGACTTTGTCTATTTGTGTTCCTTTTTACCTGGAAACAAGGAATTTGAAAGAGGGAGGAGGAGAGAATGCTACATTTGAATTTCCTAGTAATGTCAATAATTACATGGCCTAAATCCCTGTTATTGAGAGCAGAGAAGAAAAGGGGGTTCCGAGAACTCAAGGTATGTCCCTACAGAGCTGCTCTCCAAACTTTGAAGATGAAATATGAAACTTTTACCTGGCCATCCTTGGAGGACAGGTGGGTATAATGTTAATGGAATCTGAAGATCTTCCATGCCCTTTTGTATTGGCAAGGAAGCAGGTACTTATCACCTTGTTTCAAGTTAACCCCTTGTTTAACCTATTTAATTAACACAGAAATAGTTAACACCTTGGGAGGAAGTTGCTGATGTAACAGAAAGGGGCAGAACAGGGAGGAGCTAACACCATATATAAGGAAGAGCACAAGTTGGAACTTCTTGCGGAACTTCTTGAAGAACTTCTTGGAGCAAGCCACATGGAGGCTGGAGAAAGTGATTTTGATTTTGAGAACAGAGCTTCTGCTGAGACTTTTCTTCTGGGAACTTCTGCTGAGAGCTTCCAAGAACTAGGCTGAGGAGCTACTGTGAGTTAGAGAGGAGGATCCCTGTTTGAGGGAACCTGTTCTGTTGTGAAAGCTTAGGATTGTGGGTGTTCACTGTATCCAACTGCGTGGTTACTGTAATGACTTTGGCTTTCTGGTTCTGGACTCGGTTTTCTGGTAGTTAAATAAAGACTTTGGTTCTATCCTCCATGTGGAGAGCCTATTACATTTTGTGATTCACAACTATACCAGAATATTCATAACCACCGTGGGTGTTGTGCATATTGCATTATTGTTACAGTGGGGAAGGGGGGTTGAGAACCAGCTTCCATTTTGCAGAGGAAGGGATCAGTTGATTCCTTTTATCAAATTCCTCACATAAAAATACCTACTAAAAGCAATAGAGAATAAAACATCAATTTTCTGCAATTAGAAAAATAGCTTTCATGTGAAGTTCTCCATATTTTATGAGACATATGGGGTCCAGTGGTTAGGATGCTGCACTTGGAAACAGGAAAGCCTAGGTGTGAATCCTTCCTCAGGCACTTACTAGCTATGATCATGAACAAATCACTTAACCTCTTTCTGCCTGTCTTTATCATCTATAAAACAGAAATAATAATAATAGTGTAGAACTTACCTCACTGACTCCTAGTGAGGAACAAATGAAATCACATAAAGCACTATGCCAACCTATATAAATGCCTCCTCCTACTACCTTTTTATTCCTGTTTCTTCAGAACCAACCCTTGAAAACTGGCTTTTCTGATGA
Source organism: Pseudochirops corinnae (assembly GCA_028646515.1). Lineage (NCBI taxonomy): Eukaryota > Metazoa > Chordata > Mammalia > Diprotodontia > Pseudocheiridae > Pseudochirops > Pseudochirops corinnae. The sequence continues at coordinate 486,282,306 of CM053585.1, read as the reverse complement.
TGTAATGGCCACACAGAAAGAGAAGCGTTCTGGATCCAAATAATTCTTTCTTCATTCCCTCTAAAACTGATGAATGAGATTCTCAAATTAGTAGAACTTTGGTGGGAAAGAAAAAAAAGCCACTTGCCTATTAGACAAAACCTCCATTACACAGAATACTTGACATGAAGAAAAATCTATAACTTTCACTATCTGGCACCAGGGAGATGGTTATGGACAATATTGAGTGTGTGAAGACACCTGGGAGGAAGACACAATGAGATCGAAGTCTTGACACTTATACTGGCCCTCATATCTATTATAGACCCTGACCAGTGGCTAATCAGAAGCGGGTTTGACTTTTGCCTTTCTCTCTTGCTAATGGTTTTTGTGAGAGGATTATATTGGGTCACATCCAAGCTCCTGGTTTTATTTTTCAGTCTTAGACTTAACACTATCGTGTACAATACTTGAAAGCAGCATTTAACTGAGATCGAAGAGGAATTGCAACCAAGGCTACTTGCTCCCCATGACCTAATAGCCTTCTGTCCTGCCAAACTTTTACTGTCTCTTCCTCATAATCAACAAGTTTTCTTCAGGTTCATTTTTTCCCCATAAATTTCAGGGACCAACTAATTTATACCCAGTTCAGAACAGTATGACACCTGATCTCTGCTTCTCACCTATCATGATGGTATAGATATGGTATATGATCCAGAAAAGCCACAGAAACAAAGGCAGCCTCAAACTATGTCTCTCTGTCATGCAATATTTTAAAGAACTGACTCAGACTGATAGTAATAGTTAACATTTGCATGGTTCTTACTACATGCCAGGCACTTTATGATAATCATTTCGGGGTCCTACAAACTGGCTGCAAGTGTTTGCTGAGGGTGTTAAATTTAAGTTAAAGGTGCATAATGTCCGATACGAGCACTCCCAAGAGAAAAGGGAAAGGCCCAAAGATATAGCTGCCATTCACCTTGTGATGCAATGCCATCATCCCCAATCCTCACACTGCTTATAATAAAGCCCAATGAACCAGGATTTCCTAGGCATGAAAGGGAACATGAATAGTAATACACAGAAAAGACATAGGGAAAATCACCCAGGTAAGCAGACCATCAAGGCTGCTGATGCACAAATAAAGTCTCACCTGGATCTTGTGCTCTTTCCCCTATCAGCATACTCAGCTCTACGGCACAAAATGAGAAGCAGGTCAGAGGCCCAAGTTTTCCTTCTTTTATACAGTCCCAAAAACCACACTGAGAATAAGACAGGTTAATGCCATTGTAAGGGCTATTGACATCAGCTGGGCCTTCCTGCACAAGAAAAAAAAAATAGCCTCACCTGGATCTCATGTCTTCTGCCTGTCAACATACTCTAAAATATACAACATAAGAAGCATTTTGGGAGCAACAGAGAAAAAATCTGAGCTTTGCTTCCATTGTATGGTATCAACAAGCAAACTCAGAGTAGGACAGAGGTTAATGCATTTTCCAAGGCTGTGGCATCAGCAGGGCCTTCCTCCTCTCAAAGTTCAATTGCTTTACCTCCTTCATTGTGATAAGAATTAAATTTCATGTGTCTTCTGATCTTCCAATGGTACAATATAGAACAGAACTAGGAATACCATTGAACTCAAGAAAGATGTGATGACCAATGGATTCATCAACCTCTACTCCATCCCAGGACCCAACTCTCCTACAAGGAAAAGTTTGGGGCTTTGGATCAGGCAGTCGGGTGAATCTTTCTTTTTTTCATGTCACTTCAATTCTTCAGTGCCAAAGGTTGGGGGACAATGGTGTCAAAGAAGTTTAGGAAGGGGAAATAGGGTAGAGTGGGGAGTTCAGGGGAGTTGGTTAACATGGTAGGACAGAGACAAGTGTCTGAGTCAGGGAAGCAGAGGAGCTTCTGAGGGGTTATGTCCCTCTAGACTTGCTCCCTCAACTTTGAAGAAGAAATCTGAAATCTTTCTTGCTTCCTCTGGCATCCTTGGGGGAGATGTGTGAATGTAGGGAGAGAAATTGGAAACCAGTTCCCATGGATCCTACCATTTTTGCTAAGGAAGGAATCAAGGAAATCCTTATGGTCGAAGGCGAGAATTAAGCTCCTTATTTTTTTCATCAGTGCCCCCTACTTCCTCGAAGAGGATTCCATTGATATTGAAATTTACCTCCAACAACAAGGGTGAAATAGAACTACATCTCCGTACAGAACTTCAGTTCAAAACCCACCTCTAATTTGCTATCTGTGTAACCCCCGGCAAATCCTTTAACATCTCTAGGCTTCAGATTCTCTATCTATCTGTAAAATGAGGGCCCCCTTCAACTCTAGCCATGCTCTTACCCAGACTCCAGGCAAGATACTTTAATCCAGACCTGTACTAGAACCAAATGGAAGAGGTTTGCCTGAGAGTCCATTGTTAAGTTTTCAATGTGAGCACTTACACCTTGGAAATTGGCAAACCCTATAAATCAGTGCTTGATTTATTGTTCTGTGGATTGTCTCGCCTTAAGAAAGTGTTAATAATGCACATTATTTTTTTTCCAGAGAGAAGGGTTGTTAAACATTTATCATCGGCACACCTCTGCTCTAATCTCAAATCAGTCCACCTCCCCCTCCAAACATACACACACACACACACACACACACACACACACACACACACACACATACACCTTCATTCCAGATCCTCCTCCAATCATTTTCCAGATCTTTCTCAATCCAAAGATATTAAAAATAACTCCATTTGCATCACTGCTACTAGCCCAGTTAGAACACATTCATTCAAGGAACATTCAGTTGCCATTAATTAAGCATCTACTGCATGCAGGACTTTGTGCTGTGTAATGCTGGAAACAGTTTATAATACAGATGACCACAATACATTAAAACTGCTACATACTAACACCCACAAATGTGTCTCATGAAGATCAAACTTCACAGAGACCTTTAAGATAAGTCCATTATGTTGGTAGTCAAAGAAATGTTTGAGGACTCCAGCAGATTTAGTATCTATTTTAATAATAATGACTTCCATTTATATAACACAAAGCATTTTTCTCACAGCATCTGAGGGGTAGAAAATGCCAGAATGTTTGAGATCCATGATAATATAGCATAAATTTAAAGCCAGAAGGAACCTTGGAGAACATTTAATTCAGCAGTTCTTAACCCTTTTGTGTCATGGACATCTCTGGCCATTTGGTGAAGCTTATATTCCCCTTCTCTGAATGTTTTTAAGCACATAAAGTAAAATACACAGGATTATAAAGGAGACCAATTATATTAAAATCATTTTTTCCCAGTCAAGTTCCTTGACACCCTGAGATCTATGCATGGACCTAAGATTAAGAATCCCTGATATAGTCCAATCTCCTAAATATATCTATTCATTTATTTATATCAATCTTCTAAAATAGAGAAGAGGAACCTGCAACTCAAAAGTAGTATTTTTTTCACCACTTCTTTTGCCATCTTCCATATTTCTCTGAAAGTAGTCATTTCTGTGGCATTCTCTCTTGCTCCTATTGGTTATATGCTGTTTTGGGGGTTGGATAGCTAAAGAAACAGGCTATAATAGAATTATTGCATAATGTGATGTCAACAGATTAGCACATAATCATGGAGCTTCAATATGTCTGACATGATATACAGGTTGCTGGGGATAGAATAACAATTCATATTTCTATACTGTAGAAGAATCTTCTTGACTCCATGCCCAACACTCTCTCCACTGCAACACCTTTTCTTTGTATCCCCAGTGTGTATGTGTGTGTGTGCATGCACATGTTTGCATACTATACATACATGTACACTCATATAAAATGTAAACATAAATTTTAATCCTATTTATTTAAATTTATGTTATATGATTTTGTATTTCAATTTATAATTTATATTTACATCTGTGACTATATAGAATTTATATATAAATGATGTTGTGTCCATGCCTGGAACATTCTCCCACCTCTGCTCTAACTACTGACCTCGTTTCCTTAAGTCCCAACTAAAATTCTGCCTTCTCCAAAAAGGTTCCCCCAATCCCTCTTAATTCTGGTGCCTTTTCCTTTGTTAATTATTTCCTATTTATCCTCTATATATCTTGTTTTGTATATATTTGGTTACATATTGTCTTCCCCATTAAATTGTAAGCTCCTCAAGGGCAGGAACTCTCTTTTGCCTCTCTTTGTATCCCCAGCACTTGGCACAATGCCTAGCACATAGTAGGCATTTAATAAAGGTTTATTGATTGAAATGATTTGCCAAAGGTCATACAACTAGTGTCATAGCTAGAATCTGAACTCAGATCTCCTGACTCCAACTTCAGAATTCTTTCCACTATACTATGCTTCCTATTATACCCTGAAGAAATAAGGCTGAAATATAAACTACAGCTGGGTGGCACGCTGGATAAGAGTGCCAGGCCCAAATTCAGGAAGACCTGAGTTCAAATCTGGACTCAATTTTACTAGCTATGTGACCCTGGACAAGTCAGTTAACCCTATTCCACTCAGTTTCCTCATCTGTAAAATGAGTTGAAGAAGGAAATGACAAAACCACTCCAGGATCTTTGCCAAGAAAACCCCAAATGGGGTCACCAGGAGTTGGACACGACTCAAACAACTGAATGACAACAACAAAATAGGACAGCTGAATGATGAAGCACATATGAAAGGCAAGCAGACATGATAAGCACGCACAAACGCATTCAGCTACAGACTCTCATTCTGAACAATCAAGTTTTATTGCTCGTAATTTCAACCTTTCACGAAGCACAGCTGTCAATTCAACTTTACAATGCAAAAAAAAAGTATGTTGCCATTAACAAGTTATGTTTACTATTCACAGTACACGATATTTAAAGGTGAAACATCTTGAAAGAGTTTGTTGAAATTACTCTCAACCAGCTTTGAGTTATTTGTTGGCAACTGAAGTCTTGCTATAATTTCCCAACTACCAACCATCAACATGACAAGCTGTAGAAAACTAATGGATGCAAGGGATCATTCCACTGTATTTTAGAAGCACAGCAGCATGGATGGAGCACCAGGCTTAGGCTGCAGAAGACTTTCAAATCTTACCTCTGACATGAGCTACAAGGAAATCACTTAATATCCCTTAAGTTCGGGCAACTCTGACTTACCTGTTATAGATGAGGCTGGACAGCTGTCCCCTGTACTGACAGAATCATAGCTCCTTGATTGAAGAGCCATCAGAGCCACAGATTTCAGGCCAAATTTCTCCAGAAAAAAAAAATTGCAGAACCCACATAAAGTTAACCCAGTAGGTCATATCACAAGATATCTATCTTCTCATCTAAAATATCAATTTCTCATTTAACTCTAAACCAATAAAGACATCTCCAGAAAATATCACAGTATCACCAATGAAAATCTGGTCCAACTTTCTCATTTTACAGATGAGGAAACTGAGGGACAGTGAAATTAATTGACTCCCCTGTCATGTAGACATTTACAATTTAATTAAGCCTATGCCTACAAATAGTTAGTAACCATAAAGCATTAACTATCCAGTATCTAGCTCTCAAAATGGCTCTAGATCTAGAAGTATCCAGAAAAATAAATGGGGGGAGGGATAAAGGGGCACAAAAAGGCAGTCTCTGAGCATCCATGATAAAAGAGATAACTGAAAAAAGCCAAAGACTTGAAGATTACACTCTACCTGTTGTGACTGGTCACACAGAAGGAAAGGATCACTCCAATTAACAATGTGGAGATTTTTTCATGAATGCTGAAGAGTATTAAGGGAAGTGCCTAGGAACAGAAGAGACATGAAATCCAAAAAAAGCAGAGAAATAAGGGAAGAAGAGAATCCATGGCAGTAGCCACAGCAGCCATGATTATGATTAGAAGGAACAGTAGACAGTGACAGTGGAAAGTGATGTATTGGCAGAAGATAAAATAGGTTTGTAGTCTGAGAAAAGAGTTGGTAGGTAGGAGGAAACAGTCATCCATATTGCAAATAGGTATCCCTTGAAAGTACCATTCTAAGAGTGGCTCTTTCTTTGGGGACAGTGAGAAAACTGTATTCACTAGTATGAGCCACCATCTTCCCCTATCCCTACTAGTTCCAGTAGATCCCTGGAAAAAAAGAAGTAACTTCAATCCCACCAATGGCATCCCTTAGAGTTCTGATGTATCTACCTTAAGATTGAAGTGAGGGAAACTTCAGTGGGCAGGAGCACCCATGTTGCAGTTCAATTCCATGATCTTGAAAACACATTTCTCTTTTATTCTAGGAGTGGGGCAGAAAGGGGAGGTATTCAATGTTATCATTAAAATATGAAATTAAGACAAATAAATCTCAAATGGGTGCAGTACTATAAACACAATCAGTACAACAAAGGTAAGAAATAATTAAAAAGTAATAGCAACTAGGGCTTATTTAGTGTTTTAAGGTTTGCAAAGTGCTATACAAATATCTCATTCTACCCTCACAACAACCCTGAGAGGTAGGTGCTATTATAATCCCCATTTTACAAATGAGGGAACAGAGGCAAACAGAGGTGATGTGACCAGTGCTAAGCATCCTCCTGGCCCATACTAGGTTCTTAAAAAATATTTATTGACTAATTTACCTGGAATTCCATAGCTATTAAGTATCTGAACCAAGATTTACACTCAGGTCTTCCTGGCTCAAAGTCTATTACTACATCCACTGATATTTGAATTCTAACCTTCCTCTATTGAATTGCAAAGAGAAATATAAAAAGGTGAAGCTGACCTCAAAATGGAAACTGTGTGTTCTATATTCAGTTTGAAATTGGTGAGCATGGGGAAACCCTGATGGATCAGGGCAAAGTTCATCTACCATGAATATTATCTTGACAACTACTGAAATTCACTGCATATTCTGAAGCAGCTACATCTTCAGAGTAGTTACAAGGTATCCACCTCATTTAGAACACTTAAAGTGTGTTTCATTATGAGTGGTTGTTAGTGGGAAAAAAAATCAAATGATGACTGGGCATGATGGCACACACCTGCAATCCCTGCCACTGGAGAGGATGAGGCAGATGGATTGTTTGGGTTTAGGAATTCAGAACTGCAGGAGGCTAACCCAGGTGTCAGAACTAAGTCCAGCACAAATATGGTGAGGGGAAGAAGGAAGAGAGCCACCAAGCTGCCTACGGAAAGGTAAACCCATCCTAGGTCAGAAATGAAACAGGCCAAAACTCTTATGCCAATCAGTTGCAGTCACCCATGAGTGGCTGCTGCACTTTCAGTCTGGTTTAGAGAGGGAGATCCAGATAGAAATACAGTCCCTCTCCCCCCCCCCAAAAAAAAATTTAGATGATGATTGTATTTCTGGTCTAACTAATTGAATGTGTTAAAGTATGATTTTCAATAATGTATCAAGGTTATTGGAGAATTCCCTAAACCAGTGCAAGTTCAGACCAAAAATAGATTTACTAAGATATGTGTATTATAAAGGCATTTTAATCCTCCTAATAAGTAGAAATGTTCGAAAATATGGTCCTTTGGTAGATAGTGACTTCTCTATTGCTACAAATATTCTTGAAAGAACTGAATGACCACTTGTCAGTTATGTTACATAATTGATTCAAACTTAGTGCAAGGGTAGGATTAGAGAGAACAACACATTTACATGGTGCTTTAGCATTAGCACATCACATACTTTATCTCATGTAATCTTCAAAACAGCCATGAAATATAAGTAGCTATAATATAATTATCATTATTTTAGAGATAAGGAACTAAGGTTCAGAGAAATTAAATGGGGGTGGCTAGGTGGCAGTGAATAGAGCACCAGCCCTGGAGTCAGGAGGACCTGAGTTCAAATTTGGCCTTGGACACTTAACACAAAAGACTAGCTGTGTGACCTTGGGCAAGTCACTTAACCCCAATTGCCCTACCTTCCTCCCTCAAAAAAAAAGCAGAGAAATTAAATGAACATACAGTCGTAAAAGGTCATATTTTCAGTAGGTAGTTGGTTCTGAACTTGAGCCCCTATCTTCTGACTCCCAATTTTCCATTTTGCCGTGATGCACTTTAATTTACCTCTAAGATACATTCTCATTATAATTTTTTCTGATTCCAGAGACTGAACTAATGTAGATTGAACTAATGAAAAAGGCAACAAATCATGAAGCTTCAAAGAAATGTTGTGATTTGTTTTGAGAAATTGTTCCTGAGCACAGTCTATCCCCTCAATGGTTTTACAATGCCAATAAAACCAACCTATTTTTACATTGTTCTCCAACTTCTAACCTGGAAAACACTAATGAATCAAAGATTTGAGCAAAATAGGGACAGATTGGCTGTTCTTGCATATTCAAATGACTCGGATTCCCATTTTTAAAAATTTTTTTGATGACTAGAAAACCGAATTGTCCTAGAGCTTTCAAAAATGTTACATACATCTGATTATTGCTTATAAAATTAATATATGTGCGAACAAAGATTTTTTTTCTGCTTCGTTCTATCATCCTTTTGTAGCTCCAGTGAAAGATTTTTACCTAAGTGAAAGCAAAACTTAATAGGCTCACCAGAGAATAGCAAAAACTATTCTACTGCTAAACAATTATAGAGCTCATCCTGAATAAGCAGGCTTACTGTCTGGGAATATTTTTACTGTCTTCCAGTCACCCAGGGCACCTATAGACTGAGGTATTATTCAGAATGTGAAATGTCATTACAGAAAGGATTTAATGAGAAATTTGATCCATCATGCATTACAAGATTTTCAACCTCATTGTAACATTAAAAATGCAAACTTTATCATTGTTCAATCCTTAAATTCTATTTTAAATCAAACATTGAGCAGACTTGAGAAAATAATGGGGCCTTGTGTCCTGTCAGAAGTCTTAGTGGGAGATGCCAAAAGAAGGCACAAATTTTTAGTTTACCATAATCTCAGTTATCTTAAACAGTGTGACATCCCTGTTCAAAAAAAAAAAAAATTAAATCAGTCTGAGGCTTCATAAATAGAGATGGGGCATCTGCCACAAGGGAGATAATATTCTGTATTAGTCAGGCCACACCTGTAGAACTTTGGCATTTTAAGAAGACAATGACAAACTTTCGATTTCCAAACTTCCTTGAGTGTGGGAAAATATTTTACATCGTTTCCCACATCCAAGGAAGAGTATGGGTGTGGAAAAAATGTCAAATGAGGAATTGCTGAGGGGCTGAGAGATGATTAGCCTAGAAAAAAAAAAGAGTAGGAAACACTTTAAATAGTTGAAACACTGTCATATGGAAGAGGACTTAACCTTCTTTCTTTTAGGTTTCTAGGTTGCTCTAGAAGTAGAATTATTGGATAGAAGTGACATGAAAGAATTTTCTAACAATTAGAGCCTTTTGAAAAATAAGATGTTCTGCCCAGTGAGGGAGTAAACTCATTATCTCTGGAGGCTGAAAGAGAAGTCAGAAAAATACATATAAAGGAAGCTGAGGAAGGGAGTCCTATCCTGGGTGGAAGGTTGAATAAGATGACCTCTTGATGAACAATGATTCTGTTTGTATGGTGCTAAGTGTCATTTTCCTCTGCTCTGAAGGTTCTATGGTGCCAAGTGTCATTTCCTTCTCATTCTATTCTATTCAACAAGAGTGCTGGACTTGGATCCAGGAATACCAGAATTGAAATCCTGACATGGACACTTACTAGCTGTGTGACCCTAGGAAAAAGCCACTTAAACTCCTCTATGCCTTAGTTTCGTCATCTATAAAAATGGGAATAATAATAACTCTCACCTCATAGGGAGATTATGAGAAAATTAAATGACATGTGTAAAGTTCTTTTCAAACCTTAAAGCACCAGAGAAATGTGAATTACTGTAATTATTAATATATTGTTATTATTGTGTGCCTGTCTTGAAGAAAGTGTTATGCTAGATACTGTGGGAGCTGTATGGATGAATAAGATACAGTCCCTGCCCTCACAGAGCTCTCAGTCCAGTAGACATAATAATGATGATGAGTGATTTTTAAGCTTTGGAGCAAATATTTCTCCCTCCCCCCAAATAAGAAGAAATTAATGAACTAGTAAGGAAAACTCCTCCATCCCCATGAACAAACAATGCAACTGAAATGGAACAGTGGGTATGAGCTGATAAGGAGATGTCTAATGTTCAAAAACATTGACAATCATAGCTTTGAATGGCTGTGACAAGGGACGCTATTGGTAACATCGGAGAAAATGGTTTCTGAAAAGCAAGAAAACAAAATGGGAGGAGTCTGCTTTAGCTTTTGACTTACTAATGAATTTTGCAGAAAGGAAATCTTGTTATACTGTACAGAAGGTCATGAGGCTGCACATGCTTCAATCCACCTTTATGAGAAAGAGACAAATGACCAAGGAGCAAGATGACATTAGGGGCTTGTTCCTGGGCCACTTTGGGTGCTGGTACCCATTCAGTTCTATGACCTATGCCTTCCATATGAGTTATTGATGTATTGCAATCATGATTCCGGTTCAACAAGAAAAGGTTATATTATATTAAAATATATTCATTATACACAGCTTAAGAAAATAGGGAATACATTTTAGAAAAAAATGTCTATCAAAAAGGATTTAAATATGTAAAGCTACAACACTCAAAAGCTTAATCCGCAGCAATTCACAAGCTCTGGAAAACTCCAATATCTAGAATAACTCATTCCCCCCACAGTTCTTGATGGCCGAGGTTTTACTATAATCAATATGTATTTGTTATTTTTCCTACTGTAATTATCAAGTACTATTAATTTCATTATTATTGCTGCAATTAATCATATTCACTGGGCTTTACTCTGAGCTAATTGCTGTGGGATACAGTAAGGTATGATTCCATTTCTCAGGAAGGAGCTTACAATTTAGCTGAAAAGATAAAACTAAGAGGAAAGAAATTATTTGACAATAGTTAGGTCCTAAACTGTGTAATTGTGACCATAAGCATGATAAGAATTCTAAACAGGAAGACGTCAAACTAGACTGAAGTAGCTAATGAAGGCTTTGACAAGGGGAGATGGGACTTCAAGATTAAACAGAACTTGGATGAGTATAAAGGAGGTGAGAAAGAGGGCTTCCTGTGAGCAGCTCTACTTAAGTCAAGGGATCAAGGAAGAAGTCAAAATGGCATGTACAGAAAATAATGAGGAGTAGTGAAAAATCAAGTTGTGTAAGAATGTGGCCATAATATGTAGGGGAATGAATGAATGAAATCCTGGATATAGAAAGGGAAGGAAGAGGAAGAGTTAAAGATGCCTTCAATGTATCTAATCTAGGAAATCTACAGAAATGGAAATAAAGCCAATTTTAGGGTCAGCTAAGTGGTGTAGTGGACAGAGCACTGGACTTGGAATCAGGAGGAAAACATCTTTATGAGTTCAAATCAGACTTACTGTGTGACCCTGGGCAAGTCACTAAATCCTGTTTGCCTCAGTTTCCTCATCTGTAAAATGAGCTAGAGAAGGAAATGGCAAACCACTCCAGTGTCTTTGCCAAGAAAACCCAAATGGGGTCATGAAGGGTTGGACACAACAGTAACAACCTAACAACAGCCCCTTTGGAAAGAAAGATGTTGACTTTGATTTAGACGTCACCACAGACCACCAAGTAGAAATGTTCTGTACACAGCTGGAAATGTGAGACTAATTCAGGAAGGGGGTCAAGGCTAGAAATGTAGATTTTGGAATCACTGGCATTAATGGTGCTAGCTGAAGCTATGGGAGTAAATTAACTCAATGAGGAGGAAATACAAAGAGAGAACAACAGATGTGGAAGAACAGAGCCTTTGGGAAAACCCATAGTGATTGGGTAGGAAGTAGGAGAAAAGTTTGAACTGGGTAAGGATAACATTAGTTCATGGGATTTTGATGTATCCCAGTCAACAAGAAACAACATTTCATATGAAACAGCAAGTGATTTCACTCATGTAATTTTATTGGTAGAGGGAACTCATATTCCTTCTTTCAGGGATGATCAACAACTGTTTCGTAACCTGCAGTCTCGACAGTAACTCAGGGCAATAGGATATGAATAGGGAAATGACTTATGTAGGGTCAAACCAACAGCATTTGTCAAAGACAGGATTTGAATCCTGGGTCCTCCCAACTCTAAGGTCAGTTTTCTAGTCACTATTCCATTCTGCCTCTCATTCAGCTATTTGTTGATTTGATTTTTAAGGTTTCATTGAGCTTTGCATAGAATTCTTCTATTTCTTCATTCTCTATAAGAGATATTGATATATTATATGCAATTATTTTCACAGTAGTCTTTTCACAAATGTTTATCATGAGCCCTGCAACACAAAATAACCAAACATTCCATGAAATGACATTTCTTATTGCCTTTGAACATACAGTAAATCCAATTTCACCAATTGCTTTATTGGTCTCTCCAAGAAGAAATTGGGAGCTATCCTTCCCTTAGTAGCTACTTCAGGTTTCTTTTATAGCAACACTGACAAAATTATTCAGTCAGCACCCTCAGTCTTATGTCCACTCACTGACTGCTGGACAAAGTTCTCACATTTAGAGTACCAACAGCTAAGTTAGTATTAATAGATAGCTTAAAAATATGGACTTTTTAGCACCCTCAGTCTCTCCTTTTAATCTGTCACCTTCACTAAAGAAATGAAAGAGGACCACACAGGATTTGAGGTGTTTTACATGCCTATACACACACACACACACACACACACACACACACCTGTCCTATTTCACAGGTTGCCACTGCCAAAGATTTCATCAACAAAGTGTAACAAATAAGTGTAAATCATTACCAGTCTATTCTAAATTTTTACAGCAACTCAGAGAAGCTATCATTGTTGGTGCCCTGCAGCTGTAGCCATATCAGCAAAGTCACCCCTCCCATCCAGAATCCCATATCCCTCTGATATAATTTCTATAAACCCAGGACAGAGATTTCCTCTATACTAGAGATTCTAAAGTTGGCAACTTTCCATCTTTCTTGAGGAGTTATTTTCAGAATGGTGATTCAAAGCAGAGAGGGCAGGTAAGTTCATGTTAGATGAGATCTAAGAAGGAACTCTTCTCTGCCATGTCCAGTGGCCAAACCAACACTATGTTGTTACTGGGCATGCTTACTTCCTTCCATGGCAGTACACTAGTCCAGTACACTAGTCCTTTGTGTCCTAAGTACACTAAGTGGCACCCCACTGATCTATTTATGTCTACTTGGGAACATGAATCCAGAGCTGACCAAGTTACTAAAGGCAGTGGACACTGATGAGAATTTGCCTGAGGTTAGATGATTCCTGGATGATTGTCATGAAGTCACTACTGTGTCTAACTGGCAAGAAAGAATACCTTTGTTTTTTTTAATTGCCCACCTATCAACAGCCCTGGCAGGTGCTGATAACAAACTGAATTAACACAGCAATGTATTAACTCACTCAACAAATCCACAGCATTTCATCTCAAGACTATGTGATTCTCCTCTGACTTTCAAGGTTTTGCAAATAGCAATGATTGTACATCAAAAATATTTCCATGGACTCTTAAAGAAGATCACAATAGTTCTAGTAAGAATATTATCTTTTCTCTTTAGTTTTGCATAATCTACTCTCCTCTTCCCCACCCCCTTCTTTCTTTCCACTGGTTGCCCAACATTTCCTGAAAGAAAATAGCAACCCTAGGCAAAGAAAAGAATTTGACTCTAAATGAGATTGTAGAGCAAAATGGACTTTTTTTTAAACTTCATTTCAATGATACTCTTAATTTGCTTCAATAATGAAAATGTTAGTCTTATTCTAAGCTCTTTTCAATTTTTTTAAGAATATGTACAGTAGCATTTCACTTTTCTGATAGGTTTACCACTTTAAGCATTGATTTTTTTTTATTTTACCTATTTTTATGAAGTTGGAAAATATTATAATTTATCTTTGAACTCCTCAAGATATTCGCTGACAATAAAATACATATTGCAATCCACTCATGTCCTCTCACCTGTGCAACTCTTTCTTCCTTTAAATTCTCTATAGGGTTCCACCAAATATCTTTTAATTCTTTTGATATTCTGTGGATATCAGTGGAAAATGTGGAAGTCTGTTGGTTATCCCTTACTCTAATGCTATGACCAGTCTACCTTTTCTAGAAATACATTGCTCTAATGACATCTTTTAAATTAGAATCTTTAAAATAATGTATTAGATCCTTCCTTATTTTCTTAAATAGTATATACTGTATGTAAGTTAACCTTTTCATAACTCTGGATCACAATTATAACTCACATTTCTTTGGCACTATCAGTTTTGCAAAGTGTTTTTCCTTATGTAGTGCATGGGGTCACCCCTTCACACATCAGCAGCCTATGGAAAAATTACCAGAGGTTCAAAGCATTCTATGAATCCTTACCCACTTAAATGCTATAGCCTATGAGCCTCTACTAATGTTTACCTTTATCATCCAGTCAAAGGACTCATTAGATCAAAACAAAAGACGTTTAATTGAACAGCCTATCAAATAAAGTGACAAGAAGATTCCCTCCAACCTCCATGTATACATGGGATACACTCTTCTACAAGTTACCACACATGCAAAGAATACATACCAACAATACACATATATGAAGGACAATTACAAAGGGAACATTTGAGGCCAATAAACATGTATAAAGGAGCATAGTTCAGTAATCCATGTTGCCAGGTTGCAAAAATGAACAGCATTGGGGTGGCTAGGTGGTACAGTGAATGGAGCACCGGCCCTGGAGTCAGGAGGACCTGAGTTCAAATTCAGCCTTAGACACTTGACATACTTACTAGCCGTGTGACTTTGGGCAAGTCACTTAACCCCAACTGCCCTCCAAAAAGCAAAAAAAAAAAGTGAGAGGCATTCACATTTGCAATCTGTGTGGCCAGGATACACAGATGGAGGGTACTTACAGAGGGACACATGTGGCCAGGGTACCCACATAGGCTGGGAAACTCACATCTCCACTGCTGAAAAGTTGTGAGTATACCCAGTGAATTTCTGCTTTGTGAGACCCTCAAGGTTGGGAACTTTCTTTTACCTCCATTTGCATCCTCAGAGCTTAGCACGTAGTCCCTGGTACATAGTAGGTATTTAAATGTTTATTGGCTAACACTTAACTGCTCTGCAGAGCATTGTGTTTCTACTTTTATATGTCTCTGCTGGATACCACAACTGGTCCAATGGTCTCCAAGCTGCTAGTATCTGCTAGTCTTTAACCCTTCAAGGTCATTTGCTATTCCCTGCTCCCATCTGCTAAATTGCAATGACTAGAAATCTTCTCCCTAACAAGGGCGAACATGCTCTTATATTGCACAGCAGAGACATAAAAGACACTATACCTAACTGGGGAGCTAACAGAGGCCATCAGAGTGCCCCAGGATATGAATCTATTCTTTTTACCACTTTTTATTCCTAGAAGACACTCACAACCCTTGAAACTTGACAAGTATCTAACTTGGGATTAGAAAATTCTTAAATCCGGTTAAATTCCTTGTCATGAAACTGTGTTGACAAAATCCATCTCAGAGACTCTGGCCCCCACAAAAAAAATTCTGCTGGAGTTTATGGATGTTGGGGTGCCAAAGTCAGCCTAGGTCCCAGGTTTTTTAATTATCGTGCAAATGAGTTAAGTGAAGCATACAGGATCCACATTACTTCATCAACAAAATCTTTGACATTTGAGCTATATTTTGGTCATCCCCAAAGCCCAGTAGCCTAATACCTGCTCATTTTACCCAACTGCCCTACTCAAGCCTCACAAGAAATCCATCTCTCCCCTCTGACCTCCTTCATTCTGTTCCCCCATAGTTTTCTCCCTAAAGAGCAATATGTTGTTCTCATACACTATATTAGGACAGTTTATCACCAATTTCCCTCTTTAAGCAGTCCATCCAACACCAGCTTCATAATTAGGGGCAGACAAGAATCAACTCTAACCCCATTGAGAATAGAGACACATAAAAGGACTGAATTTTTTTTATTCTCCCATAAACAGATGAAATTTAACTAGGGAGTTGACTTCAGCCTGTTTAATTTTCATGAAATGACACAAGTTTCCTAAATGCTCCTTCGAGAGACCCGATAGCAAAGTGCTCTTGTCCTTGGGTTTGGAGTGTGATAGATGGGCCTATCGAAGGCAGGAAATTATTTTTAAAATTCTACAGTAGGTAGTGGCAACAATACAAGGGAACGCCATGGTATTCTCTAAGGGTATAGTGAAGACTGAGAGGCCATTCCAGGTTTAGCATTTTTTTTTAAAGTGATGCATGAAGAAGCCCCAACACATCTCTTGATATTAGTTTACCTAGTCTGTGGGGATCTGAGGTTAACATTCGTTTTCGAGTTCTGGTGGGTTTTTTGCAGATTTTATTCTGTTTTTCACTTGCTCATTAATTTGCCACCACTCTGAGTAAGTGTTCATGACTTGGAAGAGGAAGAAATGCCGCCCTCATGTCAGAGTGGCAAATGACAAGAAGAAAGCAATAAAGGTGGGAAGGCCGTAAAGGACATTCAAGTGTCTCTAAAGAGAAAGAAGAGAAAGAAGAAAAGGATATATAAAGAAATCTTCACTCCAATGAAGATGTTTTAAAGTTGAGGAAGGGATAATACTTCAGAAAAAGAGAAGCATATTCTCTTTTCTAAGGATAGTCAAATCAATATTTTTTGAGTTTGTATCATGTATCTAATAACTGCTGGACACTTCGAAGAGATAAACAAGTATGACAGGAGTCCTGTCCTCAAAGAGTTTCCATTCTATTGGAGGAGACAAGATATGTGTAAAATTATCACCTACCATACAAGGCACTATATACTAAGTGCTGAAGGAGTGGAGCAGACAATAAGTACTAGGGAGTTCAGAAGTGAGAAAGATCACTTTCAACAGAGATAATCAAAGAAAGCTTTGCAGAGGAAGGAGGACTGGAACTGTGACAGATGCCTCAGCACTTCTATCGTGGTCCTCTCACCAAGGGGAGGGGAAGTGTTATGCACTTTCAGACATACAGTTAGTAGCCAAAGGAGGACAAGGAAGGGGAAATCTTCATAACAAATTGCTCTGATATCCAGGACATATAGGGAAATAATATAAATATAAGAATAAGAACCATTCCCCTAACAGACTAGTAAATGGTCAAAGGCAAAAGAGGCAATTTTCAAATGAAGAAATTCAAACTATCAAAAACCACATAGATTGTCCCAAATCATCAATAATAAGAGAGATGCAAATTAAAACAACACTGAGAGGCAGGTAGGTGGTGCAGTGGATACAGCATGAGCCTTAGAGTCAGGAGAACCTGAGTTCAAATCTAGCCTTAGATACTTACTAGCTGTGTGAGCCAGGACAAGTCATTAAACCCCAATTGCCTCCAAAACAATAACATTAAAGGTTCGATCTCATACCCAATAGATTAGCAATAACGACAAGAGACAACAATTGAGGAGATATAGGTAGACAAATACAGTAACACACTGTTGTTTAAACTCTGAGTTGGTCTACCCATTCCGAAAAGTAGTTTGGAACTATCTCCAAACCTAGGGAGTGACTCATCATCTCAGTTGTCACCCTGGTGATCATGCTGTCCATGGTCTCTCATAGGTCAGGGACAAACAAGCTAAGATGGACTCTTGGGTGTCCTGTTACAACAATCAAACCACCAGGGGGCCACCATTAGAAAATGATGATCCATGAATCCCTGTTGGTGGATCAATGGTGGTTTGACTGGTTTAACAGAATACTCAAGAGCACATGCTAAGCCAGGGTCACTAACAATTCTTCATAAAATCATAGAGTTTGAACTGGAATGTTAAAAGTCATCAAGTCAAACTCCTTCATTTTATAGATAAGAAAATTTTGGCCCACAGAGAATAAGTGACATGTCCAAGGATACATAGAAAGTCATTGGTATGGTGAAGATTTGAACCCAGGTCCTCTAACCCCAAATTCAGAACTCTTTCCATTTTATCATGTTAATTAACTACTTGTTTGTACTTAATCGTGTACTCTATCACCTCTCTAGGCAGAATATCAATTGACTAGACTAAGTCACCACCAATTTCCTACAATTGAAACTCACATTATCCTTACAGATGAGTACCAACCCTATCTTGGGTATAACTCTTCAGAGGTCATGGGATCATCTATTTAGAGCTGGAAGAGACATCATAAGCAGGGGTGTGCTAGAAAATGTTTATGGAGCTCTCTGGGGAGACATAACTCAGAACATGACTTTTAAGTTTTACTCACAAAATTAACATTTTCTCCATCACCTTCTTAAGTCTAGACAATCACTATTATAACACTTTCCAATTTCCAAGATATAGACTAACAATGAAAATTTAACATTAAGTTCTCTCAGGCATGAGCTGGCTCCAGCACATTCCTTTTTTTTTTTTTTTTTTTTTTTTTTTTTTTGCTTTTTGGAGGGCAATTGGGTTAAGTGACTTGCCCAAGGTCACATGGTTAGATTTTTTTGGTGTGTGTGTTAAGTGTCTGAGGCCAGATTTGAACTCAGGTCCTTCTGACTCCAGGGTCGATTCTCTATTCACTGTGCCACCTAGCTGCCCCTCTAGCACATTCCCGAAGGCTGTCTAGCCTAATCCCTCGTTGTACAGATGAAAAAGTGGAGGCCCAATGTAGTTTCAAGGATTCAAACAAAAGTCCTCTTGTTGGGGAGCGGGAGGAGGTCCAAAGTCTGAGACTCTGCCCATCCAAGGACACCAAAAACTGTTGCAGTTTTATGATGTGTTGCGGTGGAACCATCTCAAAGAATTCAGAGTCAGACCACCTCTAATCCAAATATAGGCATTTATTGAGGTTGACACCTTTCATGAAGTGAGCTAAATTCCAAGAGGAACCAGCAGCTTTGGAGAAAGCAAGATGGATTTTTATAATGTAAAGATGCAATTACGTAACAGAAATTATTAATATTAAAAATGCAGGAGGGGGTTGTTAAGGGATAGGTAAGAGAGGAGGGGTCCCAGCCTCAGTGAAACTGTGCATGTGGTTACCCACAATGCGTACAGAAAAACCTATTTGGGGGGTATGTATGTATGATAATGATATTATAATAAGCATCTTTATGTCTTAAGTTCACTCTAAGTCAGTTCTTTCTATTAGTGCTCAGATGCCTACTTAGGGAAAGTCCCTTCTACTGTTTTGGGGTCCACATCCTGCTTGATCATCCTGGTGGTGCTGCTTTCTGATTGGCTGAGTATTGTCGTCCTGTCTGAAACTAGATGGATGTGGTTATAGCTGAGTGCATGGACACACCTGCTATTTCTATGGGAAATATGAGGACTGGGCCTGGGGCAGTAGCTAGCTAGACACAGTGGTGGGGATCCCATCACATGGACATGCCTGCTGTTCTATGAGAAATGGGAGTTCATGGACACACCTGTTGTTCTAGTGAGCAGTGAGGCATACATGAAGAAGTCAGGGTATTGAGGGGTGGGGTGTGAGTGGCTGGTAATGGGGCTTACTGTTCAGAGGAACCTACAAGGAAGTTAGAATACTGGGGCTAGGGACAACTTTATTAGGATTCCACCATCCTGACTTTCTTGTCAATTCTCCTTGTCCCTCCTTTTCTTTTGCTATACCAAAACATAACTATCCTGTGATCCAGTATTGTTGTTGTTACTAATAAACTGGCTGTTGATTGATCTGTAGAGTCTCAATAAACCAAAATCAAAGAGTAATAGCCCTGGGAAATTCAGCGAAAACATGTACAGAGTGTAAAAGTACAAGATGTGTTAGGAGGACAGTGCATGGGCCAGTGTGATCTGGAAACCTCCTAGAAAGGATTCTTATAAGTGATTGATAATGAGGCTGGTAAATATAGGTTAGAAGCAGATTTTGAAGTTCCTTACATATCAGGATAATAAATCAATTAATGAGTATTTATTAAGTACCTACTATGTGCTAGGCACTGCTCAAAGTACTGGAGATATCAGTAAAAATAAACCATCCCAGCTCAAGGTAAGTTTATATTCAAATGGGGAAGACATCAAGTATATAGGAAAAGATGTACAGCTCAAAGATATACAAAGCAGTCAAATCCAAGGTAGTTTGAGAGAAAGGGTACTAGCAGTTGGGGGGAGGGAGGAACTTAGGAAAGGCTTCATGCAAAATAATCTTAATTAATATTCACAGGTTTACTACGATACTGGCCATTCTTGCAGTACCTTTCTCTGAAGGTCACAGCAGTGGCTAATACAAAAAGCACAGGGAGTGCCTCGGCATGCTCACCCATTTGGTGAGTACATTTAGCCAAAGTATTTACACAAAGGGGTAGGGAAAGGGGGGTAGGGATGCAGTCATTACTGGTATATCTTCCATTAGCCATCACCATTCCACAGACCCAAAACAATCAAATGCCAGGACAGAAAAGGAAGGAGTCAGATAGGACTCTCACTGTGAAAAGGAAGTGCAGCCAGGGTAATTTGGATCCTTGGGTATTTTCTCCCAATATGCCTCTGTGTCTTGCTAGCACTTCTGTCCGTTCCTGAAAAGTATCCAGGAGGACTAGGTACACTCTCATTCCTCTGTGACTGTGTCTCTAAACTGCCTCTAGGTCTGAATGCAGCTAATAGCACATACAGATGAAGTGGCCTGGGCTAGGTTTGTTATGCCTCCAGGCACACTGGAAAGCTCCATACCTGGTAAATGCTTTACAGACATCCTTTGAAGGCACAGGAGGGACCAGCAGCATGACAGCCGAGGCCAGGGAAATAAGCAAACCTCCCGATTTTCAGAAGTCAGAAGAGATTGGATTCCAGAAACCACACACTGATCAGCTCAGCATTGATCTCAAGCAAGATTCTAGAACAGATGATAAAACAGATGGTTTGTGAGCACTTAGGAAACAACATAGTGAGAATCAGGAGCCAGCATGCATTAACCAAGAACAAGTCGTGCCAAACTAACCTCATTTCCTCTTTTGATGGGGTAAGTAGGTTGGTGGATCAGGAGAATTTGTAGCTTAATAGTGTGGCATATTTATGTTGTATCTTAATTTGCTAAAAATTAAAAATATATATTACACATCTCTCAAGAAACCTTTGTGGATAAGATGGTGACATTTTGGCAGTTAAGTGGATCTGTAGCTGCCTAAACCCAATAGTGTTAATTAATAAATAGTGGCAACCCAGAGAGTGATCTCTAGGGGCATGGAGGAGGGCGGTGGTGTCAAACTGAAAGAGAAGGATCCCTGGGGACTGCATAACAACTTAGAAAACCACAAATTCACATTCTCTGTGTTCTGCTGTACTTTTATTTACTTTGTTCAACATTTCCCAATTACATTTTCATCTGATTCAGATCTTCACTAGAGAGAATTGCTGGTTACACAGAGACGCAAAGGCTGCAAGTTTGACATCTCTGGTGTAGGACTCCATATTGACCCCGTCTTATTCAACATCTCTACCAAGAACTTGAATAAAGACTCTGAGGCATGTTTATCAGATAAACAGGGGCCACAAAGCTGGGAGGAACTGCTTCTACAATAGATGATAAAAATCAAGATTTAAACAGATCTTGACAATCTGTAATGAGAGACTTAAACTATATATATATATATATATATATATATATATATATATATATATATATGGCATTTAACAGATAAACATAATGTCCTATATTTAGTTTCAAAAAAGTCATTTGCAGAAAAACAAAAGATTTAATTTGACAGCAGTTCATATGAAAAGAAAAATCAGGGCAGTTTAGTTATTATGATACAATACAACAAACATTTATTAATCACCTAATGTGTGCAAAGCAAGGAGAGAACACAATTTAGGTAAGAGACATTTTTCTGCCCTTAAAAGGCTCATTTTCTAGTAGGAGGCTGACCCCAACACAGCTAGCTACAATATGCAACATTACATTAGTGCATTAGGGTGTCACAAAAGTCTTAGTGGATTTTTAAGCTTCAAAAAGCTTATTAAAGCTTTAAACTACACTCTCAACTTTGGGACACCCTATATAACCAAAGGTTATATGAGGTCTGAGGGAGGTCATTCCCAACCAGGAGAAATGGGAAGAAAGGCAAAGAGAGATCAAGAATAGCTTTAAGATGGGTAGGATTTCCAACAGGTAGAGGGAGGGAAGAAATTCTATATGGAAGAGTGTGACTGGGGAAGACAACAGAAATAGAAAAACACTAAGGATTCTGATTCCAGCAGAGATCATAGGATCACAAGAGCTAATGGGAACCCCAAAGACCATCTAGACCAGGGGAATCTGCTGCCTGTGAAGTTTAGATTCAGTCAAAAGTTGCAATTGAGGACCTAGAGGGCCATAGGTAGCCTCAAGTCTACAGGTTCCCCACTCCTGTTTCTAAGTAACCCCTGTGTTTTACAGATAAAGAAACAAAACCAACAAGTTAGGTGACTGCCCAAGATCGTAGTATCTGAGGTGGGAATCAAAGATTAGGTCCTCCAACCCACACAATCTCCTATTATCAATGGACAATGAGGAAAGGCCAGAGCTTTGAGAGAGAAGATGGAAGAGTCCAATCCCACGTTAGATTACTAAAGGAAAAGATTGGGGAAATGCCAACATGAAAAGAGTGGGCAATCTCCCTCATGTCCCTAGCCTCAGCTTACTATTCTAGAGAGTTGAGGGAGCTTCCCTTTGGGTGAGCTCTAGGTAGAGCTGAGTGATTATCTTCTCCTATGTATAGCTTCTCTGATTTCTGTTTTGCCATGACTTGAATAAATGGTTTCTTTGCTATTTACCATTTGTATTCATAGTGGAACTGGTATTAGGTAGGAAAGATGTCAAGCCCTGAATATAGAACTTGGGGCTCCCCTTCCCCCCAAAATGACAAGGTGACCAGAAGTGAGAGCAAACTTCATTTTTTTTGTCTTTGTATTGCCATGGCTAGCAAAGTTCCTGGAACACAGTAGGTACTCAATGAACATTTATTGTCAGTTAATTTAAAAATTTTTGTTAGGCACCTACTGTGTGCCCTGCCCCATACTAGGCACTGAGGATACAAAGTGGAATGAATAGATGAACTCAAGAGCATTCAGATAATTTAAGTATTTCCCATTAATGGCATAGCCTACCTTGTTAAGAAATGAGTTCTCCCTTTCACTCAAAGTGTTTAAATAGAAACTAGTTGACTTTAACAGAGGCACTGCGGAAAAGATGCCTGCCCTGGATAACAGGTTGGACTAGGTGACCTCTAAACTCCATTCCAGCTTGAACTCCACTGATACTATGCTATCCCTACCTCTGATGT
Source organism: Pseudochirops corinnae (assembly GCA_028646515.1). Lineage (NCBI taxonomy): Eukaryota > Metazoa > Chordata > Mammalia > Diprotodontia > Pseudocheiridae > Pseudochirops > Pseudochirops corinnae. The sequence goes on along the minus strand of CM053585.1, from coordinate 486,259,118 downwards.
TGTCCTTCAAGTACAAAGAAGACACTGCTGAACTCACATCAATAGAGAATGTGCTTTGAACTGTCTTTAGTAGTATTGGGTTTGAACTGATCTCTTCATACTCTCTCACCTTCAATCATTTTCATTCAAACCAAAAGCATTTGGTAAAGACCTACTATGTGCCAGGCACTGTGCTAGGCACTGGTAATACAAGAACAAAAATGAAAGAGTGCTTGCCCTCAAGAGTCTTGCAGTCATTCAAGGAAAACATGCATCCACATATTCAAAACCTATTTGCAAAATAACTGACCCAATGTGTAGCCTTGCAATAGAACATGCAGTGGCATTGGCCCCACAAACTCTCCATTGTTCACACTGAGCTCAGCCCAGTTAATCTAAAGGGTCATAAATCACAGCAATGCAAAGTGGTCATAGGTCCATGAAGGGAAAGGACCTCCCATGATATACAAGATTCTTTATGGTCATGAAGAGTTTAGGACCTTTGCAAAAGTCTATTTCAGAGTTTAAAATTTCATCAAAGAATGCAACTGAATCAACCATAACAATCAAGTTCTTAGAGTAGGTAATGTAGACCAGTGGCATGTCAAACTGAAATAGTAAAGGAGCCCACTAAACTATACATAAAGATCCCCCAGTACATATTGACTTAGAAAATCACATGTTAACATTATCTGTGCCCTATGTATTTTCATTTATTTTGTTAAATAATTCCCAGTTACAACTTGATCTAAGGGTGGCTAGATGGTGCCATGAATAGAGCACCAGCCCTGGAGTCAGGAGGACCTGAGTTCAAATCTGACCTCAGACACTTAACGTGTACTAGCTGTTTGACCTTGGGCACAAGTCATTTAACCCTAATTGCCCTGCCTTCTCCCCTCCAAAAAGCAAAAATAATAATAATAATAATAACAACTTGATCTGGCTCTACCAGAATTCCAGGGTGTTACTAGCCACATTTTTGACACACCTGGTATAAACAGTACAATAATTTAAAGGTTGCCATATTTTATGTGTTGCGACTGCATCATTGAACTGAAATTGCTCTTGCAAAGGCCAACACTGACCTCCAAATTTCCCTTATACCCTAAAGCAGACTTCTACAGATGACCAAATGATTATCATCATTTTTTACTCCTTTGAGTTAAAGTGTAGAAGGCTCTTTATACACTGCAAATGATTGGACTACCTAAAGGGAGAATAAACTGACTCATTTTCAGCCTTTTGTACTTTAGCAAGAATTAGCGAATGACATTCATTAACTAAGAGCAGGATCCTGAGGCAATGGGACACTGAACAGGAATGTTTTGATGGGCAGAGGAGAGATTAGGAAAAGTTTACAATAAGAAGTTGTAAAGGACCATGAGAAACAAGGAAGCAGCTGAAGGTCATTGAGTAGCTGAGAATGACCCAAAATGGAGAAGAAACTGCTAATAGGAATAAAGAATGAAGGCATTGAGGTGGAAAAGACTAATTTCACTTATTTTTGAATTTTGCTTTAAACCATGTCTAAAATTGATCCAAGTTGTTGTTTTGTTTTATTCTACTTTACAACCATCTTTCTTTTTTTCTTTAAGGGAAATTTTTAAAATTTATTTATTATTAGTTTACAACATTCAATTTCACAAGTTTCTGAGTTCCAGATTTTCTCCCCTTCCCTCCCCCCACCAAGTTGACATGAAATCCTATAGAGGGTCTACATATACCTTCACATAAAACATTAGTCAAGTTGTAAAGAAGAATTAAAACCAATGGAATGAATAATGAGGAAGAAGAAACAAAACAAAATGAAAAAGAGAGAAAGCAAGTAGTTTGCTTCACTCTGCATTCAGACTCCATAATTCTTTCCCTGGCTGTGGATAGCCTTTTCCATCCTGAGTCTTTTGGAGTTGTCTTATAGCCTTGCTTTGTTGAGTTGAGCCCAGTCTATCAAAACCAGTCATCACAGATACAATGTGTCTGTAATTGTGTACAATGTTCTCCTGGTTCTGCTCCCCTCACTCAGCATCAGTTCATATAAGTCTCTCCAAGTTATTATGAAGTTTGTCTGCTCCTCATTTCTTATAGCACAATAGTATTCCCACACATTCATATAACACAATTTGTTTAGCCATTCCCCGATTGATAGGCATCTCCTAGATTTCAATTCTTTGCCACCACAAAAAGAGTTGCTATAAATATTTTTGTAAGGAAAAGATCCAAGAATGTCAATACTTTCTCTATCTGTCCCCTTATCTTCCCCCTTGCCCTCCCTCTCTTTCCTCAATTATCCAAAAAGAATGGATTTATTATCAAGAAACTACAGTCAATATATCACAAGACCTGCCTGACAGCTTCTAGTGAAAAACAGAGGTCTTGGAATACAATATTTCAAATGACTGGCTTGCAAGCAAGAATAATTTATCCTGCAAAACTCAGTATAATCCTATGGGGGGGGGGGGGGATGGACTTTTAAAGGAACAGAGAACTTTCACATATTTCTGATGAAAAAGACAAGAGTTGAGTAGGAAATTTGAAATACAAATTAAAGAGTCCAGAGAAATCTGGAAAGGTAAATTTATTTGCAGAATTGTAAGGAACTATACAATGAGGTAGTACTAACATTCTAATAAAGGAAGAATAAATGTGAAAAATAAATAAATATTTTTGTACATATGGGTCCTTTTCCTACTTGTATGATCTCTTCAGGAAAAAGCCCTAGAAGAGGTATTGCTGGATCAAAGGGTATGTACATTTTTATAGCCCTTTAGGCATAGTTCCAAATTTCTCTCAGAATGGTTGGATCAGTTCACAACTCCACCAACAATGCGTTAGTGTTCCAGTTTTCCCACATCTTCTCCAGCATTTATCATTTTCCTATCTAGTCATGTTTGCCAATCTGACTAGTGAGATGCAGTACCTAAAGAGTTGTTTTGATTTGCATTTCTCTGATCAATAGTGATTTGGAGCGTTTTTTCATATGTTTATAGATATCTTTAATTTCTTCTTCTGAAAACTGCCTGTTCATATCCTTTGACCATTTATCAATTGGGGAATGACTTGTATTCTTATGAATTTGATTTGATCCTCTGTATGTTTTAGAAATGAGGCCCTTATTAGAGACACTGGTTGTAAAAATTCTTCCCAATTTTCTGCTTCCCTCCTAATCTTAGTTACATTGGCTTTGTTTATACAAAAACTTTTCAATTTAATGTAATCAAAATTATCCATTTTGCATTTTGTAATGCTATCTCTTGTTTGGTCATAAATTCTTCCCTTCTCCACAAATCTAACAGGTAAGCTATTCCTTGTTCTCTCAGATTGCTTATAGTATCAGCCTTTATATCTAAATCATGAACCCATTTAGACTTTATTTTGGTGTATGGTATAAGATATTGATCTATGTCCAGTTTCTGCTATACTATTTTCTAGTTTTCCCAGCAGTTTTTGTCAAATAGTGAGTTCTTATCCCAGATAACCATCTTTTAACATCAAAGTATATTGTTATGAGCCCTGGACTGATAATAAAAAATCTGGGTCCTAATCCCACCCTTCTACCACCTCCTTGTGTGACTTTGGGTGAATCAACTAACCACTTTCAAGCTACAAATTCCTCAACTATAAATATACAGTGATCTGATTCAGTCTTTGTTATAATTCAAAAGTCTCTCTCATGTTTTGTCCTTTCTGGGCAATTGTGGCAAATCACCTCAATTCTGGACCTGCTTTCTCCTACTTAATACCTTCTCCTCATGCCCCTTTCTGGAAACCTCCATGCCCCATACTAGTACCACTGGGGCCCCTCCAGTCAGTCATCAGTATCTCCCTGTTTGTTGTCCCATAACAGCTGGGAAGCCAGTCAGCCTTGACTGAACAAGAAGAATGCTGGTTGGAATGAGAGGACATGAATCCCAATTCTAGGTCTGTCATGTGCTACCTTTGTGACCTTGGGCAAGAAACTCAACTTTCATGGGTTTCTGTCTCCTCTTCTGTTCAATAAGGGGTAGCAGTGACAAGAGAAAACTGTGCTATATCGGTGATGTCAAACTCAAATAGAAGTGGTGCTACTAAATTCAACATAGAAAATCACCTACTCACATGATCTATATTGTGTTGTATTTTTATTTATTCTATTAAATATTTCCCAGCTACATATTAATCTGGTTCAGACCACGCTGAGGAGTGGCGCAGGCTTCAATCAGCTATGTGTTGGACAACTCGGGACTAGACGACGTAAGGACCCTTTCAGATCTAAAGCTATGATCCCACCCTACAAAATGAATGACTCTTGTCTGCCTCAGTAAGCTGCCCTGAAGTGGAATTTATAAAGGACCAAAAGCATCCCACACATCAGCTAGGACTGATAACGAGAGACTGATAGAAGCTGAGTATGTCAGGTCCAAAACGTCCTCCCAGGACTCTGTGATCTTTCTGTCACAGTCTGAAGACCATCATGCTAAAGGTTTTAGTAACTTCCCTAAGTGTACCTTCAACTGCTCCTGCCCCACCCCATCCTCATGCCTTCACTTTAGGCTTCATATTCGCCTTCCTATGTATTAGTTTAAATACCATGAGAAATACCTAATGTTTTATGTATTATTGACCAGTCTGACTTTGTAAAAGCTATGCTATGCCATGGTTAAGTTATTCCTATGCTATAAACACAGACATCATTAGGTTTGAAATAGGAAAGTGTAGGCCATCAGAAAGGTATGATGAGAACGGGCCTAGATTTGAACCCTAAAGACCCCACTCACTAGTATATGACCTTGGACGAGTCACCTCTCTGAGCTTCATTTTCCTACTATGCAAAATGGCACACCAGCCTCACCTCCCACATAGAGGTATGAGGATAAAATGAGAAAATGTATCCAAAACTTGTTCCCTGGATATAGAATGTTTGTTACTGCTGCTTGTTGTTGAGGAAAACGTAACACAGACAGACTGAGTGACTTGGCCAAGGAATAAGAATCAGGGCGCCCATGTACACTCACTGAAGATTCTAGCTGGAAGGGCCCTCAAAGGTCACCAGCACTCCCATTCTTTAGGTGAGCCAACAGAGGTTAATTTCCTAAGGTCGAGAAGTTAGCAAGCAACATATATTTAGTAAATGCTTTCTATGTGTCAGACACTGTTCTAGGGATTGGGACTACAAGGACAGAAAAAGAAAGAGAACCTGCCCTCCAGGAGCTTATATTCTATCATGGAAACCAACCTGTACATAGAAATTCTACACAAAATAAATACGAAGTAATTGGGTAGATGATGAACCAGCAGTTGGGAAGTATCAGGAAAGGTTTCATGGGGACATGGCCCTGGAGCTGAGATTGGAAGGATTCTATGAGGCAAAGGTGAGGAGGAAGTACATGCTAGGCTTGGAAAACAACCAAGAGAAATGATATGCCTTTCAGGGTATGGTCAATCTGATTTGCAAATGCCTGTCTGCATGGCCTTGATGGAAGAGTTGGAAACACTATTACAAGCACCGGAGGATCTATTTTCCAAGCAACAAAAAATTGGATGAAATGATTGTTTTAGGGTTAGAAAACATCAAAAAGAAATCGGGATAATGAGCAGAGGTGTATGTAAAGAAATGTGTTT